>OZ024742.1:69513254-69583254 GCA_964016885.1 Eledone cirrhosa | reverse complement strand
GCATTAAGGATGACATCAACTTCAAAATCCTTAACCACTGTGAGTGTTTTAGCGAAATTGATAGCTCTAAGGAGAAGTGGTAAAGTGATGGAGGAGTAGTAATTGTTGATGTCGAATTGGATAAAACGGCAATGTTCCTTGTTACATATGCCGTTGAACCAATCAATCACCGCGAAAGAATTGTTCCACAGTGCGAGAGGGGCCAAACTTCTAATTACAGGTAAAATTCTATCAAGAATCGTTTTACTAAGTCTACCTAAATCGGACTTCGTAGGGTTAATAAGCCGAATAGAGGGGTTGTTCGGAAAATTGGATTTGTGATCCTTCAGGGTAAAGTGGGGAGAGATAGGGTCCAGAGGTTCGGTCCGGTCCAGGATGTTGAGATCAGATGTGATTTTAAACCCAGCATCGTTGATTTCATTGATGACGCACCGATTAGTTTTACGGTAATCCTTAGTTACAGCATTATGTAGTAGTTGATGGTAAGTACTGCGCTCCACTTGATATAGGTTGCCAGTTTTGTCGGAATGGACGTGCACGGCGTTAGAATCCTTAATAGAACGAATTCTATTCTTCAGGTCTTGCTGGAAGGAATTGCTCCTATTCCGAAATTTGATATTCCGAATGAGTTCCAAGACATCATTTTCGAAGGGTAGCAATGCTGGGTTCCACGGAGGGTTATTATAAGTTTTAAATCCAAATTTATCCTGTTTGTTGTCTGCTTTTCGCGGATTATCGAAATAAAAGGCACGCCAACGCAACCTTTTAATGAACGCGTCTGTTTTCTGTATCAGGAGTTTTAGGTATGTTTTCCTGCTTGGTACGGGTATGTTCTTTGTAGAAATATTCAGATGTTGTTTCTGCATGATGTTTCTGCATGTTGTTTCTGCATGATTTCTGCTATACCATTTACGTGGTTTTGCCTTTGCGTGCTATTGTTCTCCACGCTCCACATATGACTTATTATCTTCGTTTTTTCGTTCATTGCCAGAGAACGTCTCTATGCACCACCTAAGAGAACATTAGTCTACGACCTATTTTATACCATAAACGTGGTTCTGTCTTTGCGCGTAATTGTTTTTCACCGCTCCTATTAATGACGTATTATTCGTTTTTTCCCGTTCTTTGCCAGCGAACGTTACCACGAACCAAAGTATCGTCTTTCTGTCTTCCTCCGGTTGCAACGTTTTTTGAAATATCCAGTTCTGCGTTTACAGATTGACTTTGTTAGTTTCAGAAGATCCCGTTAATGGTGAAAGCAGCGATTCTTTGCTTAAACTTTAATCTGTTATTTTAATAAATATTTGCTCTACGGTTCTTATATATTTGATATATATTTTCCTTATCGAGCCCTCTTTGGATTTTAGTCTTCAATTTTATTATTATTACTATTTGGTTCCTTCGGTTGAGCACTCTACTGACTTATATTCATCATGCAGAAACAACATCTGAATATTTCTACAAAGAACATACCCGTACCAAGCAGGAAAACATACCTAAAACTCCTGATACAGAAAACAGACGCGTTCATTAAAAGGTTGCGTTGGCGTGCCTTTTATTTCGATAATCCGCGAAAAGCAGACAACAAACAGGATAAATTTGGATTTAAAACTTATAATAACCCTCCGTGGAACCCAGCATTGCTACCCTTCGAAAATGATGTCTTGGAACTCATTCGGAATATCAAATTTCGGAATAGGAGCAATTCCTTCCAGCAAGACCTGAAGAATAGAATTCGTTCTATTAAGGATTCTAACGCCGTGCACGTCCATTCCGACAAAACTGGCAACCTATATCAAGTGGAGCGCAGTACTTACCATCAACTACTACATAATGCTGTAACTAAGGATTACCGTAAAACTAATCGGTGCGTCATCAATGAAATCAACGATGCTGGGTTTAAAATCACATCTGATCTCAACATCCTGGACCGGACCGAACCTCTGGACCCTATCTCTCCCCACTTTACCCTGAAGGATCACAAATCCAATTTTCCGAACAACCCCTCTATTCGGCTTATTAACCCTACGAAGTCCGATTTAGGTAGACTTAGTAAAACGATTCTTGATAGAATTTTACCTGTAATTAGAAGTTTGGCCCCTCTCGCACTGTGGAACAATTCTTTCGCGGTGATTGATTGGTTCAACGGCATATGTAACAAGGAACATTGCCGTTTTATCCAATTCGACATCAACAATTACTACTCCTCCATCACTTTACCACTTCTCCTTAGAGCTATCAATTTCGCTAAAACACTCACAGTGGTTAAGGATTTTGAAGTTGATGTCATCCTTAATGCCCGAAAGTCGGTGATTAATTTCGACGACTCTATTTGGATTAAAAAATCCAATAGTACCCCATTCGACGTGAGTATGGGCGCCAGTGACTCTGCGGAGGTTACTGATCTTATTGGCCTTTTCCTTCTTTTCTCTATCAAGGACGAATTCCCCAACGCGGGCGGTGGTTTGTACCGTGACGATGGTCTTTTGACCATGACTAAGTGCGGACCTCGTGCTTGCGACAGGTTCAGAAAAGAACTCACAGCCTTCTTTAAAGGCTTCAACCTCTCTATACAGGTTGAGGCCAATCTCTCGGTCGTTAATTACCTCGACGTTACCCTCAATTTATTGAATGGGTTGTATTACCCGTATAGAAAGCCGAATGATACGCTTAATTACATAAGTAAGCATTCCAACCATCCTGCTAGCATAACCAAGAACCTGGTAAGAAACGTTTCGTTGAGGCTTTCCCGTCTTTCCACCAACGAGCGCATTTTCAACGACCATTCCACTTATTACAATGAAGCTCTTGCTCGAAGTGGATTTGTCGATAAGGTAGCATATACAGAGTACGAAAATAGACCTAGAAGAAATAGATCCCGTCGCATTTGTTGGTTTAACCCACCATATAATATGGAGGTGGCCACACCATTAGCTAAGATCTTTCTTTCAATATTACGAAGCATTTTCCCCCTACACATAAATATAGTAAAATCTTTAATAAAAATACTATTAAAATTTCTTACTCTACGACTCCTAACCTTGCACATAACATCACAGCTTCAAATTTAGCTAAACTACCTAGCCGTAGGAACACGTGCAACCCTGTAGTTAGTACTAACTGTAATTGTAGGAATCGGGCTGATTGCCCCCTATCCGGGAAATGCTTCTCTAGTAACATTGTCTACAAATGTAAGGTTGTAACACCCACGTCCCGTAGGGCCTACATAGGGTTAACCGCCAATAGTTTCAAGCAGCGTCTTTACTTGCATACCCATTCTTTTTCGTTACCCTCTAAGAAGGAATATGACGTCACTTTCAGCTTATATCTGGAGTCTAAAAGACAACCACGCCCAATATAAGTTACACTGGGAGATCCTAGCTAGGGCTAGATCGTATAACGGAAATAAAAGACCATGTGACCTCTGCGCCGCTGAGGCCCTGGAAATACTCTACGCTACAGACCACATCTTAAACAAAAAATCTGAGGCAATTTCGGCTTGTAAACATAAATTGCACAAAACTTTCCTGTATTACAGCCCCACGTTATACCCTAACGGATAGCACGATCTATACGTGGATATTTTACGTCTTGATGTGGGAGCTAAGTATATGTTTTGTTTATTCCTTTACTTATTTGCATAGGTAAGTATATATTACCCGTATGTTTTGTGAAGGTATGTATACCTTCTCGTACGTATATTTGACTGTTATAGCGTATAATCTTTACATATTTTGGTATTTAGGGTTTGGCTATGTGTATACGGGAGTTTTGCGTCCGCGTGAGTGTGCAGGTTCGTACGTATGGTGGGTGTGTGTATATGTGTACTTCTTGTTTTAGTTGTATTACGTCTCCGAACATTCGTGTATTTATATGTAGGTACGCGTGTGCGCTTGTTATATACGTATTTATTTACTTATATAATTTTATATAATTATTTATTTATTTGTACACAAGCATACACACACACACATATTTATATGTGCGTAGTTTTGTATACCCATGGTAAGGTTTTGCGTATGCTTGTGTATGTACGTATCTGTTTGCGTGTATGTATTTATCTGTTTCTATTACTTCTGTATTGTATTTATTTACTTTGTTCTTAACTCTGTAGCGGAGATTCATTTGGTCTCCTAGTTTGAATTTTAGTCTATGATTTCTGCTATACCATTTACGTGGTTTTGTCTTTGCGTGCTATTGTTCTCCACGCTCCACATATGACTTATTATCTTCGTTTTTTCGTTCATTGCCAGAGAACGTCTCTATGCACCACCTAAGAGAACATTAGTCTACGACCTCTTTTATACCATAAACGTGGTTCTGTCTTTGCGCGTAATTGTTTTTCACCGCTCCTATTAATGACGTATTATTCGTTTTTTCCCGTTCTTTGCCAGCGAACGTTACCACGAACCAAAGTATCGTCTTCCTGTCTTCCTCCGGTTGCAACGTTTTTTGAAATATCCAGTTCTGCGTTTACAGATTGACTTTGTTTAGTTTCAGAAGATCCCGTTAAGGGTGAAAGCAGCGATTCTTTGCTTAAACTTTAATCTGTTATTTTAATAAATATTTGCTCTGCGGTTCTTATATATTTGATAAATATTTTCCTTATCGAGCCCTCTTTGGATTTTAGTCTCCAATTTTATTATTATTACTATATATATATATATATATATATATATATATATATATATATATATATATATATATATATATATATATATATATATATATATATATATATATAACAGTACAGAAAAGTACGAAATACCTCGGCCACGGGATGGTGTTTACATTTTTTGATTATAAAAAAAATTCGTCGTAGATTACCAGGGTTTTATTCTGTGCGAAGAAAATCAATATTTTCTCGCGATATAAATACTTTTGTTTATGTTTTGTTATTGTGTATGCAAAAGTATCTGTACACGAATATATAATTATATATATCTATATATATAAAACTAAGGATGTCTGTCTGTATGTGTGTGAGTTTGAATCCCTAAAACTAGAGAAGCACCCAACCGACTGTTTTCAAACTTTACACATATAATACTTATGTTTCAGGGAGTGTTCTGAGCAAATTAAATTTCAAATTTTCAATGCCCTAGGGACCGCATTAAGCGATTTAGCGATCTCTCTCTATAATTCTTAGTCTTTCTCTTTTTAGATAGATACATACATATAACGTCGCGCCCTTATAATATCTGTCTGTATGTCTGGCTGTCTGCTGGCTCCGGTTATTCTGCCACCCTTGCTCAAGACAAATCTCACTCTCATAACCCAAACAGTTGGTAAGTGCACACAACTTCTTCCTCACGTTTTAAGCCACAGTGTTGCTTACTTACGTACCACCAGACCCTTACTTCTTTGCCAGCCGTGGCTGTGGCAATACTAAGCTTAGCTAAGGCGCTTAAATATTTCACAATACCTTATCCCGTGCAACGCCGGGTACCACTGCTAGTATGTAATATAAGACATACACATACATGCACACAATTATACAAACATATACACATTTATACACATATGGTTGGTGTAATCATGGAGGATAGTATTAAACATACATCACAGTCTAAACATAAAAACATGTTTGTCATCATCATCACAACCATCATCACAAACATTATCATGTGTCTAGTTATTTGAGCGATGTCATTTTGAGTGATGTATATTAAGCGATGTCAGTATATATATATATATATATATATATATATATGTGTGTGTGTGTGTGTGTGTGTGTGTGTGTGTGTGTGTGTGTGTGTGTGTGTGTGTGTGTGTGTGTGTGTGTGTGTGTGTGTGTGTGTGTGTGTGTGTGTGTGTGTGTGTGTGTGTGAGTGTACGAGGTAAACAGAAATAACAACCGAATCGGTACAGTATATGGAAGGAATATATTAGGTTAACGCTTGAAATAGCAAGAAGAGGGTCTTAATTTTTCGGACGCTAGTATATATATATATGTATATATATATATATATATATATATATATATATATATATATTAAAATAACAGATTAAAGTTTAAGCAAATATCGCTGCTTTCACCCTTAAGAAAAACTAAAAAAATCCATCTGTGAACGCAGAAGTAAATATTTCGAAAAACGTTACACACTATATATATATACACACACACACACACACACACACACACACACACACACACACCACGTCATAATGTCGTAATGCAGACAGACATACTGACAGATATTATAAGGGCGCAACGTTATATCTATGTATCTATCTAAAAAGAAAAAGACTAAGAATTATAGAGAGAGATTTCTAAGTCGCCTAATGCCGTCCCTAGGGCATTGAAAATTTGAAATTTTTTTGTCAAACACTCACAGGACTATAAGTATTACATGTGTAAAGTTTGAAAATAATCGGTTGGGTGGGTCTCGAGTTTTAGTGAGCTGACAGACAGATAGACAGACAGACATTTTATGTTTTAGATATATAAATGAGTGTGTACATGTGAGAGTGTATATATAAAATTACACACAGTGATGCGTACTCTGGTGCATTATGGTCCACCTGTTATCTTACCACACCCTCTTTGTTATATATATATATATATATATTTATGTATACAGAAACATTCAGACAGATGCTCGGACAGATAAGTAGTTTATATATTATGATATCATATATAAGCTAGTGTTTAATTAATATATATGATATAGTTTTGAGACGATATTTATATTATATATGATGTGGTCATATTTATAATAATGATGAGGTGGTACTAATTTTGTGTTTAGCGGGATTATTTGCCCTGGTATTTGATTATTTTCTGTAGCCAAAAATACGACGAAAGCTTCTAATTCAATTTTCATATATATATATTCACAATTTTCACTTTACATCCTACCCATGCATTCCTGACTGGTTAATACCCTATTACACCTATATTTTGTGATATCTTTGCCATATTCTGCTATGTATACTTAATACCATTGCTTTCTTTCCATATTATTCTCTATATGCCTAATACCTCTACATTCTTATTGTCTATATGCCTATGTACCACTAATGTCCTCCTTTACGAGTAATTTTCTTTTATAATTGTTTTATAATCTTTATTATACCCATTGCTACTGACCACAACATCTTCACTCTCCTTAAATATGACACTGTTGAAAGCAACAATAATATCAACATGATTGTTCTGTAGACTAGGAGGTTAATTATATGCTTAAACTTTGCCAATCTCTGATGATCTCAATGGCTGTTTTGAAGAAACGATTGACAGCAATAAAATGTATTGAACATTGTTTTCATTGTTTTGAACTTTATATATATATATATATATATATATATATATATATATATATATTAGAAAGTGAGGTTTTTTTTACAAAATGAAAAATAACCGAGGTGTCCTACACGAGTGAAAGTATAAAGAAAAAAAGATGAAATCGAAAATGCAACTGGAGTCTTATTTTTAAAAAAATATATATATTTATTTGATTCCTTTACCGGCTTTGCAGTTCTTCTGCTTTTCAAAAGTAGAGTTGAGATAGAGGGTCTGTGGTTTTTCTCACATCTGGTTGGTCTCTGATGTTACTTGTTTTCTATGGAAAAAGTCGCTCGAAATGCCAGGTTTTTCGAAAAGTAATTTGATTGGTTGGTCAATAATTATAATAAATTTCTCGCCAGTTCGCGTTACAAAGTTCTTCAAACAAGGGAGGGGGGGGGGTGTCACAGGTTGTTTTTTTCATATATGAATCTTTGAATTTCTTTTTACTTAAAAAAAGGGGGGCTCACGAATGCTTTTTTTAATAAACGTAATTCGATTGGTTATAAATGAAATTATGGCTGTCACGTGAACAAGTTTTCATTAAATTTTCGCGCCCTTATTTGGAAATCCATTCTGTAGCCTTTTTAGAGAATTTTATGATAAGTAAAAGATAATGGTCAAGAGAAATGGAATGGGAGAATTTGTTCTGGTTCGGTGAATATGGTTAGTTCGCTGGGGTGTCAGAATTCAGATTTTCTATTGAATAAAGAAAGTAAAGATATGTATGTTTATTTGTGTGCTTGTGTGTGTGTGTGATATGATCAATATAGGATCCAGGAGGGAATTCACGGTTAAATTAACATCATCGTTCATTTTTTCCCCTCTGTGCATGTGTTTTTATTATCACTGAACAGGGGGAGTAACTCTGGCCGGTGTTCAAACAATCAGTCCCATGTGGATTTTTATACCTGTTCATATGCTGGTATTTAGCATCTTTATATTATGTGTGTTGTTTCACTAGTGCCAGTACAGGTCGGGTCTGGGGTGTACATTTATTATTTAGTGGATGTTGCTTCACTAATGTTTGTTTGAGTACGGTCTGCTGTGTACATTTGGTTCACAGATGTTTGTTCATACTGCCTGCCCGCCGGGATTCGGGCAGGGGACCCAGCTCATAGTTTTCACGTCACAGTCGCCTCCCAGGCAAAATACAACGCCCGTACCCGGTGTTTACAATTAATAACTGATTCTGCTCGGCTGTTTATGAGCTCGTGGGGTGTTCTTATGATGTAGTACAGCTCCATGAGGCAGAGCTAGCATTTCCCCCTGAAGTTGTAGGGTGCAGCCCTACCGACAATATCCCAGTGTATAGAGAAGCTTATGCTGGCGTCTTGCAATGTGGTGACGTAGTTGGCAAGCGATGTGGAGTGCCTTAGTTTTTTGTTCCTGAAAGAGTAGAGATGCGTTCTAAATCTCGTTTTAAACTGGCCAGATGTGGCTCCTATATAGTGTTTAACTCCGCTATGGCTAGTTACGGTGCACTGCACCTATAAATAATCTTATCAGTCAGGTAGTTTCTCCTGAGAGGGCAGCCTCCCCTGTCGCGACAGTTGTATTTTCCGTCACGGTCGCTCCTAGTTCCTGAAGTAAAGCTATTACTATTGCTATCTATGTTGTTATCTATGTCTCTAACTCTGTCATTGGTACTGTTATCTCTCAAGGCGTGCGTACCATTATTATTCCGCACGCCGCAGCCCGTTCTGCTGCCGGTGGGTGACGCGTGCGGGTCGCCGGAATATTCACCAATCACGCCCTGTTTATGTGGGTTTCGTCTGCCGAGGCGGCCATCAACCCTATTTGGTGCTGTTAGGGGGATGTTAAGGTTATTAGTGTTGTTGTCAGGTCTAGATGTATCTGTTCTAAGGTGTAGTGTTTTGTTGATCTTACTGTGATTAGTTGCTCCTATGATGTCAGCTAGATTGGGGTGGTAGAGAAGGATATTTTGATATTGTTCTTGTTAAGTATTTTTCTGTATTTATGATTAGGTGGGAAATTCCTCTCCAAGGCTTCGAAGAATATCCTCGGTACGCCGGAGGCCACACTCCGAGAGTAGGAGGGGGTGGAACCATAGGATATTACGGTGGCGTTTCCGCTTTACAGTGGGTTTGCTACAGGTTGGCTTCCTAGTTGACAGTACTTACGGTTGTTCCTGTGCTGTAGCCGGTTATGCGTCCCCCGTTACTTTATGTTCAGGTAGGAACGCTTTATCTCCGTACTTTTTATTTGTGGCTAGACGCGGGTTGGAGGGTGTTGGTAATAGGCCGCCGCCGTTGCTAGTCTTATAGTTAGGGAATAATTCTAATAGGCTGCAGCGGGTGGCGTTACCAATCGGGTAACACTTACCATACTGTCGGTTGTCTTGGTCGCCACTCGTGTAATTAACGGTGTGGCCAAGTTTCTTAGTGTGGTTCTCTATACTATAGTTCTTGACACTGTCATGGCTGTCGCGTGCTCTGTTATAAGTATAGCTCACTATAACATTAGCCCTATGTTGGGGTTGGTTTCTAGAGCTAGCGTTAAGGATGTAGGATATTTTCCGGTTAAAACCGGCATTTAGTAAAGCCTTATTGTAATATTCGGCCGTTTGGTTGAAGATATCCCCATTGGCGGAGAGCCTCGAGATCCTATGGGATATGCTATATACTATGGAATTGAGAGTAGATTTAGGGTGGTTAGATGAATAGTTTATATAGGAAAGGATCTCACCGGGCTTATAGTATGGCTTGTATAAGCCCGTACTCAACTCCAGGGTTACGTCTAGAAAATTGACTATTTGGTGGTTAAGGTCCATGGTCACTGGTAGGCCATATGTCTTAAAGAACCTGTGTATACGCTTGTTAAGGTTCTCTATCCTGCGGGGGCTGTGGCTTCCCACAGTAAACAGGGCATCGTCTCTATTTACCACGCCCTGTAGGGCCGGTATCTCGTCCCTAATTCTATGGAGGAGCTATATCCCGACCAGGTCGGTTACTTGCGCCGAGTTGCTGGACCCCATTGTGATATAAAAGTTATCAGGACGGTTGGTTCTGGTCCAGTAGGAGCCATCGCTGCGAGCACAATATCTATCTCTTTCTTAGTGAGGCTAGTATTAGACTTAACTAGGATAAGCGCTTTATTTAGGAGTATGGGGGAGATCGATGCATAGTAGCTATCTATGTCAAACAGTATGAACTTGAGAGTTGTTTCATCAGGTAACTCTGTGAACAAATTAATGACCTGGTCGGTGCTGCTCCAGAGACAGACCTTGGCTTTATTATTAAGTTCTAGTAGTACTCTATCTAGGATCACTTTACTAATTTTAACTATATCCGAAGTAGATAGGGGCATATTAGTCTAATAGAGGGGTTTTCATTAAAGTTACATTTGTGATCCTTAAGAGAGAATCTAGGTGTCATAGGGACATATGGGTTGGTGTACTCATCTATGTCTAGGCTAGTAACTATATCCTTCCCTACCCTATTTATGTCATTTAAAGTGCTAGTTGGTGTTTTCTTATAATTTTTATGTAGTTCCTTATAAATGAAATGTTTGTACTTGCTCACGTCCATCTTATACAGCTTCTTGGTTTTGTCAGAGGTAACGAAGAGGTGTGGGTCCTTCATGATTCTGGTAATGAGTGCATTCAGGGATGTTATGAATGGATTACTGCCTTGGCGTTTACTCTTAAACTTGATGTTTTTCATCAGTTTTAGCAGGTCTTCCTCAAAGCGGTCTAGCATGGTGTTGTGCGGTGGGTTTCGGTATGTTTTAAAGCTGTATCTCTCTATAGGTTCTGGACGGTTGCAGTTGTCCTTATCGAGGTAGTAGGCCTTCCATCTTACACTCCGTATAAACGAGTTAGTAGCGTCTATAAGCTGCTTGAGGTATGTTTCTCTGCTAGGTAGTGGGATACACTTGAGAGACATGGGTAACGGTTGATTCTCCATCGTAATGGCAAATAAAGTATGGTGCTCTACTATAAGGAGCACGTTAATAGAATGATTAAGTATCGAGAGAGAGAGAAGAAAATGGAAAGATGGGCGATACATATATTTAGTTGCCAGTAGTTTATGCATATGGGCTCAACACTCGTGCCTACAGGGTTAAATATTAGAGGCGTCAATATTTAGTGGGCGAGAAAAAATAAGCAGAGCGATTATAAAGGAAATGAATACAAAGAGTTTAAAACCGTTAGAACATTTTTATATAATAGTGTGCCTACGATATACATATATATATATATATATATATATATATATATATATATATTTAAGAGTTAAACAAGGTTCAATGGATACATCAAATAATGAGTTTTACAATAGATTGGAAGCACTCAACTGGAAAAATGTTTTCCAGAGTTATTAATATTAATTGAATCTTAACCATCTACCATGTCAGGGTATGTCATGTATCATTTTATTTTATCTGATGAGGACGTACTGTTGAACTTAACTCAGTACCTCTGAAATATGTATAATAAAATATAATTGATCACAAGAATATCTATTTTGTTAATATTTTGAATTAATATTATATATATATATATATATATATATATATATATATATATATATATATATATATATATATATATATATATATATATATATATATATATATACATATATATATATGAATGTATACATAGTATATTTGGCAATATACTGTATGCTTAATTAAAAGCATTTTGAAGACCTTGCGCTATTATTTTAAAGTAGGAACTATGTCACTTACTTTTTTTTCAACAAACAAAGGGAGATAAGCTGACAGATCTGTTTCATACTGTTGGTAATCATCAGAGCTTATCACTCGCCTTGTCTGTTGAAAATTATAGATGTTGGATTCTTATAGAATTCCAGTAATAATCAGGAACTGATTATACAGAGCGATTGCTGGTCCAGCAAAAATTGAAGATTTGAATTGGTACTCTGAAATAGCGATGTATACATGAATGTATATATAGTATATTTGTATACATGAATGTATATATAGTATATATAGTATATTTTTGCTGGACCAGCAATCGCTCTGTATAATCAGTTCCTGATTATTACTGGAATTCTATAAGAATCCAATATTTATAATTTTAAATAGATAAGGCGAGTGCTAAGATCTGATGATTACCAACAGTATGAAACAGATATGTCAGCTTATCTCCCTTTGTTTGTTGAAAAAAGAAGTAAGTGACATAGTCACTACTTTAAAATAATAGCGCAAGATCTTCAAAATGCTTTTAATTAAACATACAGTATATTGCTAAATATACTATATATACATTCATGTATACATCGCTATTTCAGAGCACCAATTCTAATATATATATATTGGTTCCTACACTATGAATCGACTTTTCAAACGGATTACACCTCCAATAACCCATTCATAAAAATAGGAAAACCCATAACCGAACCGCACAACAACTTCGCAAACCCCCCAGCCACTAACAAAAGAAGAAAGAAGCACCACACCCAAGATGAACTTCCCAACCTCGCTACCATAAGAAGGAACAAAAACCCTAGAAATCATCTCCCTCAGAATGACATTTACAACTTTCCCCCTTCAAGGAGACACCATACCAACTCACTCAACTATTACGCGGATGCCTCATCGTCAAACATAGGGAAAAGATACCACCACCATGATAGATGTAACAACTTCCCCGCTTCAAGGGGACAGCAAAGTAATTTCCATTTTCTCAACTCTCGCTTCCACAATACACAACAAACCCACACCACACGATACATCCAACAACGTAGGACACCTACAACACCACAATCCAACATGGCACATAGAAACACACATCCATACTCGCAATACAGGAACACCCCATTCAATCTACAACCACGAACCCGAACCACATTTTACAACAACAAGGAATATAACAAACACAGGAGACGGCTTAACATCAGCAGACAACCATTTTTTAGACACAGCACACAGATACAGGCAAACAAAATAACACAAGACAGGGAGGAGAAACAGAGAGTAATAAAAATTATCAATCTAACTAGTGCAGAACCAACACACAACCTTATCAACTTACTCTCCAAAGGTCTTAAATTCACACTGACCCCACTACGTCCTAACTACTATGAAATGAAGGAAGACCATCAACCACATAGACATAACGGAGGAGGATGTGGTATACGCCATAGATGAAATTAGAACAGACTCAGCTGCTGGACCTGATGGATTCCCAGCAGTCCTCTTAAAAACATATAAGCGGGCCTTAGCTACTCCACCGAAGACGCTCTTCAGAAGCTCCTTGGCTAGCGGTATACTACCCAGGGAGCTGAAAGAAGGCACAATATGCCCTATCCATAAATGAGGTAGCAGAGCGGAGGCCAAAAATTATAGGCCAGTCACCCTGACGTCACATATCAGTAAGGTCATGGAGTGAATCATCAGAAAGAAACTGATCACTTTCCTCGAGGAAAATGACCGCCTTACTAGCGCGCAGCAGGGCTTTCGCCCAGGAAGAAGCTGCCTTACACAGCTGCTACACCACTACGACTGGGTACTGAAACACCTGCTAGACAGCTCACATGTTGACGTGATATATCTTGACTTTGTGAAGGCCTTTGACAAGGTCGACCACGGAATGATATGTCACAAACTACACGGACTCGGCATAACTGGAAAAGTAGGTGAGTGGCTGCATGTCTTCTTAAAGGACAGAAGCCAGACAGTGGCAGCAAACGGGGACCTCTGAAAGGAAACATCAATAGCAAGTGGGGTGCCCCCAGGCACAGTCCTGGGACCACTACTGATTTTGGTGGCTCTCTCAGACATGCCCTCTGTAGTACATGCAACAACATCCCTCGCTAGCTATGCTGATGACACCAAGGTAGCACAAGCAATCAAAAACCCGGGTGACGCTGCCCTTTTACAACAAGATCTGGATGCCATATACAAATGGGCGGAAGACAACAACATGCAGTTTAATGCTGGCAAATTCCAAGCCCTACAATACAAAACTGCAAACGCAAATACAGTACAACACAGTTACGCCGGAGGAGGAGGGACCGATATCCCCGTGTCGAAATCGATACGAGACATGGGTATAGACATGAGCGATGAAGCATCTTTTTCCTCACACATCATGAAAAAGGCGACGATGTGCAGACGACTCGTTGGCTGGATCTTGAGGACTTTCCGGACAAGATACCGAGTCACCATGTTGACACTATGGAGGACATTTGTCCTAACCTGCCTGGACTATTGCTACCAGTCGTGGTCACCCCATAGTGTCAAACTAACCACGGAGCTTGAGGCAATCCAGCGAAGCTACACCAAGAGGATTGCCAAGATGAAGGAGATAAGCTACTGGGAGAGGCTAAAAGAACTGAACCTCTACTCCTTGTAACGGAGACGGGAGAGATACGCAGTGATCTACATGTGGAAAATCCTGGAAGGACTAACACCAAACTTTGGCATTGGGAGTTGGACCAACCGTCGAACAGGACGTCACTCTGTGATGCCAAAGGTCCCGTCTTCCACATCTAGAATAAGGAGAAGATATTGCAATAGCCTGGGGTTCAAGGGCCCTCAACTCTTCAACAAGCTACCGAGGGATCTGAGAGATCTGCATGGTGTGGATGTGGATGTCTTCAAGAAACATCTCGACACCTTGCTATCCAGGATCCCGGATGAGCTCACAGCAAGGCACGAGGGAAACCTAAGGGTAGCAGCAACGAACTCCCTCTTGCACCAGTGACCAACCTATATAGGCTGGAGATAAAATGTGTAGCAACAAGGGCGGTACCCCAGCATGGCCTCAGCCGGATGGCTGGGTCAGGTAAAAGAGTAAAATATATATATGTATAGAAATTTCGTATTTCGAAAGAAATACGATTTTAGGAAGCCGTAGCTATGCGAACACCGGTGGGCTAACGCCCTCTGGTGTTGTCCAGTAGAAGCAAGGGGGACAACCGTCTATGCATTTCAGGCTGCTGGACTTGAAAACAGCCGAGAACATATAGTTTTCTCGTCTGTGTAAATGAGGAGATTAATCTCATTTGTGATACACATACACACTGAAGTAAAAGTTAAGTGGAAATATCCAAGAGTAAGAGCACTCAGTCCATAGGACGAATTTAGTATAAATAATTACTTGGATCATCGGCAAAGGAGATTTAACTATATGTGATTACACACTAAAAACAAATCAGAAAAATACACATTGTGTCGCCGGCACGCCACTGGCGGGAATAGGCTTATCGACAGCTAGAAATAGCAGCCGAGTCCTTTCAACAGAAAAAGCTCTACTAACAGAATATTTAAGAGCCGTAAGTATTAACAAAATTAAATTAAAGATGTTATGTCTGAGAATATCAGAATCTTGCGCCATACCACCTGTGGAATAAGCTCAAAGATTCCAAAGAATAAATCCGAGCATTTATCAAAATTAAATTAAAAGTTAATTGACATGTCTTAACTATAATAAAGAAAGGAGTGCGGGACTGCATCCAGAATATAAATTGTTATCTCGTTTGTAAAATAAGTTGGATTACTATGAATAAATAATTGTTTCTACTTTAGGCACAAGGCCAGCAATTACCTAGTACATTACTGGTACTTTATTTTATCGACCCCGTAAGGATGAAAGGCAAAGTTAACCTTTGAATGCATATTACACAATTTATCTACTAAATTTCGTAACACATGATTAAAAATATATTTTAAATATTATTGCATAATTCAAGATTCACTTCTTTTAAAAGCTTCAGATTTGAATACTTCCCGTATATCTATACTACATACATATATAGAGAGAGGGTGAAGAGGAAGATGAAGCGATTTCGATTTTATTCCACACGCTGATGTGTATGTGTGTGCGTGTGTGTATGTTGTTGTTCTTTGATTTTATAAAATTGCTAGAGCGAGAAAGAGAAAGATTGTATGTGTGAGTATATAAATTGAGAGATATGGATAGAGTAACTGTGACAGATATATATATATATATATATATATATATATATATATATATATATATTATATAATATATATATTACAACACAACGGAAAATACTGTATATATATATATATATATATATATATATATATATATAACCAAAAGTTAAACAAGGTTCATTGATTAATCACTGAATATAGTTTTACAATAAATTAGAAGCACTCAATAGAAAAGTTTTCTGGAGTTATTAATATTAATTCAAAATATGAATAAATATAGACATTCAACGTAATCAAAATGTATTTTATTATATATATTTCGGAGGTACTGTGCTGTTTTTTCAGTACGTCCTCATCAAATAAAATATATAAATTGATGCATGACATACCTCAACTGTGCTGATGGTTCAATTCCAGTCTTGGCAGTGATTAATTTCTAACAAAACTCAATATTTATATACCATAAGTACTAACTTGACAAACTAAATATAATGGAGAGGGTGAGTAGGAGAAAGTGTAGAAAAAATAAATAAATACTTTAAAAAATAATTACATAAACACATAAGTACATAAATGTTAACTATTTAAATATTTAAATATTTAAATATCCGTATTAGAGAAAGAAACCAAATGCGAGAGAGAGAGAGAGAGCTAAATAGAAGAGAAAGGGAAAAATAAGGAGATGAAGATAAAAACAAAGAGAGGGAGATAGAGATGGTAGATTATATACTTGCATAAGGAAAATAGAGGAAGAGAAGAGGGACATGATGCGTGACCGTTTTTTTTTCAAATATTAAGTTAGGTAGAAGCGAACAATTAAATACTGTGAAATTTTTAATCTATTGTATTTCATAGAAATTATACTATTATATTATATCAAAATTAAAACAATATACACTAATATAAAATAATATAAAATATTTTCAATGATAATCTGGAGCATAGTTAAATGAATAACTACATTCAATAATTTAGTTATAAAATTCAGAGTTAGAAACATTATTAACTAACAATGATGAGTAAATAAGTATGCGAGTGTTTAACTTAATTTACTTGGATATTAGCATCTGTATATTCATTTTATATAATGTTTAGGAATATAAATATTATAAACAATACTATTTAAATCAATACTTGTCAATTACATATAGGATTAATTATTAGCTATAATTACTCTTGAGAGTATTATTATTTCGATTCAACCAAATCTTACTCTATTCAATACTATAGATCAAGTTAAATAAAGATTAATAATCAATTTGGATAAAACGAAAATTATACACGATAAATGTAAACAATAGTTCCGTACGACGTATCTAAACGTTTAAATTGACTAAACGGTTTGAAAGCCTGAAAATATTACAGATCTCAAATTAGAAAATTCAAGACTTAAAAAGAGGATTCAAAATCAAACTAAAGGTATTTAATCAGGAGATTAACCTACTCTATAAAAGAACCGATAAGCATTTCCTAAGGTGAGGTAAAACATTATACATAATATCAATAATAACAATAATAACAATGATAGTAGCATTACAAGAATTATTAAGAGTCAATATCTTTTCTCACTCGGTCAATGTTTTTTCCTAAATTTATATGATGCATGAAATGTTTTTGTAGATTTATGGAGGCAATTTGAGAATAATTCACTTTTTTTATTAATTAAATTACCATAATTAGCAATTATTAATAGAGTCTCTAGATTGCAAAGATTGCAGTTAGGTGAGATGGAATTATTCCGATATGGTTCACAGTTTCGAAGTTTAGTCCAAGAGATTGAGTATTTAATATTTTTATATTTTAAAGACCATATTAATTGTGATAATGAAGAAGAACATTTTTTTCCGGATTAAAAAAAGAATGTTTATGATTGGAAAATCTCAGTTTAAAGTTCGATGAAGTTGCACCTATGTAGTTGTAAGTAATATTATTATTTGCTTTAATGGTACATTTATATACTAAATTCTTATATAGGCAGTTATTTTGCAAAGGGCATTCAGATTTCCTTCTACAGTTACAGTTCAATTTCATGCTGTCTATAATCTAAACTGTTTGCATTATCATTGTTAATATTTGTAGGTGTTCTACTATATGTGCTTAAATTATTGTTATTATTATTCTCAATAACTATAGTATTATTATTATTATCATTATTATTATTATTGTCATTATCGCTAATTATATGTTGGTTAGAACTAAGAATTCTGCTATTTATTTTTGCAATATTTTGAGCCATATTCATAGTTGTTGAGTAAGAGAGTTTAACTGTGTGTTTATTGAAGATAGAGTAATATTTATGTGTTCTAGGGAAACATTTATCCAAGGCTTTAAAACATAAATGATTATACAGAGCGATTGCCGGTCCAGCATATATACATTCATGTATAAAAATATACTATATATACATTCATGTATACATCGCTATTTCAGAGCACCAATTCTAATCTTCAATTTTTGCTGGACCGGCAATCGCTCTGTATAATCAGTTCCTGATTATTACTGGAATTTTATAAGAATCCAACATTTATAATTTTCAACAGATAAGGCGAGTGCTAAGCTCTGATGATTACCAACAGTATGAAACAGATCTGTCAGCTTATCTCCCTTTGTTTGTTGAAAAAAGAAGTAAGTGACATATTCACTACTTTAAAATAATAGCGCAAGGTCTTCAAAATGCTTTTAATTAAGCATACAGTATATTGCCAAATATACTATGTATACATTCATATATATATATATATATATATATATATATATATATATATATATATATATATATATATATAGGAACCAGTAAGACCCCGACGGCTGAGCTCAAGCCGTTTCGACGGCTAATTCTGGACTAAATGAAAATTTATCCTGGTATTTAAATAGCCGAGCTTCTCAAGGGGTAATTCCATATATGGTCAAAGTGATTGTCAAGAGTCAGTAGTAATTCTGTGATTGCAAATTAGTAGGGGAGATGGTGGCTAAACCTGCCAGTAGGAGAAAAGGGGGGGGGGGTAGACCCAATCATGCGTTGGTAGTGCCAGCTACAGCTGGGCATGAGGTCAAAGAAAGTACTGGGGAGGGGGAGGGGGAGGAAGTCGGAACGGTAGGTAGAACAATGAGGGGTAAAAATATATATATGAAAGAAAAAATACTGAGAGTGATGAAAAGCGAATAAGTGTAAAGAAAAAAAGTATAAAAGCAACTTCTACGACCTAAGTCTCTAGCTATTGTTAGGCTAGATAAATTAAGAAAGAAATAAAGAAAGAAATAAAGTAAGAAATAAAGAAATAACGAAATAAGTAAATAAACTAGGTTTATTTACTTATTTCGTTATTTCTTTATTTCTTTCTTTATTTCTTTCTTTATTTATCTAGCCTAACAATAGCTAGAGACTTAGGTCGTAGAACTTGCTTTTATACTTTTATACAATAGGATATAATATCTCTTCAGTTTGATGAATAATTAGCCAGCGATTTGCCCAGTTGATAATCTCTTTTAACAGAGATATTGTTTTTATATCGTAAAATGATGAAATAAAAAGTTGATTATATTTAAGTAGGGGAGGGAAGAATAATTAGTGCATCTTTAGTGTTCTTGTGATAATTAGGATAGTTTGCGACGGCTCAATGATTATAGTGGATCGATTTAAGAATTTGAAGCGAATATGTTTCATTGTTAAACAATGTAAGAATTCATCATTCATGCTTAGCAACACATTTACAGAATGAAGAAAACAATAATTGTTTCTACTTTTTGGCATAAGATCAGCAATTATCCAGTGCATTATTGGTACTTTATTTTATCGAACCAGTAAGGATGATAGGCAAAGTTAACCTCGAGTGGATCTGAACTCAGATCATAAAGGGCCATAACTCTATGTTTCAAAGCGTGGCGTCCGACCCTCTACCGATACTGACAATCCACCACCCTTGCCAATGAAGAAAACAATAATATCTGACGTGTATGCCTTTCCACTGGTATTTAGATATAATGAAACAAAGTAAAATGCGTCCCAATGCTGCAAGATAAATTCGAAATCGAATCAAGTTTTCTTTCGATAACTAAACTAATCATCTCTGAAAGTCAAATCAATAATAGGGCGTGTTGTGATATTGATGTTTTTCCGAGTATATGTAATTTCGCATACATCATCACAACACGACATATAATATACAACAAATCAAATCTTTCAAATATAATCTCAATATTATATTACTAACACGTTATGGTCTGAGTTCAAATCCTGGTGAGGCTAGTTTTGCCTTTCATCCATACGGGGTCGATAAAATAAAGTACCAGTAATGCACTGGTGTCGATTTAATCAACTTTTCCCTCCACACAAATTGTAGGCCTTGTGCCAATATTATATTACTAACATTATAACACACACAGAGAAATACACACACACATGTTTATATATATATATATATATATATATATATATATATATAAAGTTCAAAACAATGAAAACTATGTTCAATACATTTTATTGCTGTCAATCGTTTCTTCCAAACAGCCGTTGAGATCATCGGAGATTGGCAAAGTTTAAACATATAATTAACCTCCTAGTCTACAGAACAATCATGTTGATATTATTGTTGCTATCAACAGTGTCATATTTAAGGAGAGTGAAGATGTTGTGGTCAGTAGCAATGGGTATAATAAAGATTATAAAAGAATTATAAAAGAAAATTACTCGTAAAGGAGGACATTAGTGGTACATAGGCATATAGACAATAAGAATGTAGAGGTATTAGGCATATAGAGAATAATATGGAAAGAAAGCAATGGTATTAAGTATACATAGCAGAATATGGCAAAGATATCACAAAATATAGGTGTAATAGGGTATTAACCAGTCAGGAATGCATGGGTAGGATGTAAGGTGAAAATTGTGAATATATATATATGAAAATTGAATTAGAAGCTTTCGTCGTATTTTTGGCTACAGAAAATAATCAAATACCAGGGCAAATAATCCCGCTAAACACAAAATTAGTACCACCTCATCATTATTATAAATATGACCACATCATATATAATATAAATATCGTCTCAAAACTATATCATATATATTAATTAAACACTAGCTTATATATGATATCATAATATATAAACGACTTATCTGTCCGAGCATCTGTCTGAATGTTTCTGTATACATAAATATATATATATATATATATAACAAAGAGGGTGTGGTAAGATAACAGGTGGACCATAATGCACCAGAGTACCCATCACTGTGTGTATTTTTATATATACACTCTCACATGTACACACTCATTTATATATCTAAAACATAAAATGTCTGTCTGTCTATCTGTCTGTCAGCTCACTAAAACTCGAGACCCACCCAACCGATTATTTTCAAACTTTACACATGTAATACTTATAGTCCTGTGAGTGTTTGACAAAGAAATTTCAAATTTCAAACTTTCAATGCCCTAGGGACGGCATTAGGCGATTTAGAAATCTCTCTCTATAATTCTTAGTCTTTTTCTTTTTAGATAGATACATAGATATAACGTTGCGCCCTTATAATATCTGTCAGTATGTCTGTCTGAATTACGACATTATGACGTGGTGTGTGTGTGTGTGTGTGTGTGTGTGTGTGTGTGTGTGTGTGTGTGTGTGTGTGTGTGTGTGTGTGTGTGTGTGTGTGTGTTTGTGTGTGTGTGTGTGTGTGTGTGTGTGTGTGTCTGTGTGTGTGTGTGTGTGTGTGTGTGTGTGTGTGTGTGTGTGTGTGTGTGTGTGTGTGTGTGTGTGTGTGTGTGTGTGTGTATATAGTGTGTGTATATAGTATATGTATATATAGTGTGTAACGATTTTCGAAATATTTACTTCTGCGTTCACAGATTGATTTTTTTAGTTTTTCTTAAGGGTGAAAGCAGCGATTTTTGCTTAAACTTTAATCTGTTATTTTAATATATATATATATATATATATATATATATATAACAACCGAATCGGTACAGTATATGGAAGGAATATATTAGGTTAACGCTTGAAATAGCAGGAAGAGGGTCTTAATTTTTCGGACGCTAGGATATATATATATATGTATATATAGATTTTGAGTTTATGTTGGTTGTATACCAACACCTAAGTATGCAGGCTGGAGCACTCGACGAAGTGCGCAGGTTGGTTTGGTTACTCCGGAGTAGTGTAAAATAAAGTTAAATAAAAGTCAAATGATTAAAATTTATCTTCGTTTATTATTGCTATATATATTTCAGTGACAGCCATCCTTGGTTGTGACCTCTTCAGGCAGTTTGAATTAGTATGGTATAGACAAGTACATATGTTATTTAGGTGTATGATATTGTCAATACTCTGATATGCCCAGTTCCTTGTTGGGTTGTTAATTCACTGGGGGAACTGGAGTCATATGAATTCAAACAAACGAATTTTCGTGTCACAGGTCCCGTTCTCCTCTCATTGGTCAGTTATTATAACATTCCTCATTCTAAGTGTTGTTATTGTTGGAGTTAGCTTAAAAATTGATAAAATGGTAGAATGGACAAGGTGTTAAAGGAACAAAATAACAAAAAAAGTGTCAAACTTCCCATTGTTCAGTTCTGAGAGCATTGCTCAGTCAGAAGTCTATAGAATTCTTTCTGGGGTGAGGCTCCCTGTAGTGTTTTTTGCCTGCTATTGTTCAGTACATTTGACCTCCACCATTATTTTGGTACTGTTGTTGTTGTAGTGGTCAGCTTATATCTTGCTGCTGCTAACAATTTAGAAGTATCCAGTTTGTGTTTTTTCTTCATCCCTCCCGCCACCATCGTAGTGGTGGTGGTGGTGGTGGTGGTGGTGGTGGGTGGGGTGGGTGGGGGTTCTTTCATGTATATGAAGAAATATAAGGCAATAAATGAAGAAAACAGAAAATAAATAAATAATATAATAAAATAAAATAATTAATACCATTTGTGTAATTTGAAAATAAATAAATAAATAGAGAATAAAGAATAAAGAGTAAATGAGAGATTGGTGAAAAAGTAATGATAATGTATATGGAGAAGTGAGAAATAATGTAGGATAAAGTGTGTGTGTGTGTGCTATAACCAATCTCTAGGTCAGAATATGTTGGATAGATTGGTATGATACAAGATGTTAAGATGAGATATTCAATGTGTTTGTGTTATAATCTATCTCAACTTAAAATAAATATAAGGTGATACAGTGAAGAGGGCAGAAAACAAATAACAAATTAATAAAGAGAAATCAAGATTTAAGATTGGAACTTGAAAGTCAGAAATCTGGTAAATTAAAAGTGTTTGTGTTATAGATGTTGGCCAAATTATTATGGCTGTGTCCGATTCTATCTCTAGGCTATCATGGTGTCTGCTCCGCCTGGGTTGTTCCCTGTGGCTTGAGGGGAGTTCACAACCTAGGGTGTTGTTATTGCCCATATAGCTTGAGGGAGGTCTGGCCGAGAGGTGTTTTCATGTTCTGTAGAAGTCCCTATAGCTTGAGGGGAGTTCACATCTTCTTGTGTTTCAATTTCGTAAACATAAATAATTTCGTAAAAATAAATAATTTCAAATTGACTTCTTTTCAAAGTTGCACTTCCGGTATATCGTCGCCACCACCACCACTTCAACTAACATATATATAGAAAGTGAGAGTGTGTGATGAGAGCGATAGATAGATTATGACTTTCTACACGCCGACGTGTATGATTGTGCACATACATACATCTATATGATATGAGTATATAACTATAATCGCGCAAGCACAAACTTATAAAATACCCTCTCACGGACATAATTCACACTAATACACATACTTTCACACAAATATACATACATTCCCACATAGTTTCACACAAACATACATACATTCACACATACTTTCACACAAATATACATACATTCCCACATACTTTCACACAAACATACATACATTCACACATACTTTTACACAAATATACATACATTCACACATACTTTCACACAAACATACATACATTCACACATACTTTCACACAAATATACATACATTCACACATACTTTCACACAAACATACATACATTCACACATACTTTCACACAAATATACATACATTCACACATACTTTCACACAAACATACATACATTCACACATACTTTCACACAAATATACATCCATTCACACATACTTTCACACAAACATACATACATTCACACATACTTTCACACAAATATACATACATTCACACATACTTTCACACAAACATACATACATTCACACATACTTTCACACAAATATACATACATTCACACATACTTTCACACAAATATACATACATTCACACATACTTTCACACAAACATACATACATTCACACATACTTTCACACAAACATACATACATTCACACATACTTTCACACAAATATACATACATTCACACATACTTTCACACAAACATACATACATTCACACATACTTTCACACAAATATACATACATTCACACATACTTTCACACAAACATACATACATTCACACATACTTTCAAACAAATATACATACATTCACACATACTTTCACACAAACATACATACATTCACACATACTTTCACACAAACATACATACATTCACACATACTTTCACACAAACATACATACATTCACACATACTTTCACACAAATATACATACATTCACACATACTTTCACACAAACATACATACATTCACACATACTTTCACACAAACATACGTACATTCACACATACTTTCACACAAACATACATACATTCACACATACTTTCACACAAATATACATACATTCACACATACTTTCACACAAACATACATACATTCACACATACTTTCACACAAACATACATACATTCACACATACTTTCACACAAACATACATACATTCACACATACTTTCACACAAACATACATACATTCACACATACTTTCACACAAATATACATACATTCACACATACTTTCACACAAACATACATACATTCACACATACTTTCACACAAACATACATACATTCACACATACTTTCACACAAATATACATACATTCACACATACTTTCACACAAATATACATACATTCACACATATACATTTACACAAACATACATACATTCACACATATACATTTACACAAACATACATACATTCACACATATACATTTACACAAACACACACATACAGTCATGATAGCGTTCGGTTTAATTGGAGATGGGAGGGTAAAACAAGTATAACGTTTTATTTATTTATTAACTCTCTATTTATTTATTAACTCTTTTTTTAAAACTCATTTAATATAATGGATACAGAACGAAAACACTAACAAATATAATATATACAAAGGAAAAGGAAAGGAAAAAAGAAAGAGAAAAATACACAGCCACGTAATACACACGTCTTAGACTCCATAGAACAAAATGCAGACGAAAGAATGGAAAAACGAGCCGCTACCAGATCAAAAGATAGCAATATAGCGAAGAGGACTGGGAATCCTCTCTAATAATTTTTGAGGCAGGCCAACACGCTCGCAGCGTTACCTGGGATGCTGGCGAGGCTGAGGTGGTGGAACTACCAAGTGCCCTCACGAGCACCACCAGTTATCTCTGTTTGGCGAGCCGCCAGTGAAGATAATAACCTCGCTGTCAGTAGCCCGACTCCCCCAAACGTCTCGAACGCCACAGGCTGGATAATGTAGTTAGCTGACAGAAGAGGGTATTTTAGGATTTTGTTCTGTTCAGCTGCGGATGCTGTAGCTCTCGCCCTTACCGCTGCATCCAGAATGTGAGAAGAAGCAAAAGAGTCACTAACTGTGACGTCCTAGGTAAGGCACCTGCCTTTTGGCCAGGAGCACAGAGTAAGATCGTCAAGTTTCTCATTAATTCAGGACAACCCAGGCGGTTCCAAAATTTAGGGGATATTTTCCCGGGCCAAAGCTCTTGGGTGGTAATAGGACAGTGTGTGTATGTGCGTGTGCGTGTGTTTGTGGGCGTTCTTAAATGAGAGACACGTGTTTGTGTGTCACTGTTTTTAAGTTAGACACATATATGTATGTATCCCTTTCCTTCCTTTTACACACACATACATTCACACAAACGCACATACACATTGCGTGATGGACGGGTGGACAGAAGTCCCTCAAATTTATATACATGTAAATGGAGTTCTACTGAAGCAGCTAGAGAAGTTCAAGTATCTTGGAGCCGTGTTCATGAGTGATGGAATGTAGGAGATTGAATTAAGTGCAAGAATTGCAAAAGCTGATGCCGTAAAGCGCCAGCCTCAGCAATCAGATGAAGGGGTAGGTGTAAAAGTCAAACTCGCTGTCTTCCTGGTATTCCTGCCAACTCTTACCAAGGATCATGAATCTTGAGTAATGACCAAAAGAATACAATTGCAAACAAAAGTGGCAGAAATGGGATTCCTCCGAAGGGTCTTTGGAGTAACGTTACTCGATAAAGTGCATAACTCACAGACGAGAGAGTCACTCCTGGTAGAGCCGCTACTTCTCCGAATTGAGAGATCACAACTCCGATATTATGAGCATGTGGTTAGAATGTCTCAGTAAAGAATCGCTGGACACATTTTACGGGCAAAACCAGCCGACAGGAGACCCAGAGGTAGACCCTGAGCAAGATAGTTGGATGACATCCAGGAGCTTGGCTGGTCACGCTTTGAGATCCAGCTGGATTAGTTTGAGATGTTTGCTACTGACGGACTCGCTGGAAGGAGTGTTTGAGAAGGACTCAGCCCCTACGACCCACTCAGAAATAAGTGGGTGAAGAAGAAGATATTGTCAATTTACTTTTTAATTTACATATATCTATACGCATATATATTGGCGTATAATACCAATATGCACACTATATATGCTAGCAGAAAACCGCATGAAGGGCGGTTTTTCTGCTAGTATCCTTAAATACTGAATCATACTAGAACTAAAACTAAAGTAGCGATGATATAACACATACTTACACTGAACCTAGCGCTAATAATTACGATACACATCTAGACCTCATAGATACAAGTAACCGTGCAACATGCCATTAAACTTAGAATCATACCGGACTTAACACTTCAACATTCGAAATTAATATTGACATTTACTCGCGATACTATATCACACATTCCTCTTTTGTTTTCTCACACTCCTTAACTTAAATTCCTGCTTGCATACATTCATAATTTTATTTTTTACACTAATCTATTTTTATGTCTTTTTTCCTTATTCAGTCTTATATGTACTTAATTCAGCCTCTTGCTGAATTAAGTACATATAAGATCTGAAGTCGGATTCCTGTCTTTGCTGCGACATTTCGCGTCTGCTTGTACCGCAAGTGCAAGAAGGAGGGCTTATATCTAAGCCCTCCTTCTTGAGGCCTCAAAGATTTGTAGGCCTCATTTTTGGTTGGGTGGTATCTTTGATCTCATGATTGAATCAAGGGGTCTTCATGCCTCTCGGCGCCACATTAAGCCGCTTTTACCCGCAGTATTTAACATCTAAAGCAGAAACTGCCGAGATGAATAGTCTGCACTGTTTCAACATCCTCAAATTTCTCGGGGAGTTTTCTGAATTTCGATGAAATAGTATCTACATATCTGGTCCTAACTTCCTTATCCACCAACGCTTCCTACTTTATCTTGAAGGTCAACCTGGATCTGCCAGTTTTGTAGGCTTATTTTGTTTTAGGTAGTTTTAAGTTGCAGATAACTAGATGGTGATCAGTTGACATCTCAGCCCCTCTCTTAACACGAACATCCAGCACAGAATCGAAGAAATCGGAGACAATAACAAAATCAATTATTGATGTCTGTCCTTGATTCTCCTTATACCATGTATATTTATGGATGTCTCTGTGTCGGAAGATGGTGTTCATAATAGAGAATCCCTTGCTAGAACATAAGGCATCTCTATTCGTATTTAGATCAGGATCACCGTTTCTTCCAATTACTCTTTTCCATGTTAGATGGTCAGTGCCGTCATGCTCATTGAAGTCTTCCAGTAGGACATTTGACTCAGTCTTAATTACATCTAATCACTGCAGTGACCTCATCAAGGAAGGATCTGTATTCAGACTCCTTGTTTGGTGCATAAACTTGTCTGTGTAGTCATTTCTGGTGTTACACCTTGACAGTGGAGTTTCTTATCTCCAGCCAAACTACAGTATCAGGAGAGAAAGTCGAGGAAATCGAGGGAAGCGATAAAGGAGGGGGAAGAAGAGGAAAAAGGAAAATGGGAAGAAGGGGAAGAAGGCGTAATATAGGGAAAGAAAAGGAAGAGGGAGACAGAGGGGAGGGACGGAGAAAGACGAGGAAAGGAGGAACAAGTAGAGGAAAACCATTAAGGGATGAAATGGGAGGGCGAAGGGGAAGGGGAGGGCGTGGAGGAAGGATTGAAAGAGGAGGCAGGAGAAAGGAGAAAAGGAGAAGGAAGGGCAGGTACAAAGACAGGTGAGGAAGGGAGAATGGGGTAGAGAGGGAGAGGAATGAATAGAGAGTGGGATGGGGGGGGGGTACAGACGAGGAAGAGCAATGCAAGGAGGGCAAATAGGGCAAAGAGATGAAGGAATGAAGGAGAAAGCTGTATAAGAGTGTAAAAGATGAAACACAAGAGAGATGGGGAAAGAGATGGAAAGAGGGGAAAGTGCAAGAATAGGTGGAAGGAAGGGGAGGAGGGGAGGATGTGGTAAGAGGAGAAAGGGGGAAAAGGAAAAGAGAAGGACAGGAGGGTGGGGGAAAGAGGGAAAAGAGGGAGGCAGATGAAGAAAGAGGGGGACAGTAGAGGACAAAGAGAGATTGAGGGCGAAAAATGGGGAAGTGGGGGAAGGGGGTAAAAGAGAGAGAAAGAGAGTAAGTGCTTCGCTTGCATCGGCGGTGACCGTTCGTTCTCATCGCTACGCGTAGTGCTGCAGAGAGCTCATCGCTTGCATTGGCGGCGATCCTAAGTTCCAGCCGCTACGCGTCGAGCTGCAGAGAGCTCATCGCTTGCATTGGCGGCGATCCTAAGTTCCAGCCGCTACGCGTAGTGCTGCAGAGAGCTCATCGCTTGCATTGGCGGCGATCCTAAGTTCCAGCCGCTACGCGTCGAGCTGCAGAGAGCTCATCGCTTGCATTGGCGGCGATCCTAAGTTCCAGCCGCTACGCGTCGAGCTGCAGAGAGCTCATCGCTTGCATTGGCGGCGATCCTAAGTTCCAGCCGCTACGCGTCGAGCTGCAGAGAGCTCATCGCTTGCATTGGCGGCGATCCTAAGTTCCAGCCGCTACGCGTCGAGCTGCAGTCAGTGCTTCACTTGCATACGTGGTGACAGTAAATTCTCGCAGCTACGCGTAGCGTTGTGGGAAGAGCTGCACTTGCATTGGCGGTGACCATTCGTGTCGCAGCTACGCGTAGGTTTGTGGGTATTTGTTTGATTGCATTGGTGGCGAACGCTTATTCTTGCCACTACGTGTGGCGCTGCTGGCATTGCTTCAATTGTATTTGCGGCGATCGTTCGTTCTCGCCAGTACGAGTTGCGTTGCGGGCAGTGCTTAGATTACATCAGCTGACCGTTCGTTCAAGCCGCCAAGGATCCAATGAAAGGCATTTCCCAGCTGAGCCACAAGGCTTAGCTATGAAATCATAGAGGAATTATTGTTTCAACAGCTTAAGATATGAAAACTCACAATTTCATTAATTGAAACTGCCACAATATAAATTCCACGTGTATGTATGTACAGTACTGTTTCACCCAACCAGGAACTGGACATATCAGAGTATTGACAAAATTATACACCTCAACAACATATGTACTTGTCTATACCACACTAATTCGGACTGCCTGAAGAGGTCACAGCCAAAGATGGCTGTCACTGAAATATATATTGCAGTAATAAACGAAGCTAAATTTTAAACATTTGACTTTTTATTTAACTTTATTTTAAATATATATATATATATATATATATATATATATATATATATATATATATATATATATATATATATATTTAAAATAAAGTTAAATAAAAAGTCAAATGTTTAAAATTTAGCTTCGTTTATTACTGCAATATATATTTCAGTCTTCATTCGTCAGAATGAATAAAAAAAAAATAATAAAAAATCTAATAAGCTCTGCAGCCTACATAGAGCACTCTCTTTTCCTGTACCTTTCCTACGGAAATACTTCATATATATATATATATATATATATATATATATATATATATATATATATATATATATATATGAAGTATTTCCGTAGGAAAGGTACACGAAAAGAGAGTGCTCTATGTAGGCTGCAGAGCTTATTAGATTTTTTATTATTTTTTTTTATTCATTCTGACGAATGAAGACAGATATAAATATCTGCCTTGAAACCACTGGTATATGAAATAATTATGTTATGTTGTTTATTACATAACTAATATATATATATAGTAATTAACAAATACGTTTTTATATTGAATATCGATTTACAAACGTTTCCTCCACTTAGTAAGACTTATCAAAATCTGTTATTTATCTGTAAATATCTCATTACACGTCTCACCAAACAGCTCAACAGCCCAGTCATAGAATTTGTCTACATTTAAAACGATGCCGTGATGTTATAGACGGAGATGCATGGAAAATGTATGTTGTCCAACTGCAGAGGTATATCATCAAACCACTCCAGCACATAACTATAAAAAAAAATAGCTGATAAATAAAAAAAAGAGAAATATAATATAGATAAAAAATATTATAAAAGAAAAAAGAAAAAAGTAGACATACGTATACACACACACACACACACACTCATATATATATATACTTATATAGTACGTTATTCCGGGTTGAATCGGAGGTAACCACAGTAAGTAAGGTACTCAATACATTGCAGAGTATAAAAGTTTTAATATAGATGAGATTCTACAGGACTAGAACTGTTTCATTCTTTAGAAATCATCAGATTCCTGATGATTTCTAAAGAATGAAACAGTTCTAGTCCTGTAGAATCTCATCTATATTAAAACTTATATACTTATATATATATATATGCCCATACATATATATATACACACATACATACACATACACACACATATAATATGTATCTATACGCACACACACACACACACACACAAACGCAACCATATATAATAAATATATATACATATATATAAGGAAATGAAGTCGAAAATGCAACTGGAGTCTTTTTATGAATATTTATTTCCTTTACCGGTCTAACAGTTCTTATGCTTTTCAAAAGTAAAATTGAGATGACCGGTTTGTGGTGTGAATAAGAATAAGAACTGTGAAACCGGTAAAGGAAATAAATAAATAAATATTCATAAAAAGACTCCAGTTGCACTTTTGAATTTTGACTTCCTTACCGTATACTTTCACCTGTGTAGGAAATCTCTTTTTTCTTTTTTTTCTTTTTTTTCTTTTCTTTCTTTTTTTTTCTTTTTTCTTCTTTTTTTCTTTTTCTTCTTTTTTTTCTTCTTTTTTTCTTCTTTTTTTCTTCTTTTTTTTCTTTTTTTCTTTTTTTAATAAAAAAACATTTTCTCATATATATATATATATATATATATATATGTGTGTGTGTGTGTGTGTGTGTGTGTGTGTGTGTGTGTGTGTGTGTGTGTGTGTGTGTGTGTGTGTCTGTGTGTCTGTGTGTGTCTGTTGTAGTGAAGCGAATAACTATGTGTATACTCTTGGACTTTGTTTAACATTACCTATTGAGTTCGCTGAGATACAACGGGTCCTAGCAGTGATACCTATGCTACTTCCGTCAACAATGTTTGACATTTTTCTTTGTGTTTTGATTTAATATACGCTCTAATTCCTGTTATATATTTTCTCTTTCATTCATCTATTGAATCGTACAAGTTGTGAAATAGATTGATTTACGCACGTGGTTGGTTGAAATATCTAGAATTCAGACTCTAACCACCGCGCTATTCTATATAGCTGTGTAATCGCTTGGTTGGCATTTAATGCCCGGAAAATGTTGTAGGCACTACCATTGTTACTATCGTACTATTTCTCGCCATGGGACTTGGAGACTAGAGCCGAATGCTACCATTCTATTGTACAGCGATTTGAGACTGAAGTTTTCTAATAAGCAATTTTTCACTAACTTATTAATTTGTGTTTGAGATACGTTGGCTGAGTGCGTATGGCGGGAGCAGACTTATTTGAATTCTCGTCTCCTGCCATTACATACATTTATAAATCTGGGGACGGCATTGTGATGCGTAGAGATTCCAGTTGCTAATCTCTTTACTGTGTTGGTCGTCCCAAACAGTCATAGCCGGCAGGGACTGGAGTCGAATTCTATCGATCGATTGGTTATTGATTAGGTGAAACCCGCTGATGAAGCCACGTGCGCCGATTATGCATTTTTGCATAAAATATGTGAACAGAGGGTGCAGTGCACACTACTGATGCATTAAGTGTGGCCGAAACTCGAGTTAGGGAATAATTGAAGGTGCCCGTTTACGTGTGTTGTATTGAAGCGAATAACTATGTGTATACTCTGGGAGTTTGTTTAACATTACCTATTGAGTACGTTGAGATGTAACCAGTCCTAGCAGTGATACCTATGCTACTTCCGTCAACTTATTATATATACTGACATATAAATATACACACATATATACACATATATTCACATATATACACACATACATATACACAATCACATAGATATATTCATATACACACACATACATAAACAAAAATGACATAAATGCGTATCTAACACCCACACATATACGTATGCACATCCACATACACACACATATACATATATATAAAATACGTACATACTCACAAACACACATATATATATAGTGGAGGCACGTGTATCAGTGGTAGGGGTGTTGGACTTAAAATCATTACGTCCTGGGTTCGATTCCTGGTTTGCGTGTTGTGTTCTTGTGCAAAACACTTCATTTCGCGTTGCTCCAGTATACTCAGCTGAAAATGAGTACCATCAATAGCTTGGCCTTCAACCCTGCGATGGACTGGCCTCCTACACAGTCTGGTACTTGTACCCTAGTCTTGTACTCTCAGTCGCTTCACGCCATGAAACCGGGATAAGCACCGGCCAAATGAGCCTTCTGGTTTATGACAGACTTTAGACATATATATATATATACGACCACACAAATTCATAAAAACATAGGCATAAGCAACGCATACATATATATACATACATACACAAATACATAAAAACCTATGCATACACACACACACACACACACACACACACACACACACACACACACACACACACACACACACACACACACACACACACACACACACACACACACACACATATATATATATATGTATATACACATACATACACACATATATATATACACACACATACACACACATATACATAAATGTACACACACACAAGGACAAACACATTCATATAAAATATACATACTTACATACTTGTACATAGATGTAAACAAATATACACACACGTACACACACCCCAAAGTACACATAGAAGACGCTTACATCAAGTATACATATATAGAAATACACACATACATACTACATCCATTTCCGCACACTATATATAAAAGAGATAAACAAATTTAAAAATAAGAGCAACCCTAAAGTTAGTATAACTCTAGTCAGGTTCCTTAATTCTATAGTAAAAGGAGTAGTGTTTTATGTTGACAAGAAGGAATTACCTCATTATTGGAGGTCAGAAATCAAACGCCTCTGTTAAGAAAAGTTTAGATTTGGATCTATTTCCTGCATGTGGCCTTGCTGTATTAATTAGAGACCATTTAACATTATATTTAACCTTATCTTATTTAAGGGACCAGATTAATTTTGCCAGTTGTATTTTTCAGCTTCTTACTTTAAAATGAATTAGTATGAGCATAGAATCCAGTTTTGAATTTAGTGGTAGTAGCACCTATATAATTAAAGCAATTATCCCTAGTTGAAACCTCATATCTATAAATAACATTTGCTTTAAGACATTTACCTCCAAATGGGGAATTATTAGGAATTCCACAATTACAATTGATCCCCAAAATATATAGTATAGTATTACTGTTGAAAATATGAAGTACAGTATTACTGTTGAAAATATATAGTACAGTACTACTGTTGAAAATATATAGTATAGTATTACTGTTGAAAATATATAGTACAGTATTACTATTGAAAATATGTACACGAATATATAATTATATATATATATATATATATATATATATATATATATATATATAATTAATTAAAAGTTGGTTAGAAGCGAAGGCAATGCAGACAGCAGACATACAGACAGATATTATGACCGCACGACGTTATAGCTATGCATCTAACTAAAAAGATAGAGTAAGAAAGCGAGAGGAATGTCGTATTATATATATTATATATAATGAAGTACCAGTAATGTAGTAAGCTTTATTAATATAGATAGAGATTGACAATATACACACATTTAATCCATGATACATAAAAAAAGACGATATTATATATAAACTGCAAAATATATGCATGTTTATTTAAGCGGTCGCTAACCGGAAGTGTTGACATTTGAAAATTTTAAAGAAGGGAATCTTCAGATAAACAAAATATCTTTAATCAATAATAACGAAATTTACTAGAGAAAAATACCCTCACTTTCTTCCTTGGAAAAAGTTACATCTATGGTACAAATTTGGTGCTGTTTGGTCCAGCCGCTTTGCCAAAAGTTTGTTACATACATACGGTAGTCAGCTTTATTAATACAGATTATTTCCTTATTATACTCTCCACCCATAAAATGTCACTGGTATACTTAGTTTTACCACATTCCTTATTGTCAATATTAATTTCAGACACCAGATTCTTATATTTTTTTATAAACTTTCTTATAAATTCTATTATCAGTAACGTTATATTTTAGTTTTTCTTTGTATCCTGATCTATGTAAGGCCTCACTATAGTAATTAGTATTCTGATAAGAAAAAACATCAATATTGTGAGGAAAGAGAACTTATTCTATTAGAAATATTATCAATAATTGCTTTTTTAATAGATTTAGGATGGTTAGAATATTCATTTACTTAAAATAGAACCTCACCAGGTATATGGCATGGTTGGAATGAATGATAATTTAGGTCTAAACTGACATCTAAGAAATTAACAATCCTATCTTTATTATCAATTGCAACTGTTAAATTATATTCTTTAAACAAATTGTGTAAATGTTATCTAACTCTCTCTAAAGCTGTGGTAGAATAATTTTTCGAAGGTAAATAGAGCATCGTCGCGGTACAATCCTCCTCCGATAGCAGGAAACTTGGCCTTAAGTTTATCTAGAATAAATAATCCAACCAGATCAATCACATGGGCCGAGTCACTAGAACCCATAGTGACATCAAAATTATACGGGTGGTCCATCCTACTCCATAGATCCCCATTAAATTCTATTATAGTTCTTCTAGATAATAAAGTTGTATCTATTTCAATGTGAGTAATGTCAGTAAGATCAGCAACAAATAACAAAACTTTATCAAGGAGAGATGGAGAGATAGAGGCATAATAGTTATTTATATCAAATTGCATGAATTTTAGTTTGCTACAATTATGTAAGTTTTTAAACCAATTGATAACATCGGTAGTGTTACCCCAGAGACTTAACATTATTTTATTTTTAATTTGTGGGGTTACTCTGTCAATTATCTTTTTACTTATTCTACCTACATCCGTAGTGGAGGGACAAATAAGTTTTATAGTAGGGTTATTTTGGAAATCTATTTTATGATCCATCAGATTAAATCTAGCTGATTTAGATGTAAAAGGTTCAGTGTATTTTTCCATGTCAAATTGTTTAGCAATAATTTTAGTCTGTCCATTAATATCATCAAGGTTAGTAATATTAGTTTTCTTCTTATTTTTTAAGAGTTCGTTATAAATAAATTGATTCTATTGTTCACAGTCTAAATTATAAATATTCTTTGTTTTATCAGCATACGCTTGGATTTTCTTGTTCTTTTTAATGTGTAATTAAAAAGACGAGATCACATAGGAAACATTTATGATGATCTTTCGTTCAATAATATATATATCGTATATACTCCAATATAAGTTGATATATATATTACCAAAACTCGATGGTAATGGTGTCGGCTTATATTCAGGCTCAAATCTTTGACGATTTTCACAAAATTCGAATGCTACATAAATAAAGTGCTGAAATATCTGGAGTGATTATTTCACAATGAAAGTCTGTTTTTCTACATTTACTATATCGACGTTAGTGTTATATATGTATTCCCTTGGAAACATTTCCAACAATTCTGTACAATTTGGAATGTTTCATACATAAATATCCTATAAATATATACACACGCCCACACATACATACGTGCACACACATTTTTTCTCTGATAATATCTTTTCTTTCAATCTTATTTCTGATTTGATTTTATTACTTTGGCTCTCTATCCTTTCACTTTCTCACCCCTTATTTTCTCGCTCTGTCTCTCCCATCTCTCGCGGTCTCTTCCACCCTCTTCTACTCTATGAATCCCTCTACAAAGTATCTTATTCAATCTTCTGTTTTCAAAGAACACTTAGCATGTGAGTGGCCGGAAGTTGCAAAAATTCGAGATCTTGTTGATACTTTACATAATGGAAATTCATTACGTAAAACAAACTGGTTATGTGAAACAAACACTATACTATAAACGACACTTAAAACTTTTTACCCGGCCAAAGCCGGATGTCTTATCAGCGCTTCGCCTAAAACATCAGGAACCCCAGCTGACATCAGCGATGTTCAAGACCCTGCCAGCAATCCTTCCCCGGCAGTATCCAGTGAGGACGTCATAGCAGCCCTAATATCTTCTCCAGGTAGCAGCAATGGCGGAGTTGACGGCTTGTGCCCCAGTCAGAGACTTCATCTCGTCTCACGCTGCAGAAACAGGGACCCGATTTCTCCAGTCGTTAACAGTCCTCACCAACTATCTCCTCCGTGCCAACTTGCCCAGCCATGCCCACGATCATTTCTTCTCAGCCAGTCTCACCGCCCTGAGAAAGAATGACGGTGGCGTTCAACATTCCGACGACTTACAGCCAAGTTAGCTTACAAGTCAGTTAAATGCGACATGAGAAAGTCGAGTTGCTAAGCCCTGTCTAGCTTGGAGTTGTAATCAAGTGCGGATATGAGCCGCAGCTCATGCGGCCAGGCATTTCATAGAGCACGTGCCTCCTTCGTCACTCCACCTCCTTGTGAAGCTGGACATGACAAACGTCTTAAACAGCGTTAGATGAGATCACGCCCTAGAGACGTGTTTCATACGAGACACATCCATTTACCCCCTCGTTACCTACCTCTCCTCGATATCCTCCAATCGCACTTTCGTCAGTGAGTTTCTCAACCAGATAGCCGAACTTGACGTGACCCAAAGCTTGAACAGGCTGTGACCGACTGGACAGGCGAAGGCCTCTCTGTCCCTCAGTATACAAATGTCCAACGCAACTGGGACATCAAATGTAGATCTTCTTTCAGTTGGATCGAGTCTGGCTTGGATCAATACCGCCTCGCATGCCTCGGCTCCGCTTCACAGCCAAACAACGGATCGTGGCTCAAAAAAACCGGTACTCCTCTGATGACAAGTGTACTCGCATTGGAGTGGCTCAACGCCTCGGCGTCGGCGTGTGTGAACCCCATAAATGCTGTTGCTGGGCTGTCGCTGACAAGTTCTGTCTGCACCTACTGTCTTGCTGCCAGAGTGCAGGCAGGTTACCCCGACAGGCAGCTCTGAACGACATATTGAGAGGAGCGTGGACGCAGCTGGCTTCCCATCACAACTGGAGCCAGCAGGCCTTGACTGCGGAGATGGCAAGCGCCCCGATAGAATCAACCTCTTCCTATTCGAAAGAGGTAGATTTCTCATCTGAGACGTCACATATGATACGTTCTCCACCTCCAACTTAGTCACTTCGAACACAAACCCCGGTAATAAGACTCGCTATGCAAAGGAAAGGAAGATAAACAAATACCGGGGATTGTCCGGCCGTTTCCTCTTCGCACCGGTCACCGTGAGTCCTCAGGTGAACTTAGACCTCGTACTGCCGAGCTCCTCAGCAAGTTCAGAACGTCGGTGACCCGTCTGAGGAAGGAGCCCCGAGAGGTGGAGTTGCGTTTGCAGCGGGTGTCCCTGGCTATTGTCTTCGGGAACGCTTTTGCGGTCCTGTCCGCGTGGCGCAGCTCCATTACTGCCGCGTCCTTGGCCCAAATCCCAATCAACCTCCCCTTCCCCATTCTTCTGTGACATTAGAGACTTTGTCTTTCCCTAGCATTTCCATTTTTGTTTTGGTATTTTTGTTATTTTACATTCCATTCTTTCTTCTCAATCTAAATTCTTTAATTTTCATTTTTCTATCAAAATACTAAAATTTCATAAGCATATTTTATACTAACAGCTTCGCCCGGGTAAACAGATGATAAGAGAAGACAGATAAAAGAGAAAATGACTGTATTGGATGTTTGTCTAGTTACAGTATGAGGCGGGTCCGTGGTGTCTGTGTGATACAAAAAACAGTAAAAAAAATCTTTCAGATATACCAGATTCTTCCTTGTACCGTTTGTGCATAGTATATGAACAATTATAGGTGCTCCCACCTAGAATAGTGACCTCTAGGAGATGGTTCATCTTCTGTCTGACTGTAAACGTGTATCATTGCATAGACGTGGTTGTTCCCCGTTTCTCAAAAGGATGATGGAAGTTCCAATCTTTTATATTATATGTAGATATAGATATAGATAATTAATATAAAAGATGTCCGTCAATGTAAAAAAGGTCCCTATTTACTTGAAATGGTTTATACAAATGTCAAATTAATATGTTATGGATAACATGCTTATCTATAAGTGGTCAGCTATAATAATAAAACAACAAATTATTTGACACAAAAAATTATTCAGTAATTTCCAGGCTCTTAGCCACTGAGTAATAGACAGTCAGTATTGCCCAGAATTCAACTCAGGGAGGTGGCCTGGTTTGAACTCCAAATGGCGAATCATTCTACTTCGAAAATAGAATCGTTTTTCAATATTACTCTAGCCCTGGCCGGCCTTAGGATCCAACCTTTTTGCCAGACCCAGCATATGATGAGGTTTTATTACCACCGCAATCAGAAGCGACGCACGCAAACTTACACACGCACCCGTGTACTTATAGACACGCAGACACTCACACATAATTTTTACTTTCTGTGGAACGCTGCACGGACGAATACACACATAAACATACGCACACGTACATACACACGCCCACATGTTAATAGTTATTGCTTTCCTTCCTCTCTTATTTCCAGACACATCACACACACACATGTCTCTACACTGACACATATACATAGTGTATCCAACACAGTGTTCACTTTGCCTCTCTGTTTCTTACTCTCCCCTCTCACTCCCCCATTGGCATTATGCATATTAATTTAAGTTTGGCGTCGTTGAGGTGGGCGGAGTCGTTTGAAACCTATGAACCAATGATAATCGAGAATTATGACACATGGAATACTGACATTGTTGAAATTAATATATAGATAATAATTTGAAAACCATGCCATCTAAACATAATATGTCAATTAGTTAACTTCGCTCATGAACGGAGTTTGCCGATTGTTGGGATATAGAATATATATTACTGGAAATATCATAACAACATGACCCATCGCAAATATAACAATATTTGTTTCAACACACGATTTCATATAAAAAACTTTATACAAACTTTATAAAAAAATTAATCGCCGTCACAGAATAGGTCGGCATATATTTGCGTATATATAGTAAATAGTTACCAGAAAATAGAACATAATAACTTTTCTGTTCTACTTCAGTAAAAAGATTTACCTAAATTTTTGCGAGCTACTAATTATATAGCAAATATTTTTATAGGTATAAATTCAAGATTAATTAGATGTCTGATTTGTGATGTCCGTTTGTTATTTACGATAATCTACGATAGATCAATACAGTTGATCTATTAAATGAACCGAAATAATTTATATTTATAGAAGAGTCAGTGAGTAAGAAATTATTGTTCAGGAAAAGGGAGGCATATGTAGAGAATGAAGATAATAATATGAGACTTTCACGTCAATCGACAGTTATTCATGATAATTGAATTTAAATAATATCTATTCAAAGATTTCAAGATTCAGAACACAATAAGCATATGCCCACATTTCCACATCACCTCAAGACCTGTGTATATCACCTCAATATTATATCACAGTGTATAGAATAATGCTTCTATATTCATAACATATACTAACACTAGTGTAACAACTACTAGACCCAATTCTAACACTTTTACCATCACCACCACTACCACAGAAAATATCTGTAACCTCTTCACCACCACAGACATCAGTTAAGTCCACTACAGTCAATGTCACCACAACAGTCACTATCACCAATACAGTCATTAGTGACTATCTCGCAAAAATCACGAATGAAACCACCACAACTAGGTAGATATGTATGCACGTCTGCATATATGTATGTGTATGTTTTGAGTTGTATGTGTGCATATGCAGTTATTAGATGTAGAGGTTTTGGAATGTTTTACATATTTTTACTGTTCAATTAATGGATTGACCTGTCATTTTCTAACTAGTTGTGTTGTTTCTGTTTCTGTGAAGCCCAGATTCTCAAGATTTGTACCGAGACAGTTATTAACATATCCCAATGTCCCAATAATCACAGCTATAAATCTGAAGGTGGAGTATCTGTAGATTTCTCATTATTTCTGCATATATATTCTCCTTTTCGCTAAACTTTGATAATATAATATCATCTGCTGTGCAGCTAACTTCCTCTGCTGTGCATGCCTTCTTCTCCCCGACCCATATCATTATATATGGTCTGTTATGCCTGCATTTTATTGGGGTTTTTACTGGAACATTCCGCCAGCACTCTTTCATATTACGTATATGTGCGTCTTCCACATTGCTGTAGCTTTTAATGTGTTTATTATCGGGGCTATATTTTCAACGGATTGCATTATACAGTATTTTGGCCACTACTGCATGCCTCATAGGTAGATAGTAGCGTGATGATATCTTTGGATAGCTGCTTATGACATGGGGGGGGGGGGACTTCGATGTTAATTCTGCTGAGTTAATATGGTGGTTGTTGGTCCAAGATAGACTACTTTCCTTATCTATATTACTCTCAATCTGGAGCTTCCTGGCAACATATCCATGCATGAATTTTTGCTGATAAGCATGCAGGTTTCATCCATGGATTCACGGCGGTGTTGCCGGGCAATTTACCTGAGTGTGAGTTTTTTTAAATTATAATGCTTCAAGTATGTTTCAAGGAGTTACTTCCCAACTCTCATGATCTTATCTGTCTCATGCAGACAGAATTGCTCAATAGATGGGCTCCTACACTTCGAGGTTCGTACATGTTGTCAGAAGAATATGATGCCACAGTCAAATGCTATTTGGACCGATGTTAGGCCTCTGCCTCCCTGCTCACGTTTCAACTAGAGGCGGTCTATGTCACTGTAGATGTGGAAGTTTCCGGTATTGTTTAGAATTTTTCGAGTTTTAACATCAATTGCTCGGATTTCGTCTATCGTCCAATTGAGTATTCCAAAAGGTTGCTGTTGGGACAGATACTGTTAGTCTGAGCGCAGTGTGTTCCAATGACCATATTATTCTTAATCGGGTGTAATATTCCCTGGTTACACGTTCCTTATTACAAATACCATTATAGGGTATATTGTTATCTATCCCTAGGTATTTGAGGCAGTTCTTTGTCAGATATCGGTGAAACAGTTAGGCCATTTATAAAAATGTTCTAGATTGGGTTGTAGTTTTCCCCCGCTTTACAGTCATATATGAACATTTATCTTGGCCAAACTTCATTCCTATATCCTTTGAGAAAGTTGTAACCGGGTTACAATAGTTTGGTAGAATATTAAATGTTAAGTGTTAACATTTAACATTTAATATTCTACCATACTATTTCATTCTAATACCATTATAAATTTTAAAGGATTGTAAATAAAACGAGTAAATCAGACAAAGTTGGAATTCCTTTTATTAATATAATCTTCTATACACAATCATACACACCCGTGTATATTTATATATATATATATATATATATATATTATATGTGTGTGTATATTGAACCCAGGATAAACATATATATATATTGAACCTGGACATTATTTTGAAGAGTTCTATTTCATTTTCCACTCTTTGTTGTTGGGGAGTGTAGTTTTTTTGTTTTTGTTTGCATGTAAGGAGTATCGTCACATATCCTATAATTTTCCGTACGCCAGCAATCTTCTTTTCTATTTCAGTAAATATATGATGGTGTTTTGTTCTTGTTAATATCTCTGTTATCACCAAGGTAATGCTTCACTGTCGTTGACAGGATATATAAACAGATGTTGAGTTGCCAAATATGAAGGTTTTAATTCGTCGTATATATTCACACCTAATTTCATCAATAGCACGCAGGATTTGATTATTTGGTTTCATTTTGTTTAGTACTATCGTTTTATTACGTTCCGCGAGAGAAATATTTATATATGAATGAATTTCTCTCCAGAAGATTTCGTTGAAAGTAAATTTCAATTGTTTACACTCTTGATCTTTCAAGATAACGCAGACATATTATTATTGACAGCGTTTTGATATTGATTAAAGTGGCTATGAGATCCCATAATAGTCGAGGTAAAATCAGTTGATACACGTGGTGTCATATTTCTTACCGCTTTCGTTGTTTCACGGGACTGTTCATGTATTGCTGTTGTGTTTTGATTGTCAGCCTGGTTGCTAGAACATCTAGTATCATAGTTGCCTGTAGCACGTGTTGTTGATGTTGATGTTGAATTCAATCATGCTGTTTGTTACAAATCCTTGTAAAACGAACTTAATATTTAGTCGGATGTGTATGTATGTATGTATGTATGTATGTATGTATGTATGTATGTATGTATGTATGTATGTATGTATTATGTCAGGTCACCAGTTGGTGCTACTGGTAACATGTATCCCAGTACAACCTGTCTCATGGTCGGGTCGTTGGCGACTAAACTGGCAACCCCACCAAGGTTTCTTGGTGAGGAGGGTGACTTTGGACATCCTGCAGGACTAAAAACAAAACCTGTCAAAGGGCAAACGAGCTCTTAAGAGTCAATGGCCATCCAAACTCACTGGGAGAGATGACCCCTTAGCCTTTGTCAAGGCAGAATTCTAGGAGAAGGAAAACTCTGATATACCTCCTGCAACCCTGATGGTATCCAATGATGTTGACATGATCTTCTTTTTGGTAAATATCATCTTGGTTAAGAGAGTGGGACTGGCTTTGTGCAGTGCCTTTGCTCACTATAAAAGCTCCACCGCACAGGCATTGTTTTATATCTGGAGATCTCTCTGCACTTGTCGTCACATGGTACCATGGGCCCAGCACTATGTGTCAATAATTGTCACAAGTGTAGTGTTTGTACTAGAGTTTTCAAGTCGCTGGCTGGACTAAAAAGTCACACTTGTTCAGCGCATCGGTAGGGGTTCTCCTACATTGATATAAAGTAGTGGCCGTACTCGAAAACGAGTTGACAGCCACCATATGTATATGTATGTATGTATGTATGTATGTATGTATGTATGTATGTATGTATGTATGTATGTATGTATGTATGTATGTATGTATGTATGTATGTATGTATGTATGTATATATGGTGCCTTTGTTCACTATAAATCTTCACGTCACAGGCATTGCTTTATATCTGGAGATCTCTCTGCACTTGTCGTCACATGGTACCATGGGCCCAGCACTATGTGTCAATAATTTTCACAAGTGTTGTGTTTGTACCAGAATTTTCAAGTCGCTGGCTGGACTAAAAATCACACTCGTTAAGCACATCGGTAGGGGTTCTCCTACATGGATATAAAGTAGTGGCCGTACTCGAAAACGAGTTGGCGGCCATCATGTATGTATGTATGTATATATGTCAGGTCGCTCTCGAGTGTTCCTGGTAACATGTAACCCAGTATAATCTTTGTCGTGGTCGGGTCGTCGGTGATTAAACCGGCACCTCACCAAGCTAGCTTGTTGAGGAGGGTGATATTTGGAACCCTGCTAAAAGAAATACAAGACTCGGCAAATGGCGGAGGAACTCAGCAGAGTCGACGGCCATCCAAATAGTATTTTTTTTTTTCACTTGGGTGTGAAAGACCCTCAGTTGTTGTCACAACACATTTCCAGGAAAGGAAAACTCTGGAAAAAAACCTGTGGATTCGGAAGCATGCGATAATGTTGACTAGCACTCCTTTTCGGGTAGTGTTTTCGATGCTTAGAGAGTTTGATTGATCGAGTGCAAGGCCTTTCACTACTTAAAAAACCTTCAAAGGACAGGCATTGGTTGTTCAGAATGTGTTACAGGTTCGTGTGGCTGGCCGTTGCCTAAAAGTGCACCGAACTCTATAATCTGACAAGCGATTACAATACTCTTAGCAGAGTTTGCAGCCATTGTGTATGTATGTAATACCTTGGTGCATCAGAATCTTTATACAGCCAGTATCTTATCTCTTCATCAAGGGTACTCTTGCTGGAGAGAATACTACCCAGTAAGACAAACTGATCCAAAACTTTCAATATTTCTCCTTTGAAAGATATAAATGGTGGAATATATGACATTCGGTGTGCACGCTGTTACATCCCCATTGTCTTTTTCAGACTGGTTGTCAGGACAAATTCATCACATCCTGCCGAGAAGCAATCCAACAGGAGTTAGAACTCTTACTTGAAATGCGGATGTATATGTACGTCAAAGGCCGGGCTAATAAGCCGTCTGCACCCCTAGGCATGCCGTACAACATAAACTTCACTTACCTCTCCATCGCATAAATTCTCATAGTCTCCCTTGTTTTTACTTCAATCGTTCAGATTTTTCTTTCTCGTAACTTTATTCTTTCCTGATGAACGACTAACTTCTAAAACGATGAGATATTCTTTTCTTTCCCAACACCTAATACTGACACGATTTTGCATAAATGTTTGTTTGTCTTTGTTAGTCTTGATAATAAAAGTTACAGGTGATAATATCTTGGCTTTATTATATAGAAATTACCTAATATGCCAGCTTGAGCTTGATAAAATGTCTTCCACATTTGGTGGCTGTTACGATGCGGTAATGAAAGCTGAGTTTTGGTGTACGCGTTTGATGTCGTAAGAGTCATGAGTACTAGGTTAACGTTCGGTTTAGGGTGTTTGCTGAGGAGTTGTGTATTGATTGCTGCAATGACTTTCTAACTTACGAAAAACAAAATATATAAATAATTCCCAGACAATAAATCATAACGTTTTTATTCTACTTCAGTTTTGTGAAACAATACCAAGAGATTTACCCTATCAATTACCTCAATAATAATATAGACTCTATTTTATATATTTCAAGGATTAATTAGATGTCTTAATTGTGATGTCCGTTTCTTAATCACCATCATCTACGATAGATCAATATAATTGATGGTATAATTATCTGAAATAATTTATATTCATAGCAGAGTCAGTGAATAAGGAATTATTGTTTAGGCAAAGGGAGGCATATGAACAGAATGAAGATAATAATATGAAACTTTCACGTCTATCGACAGTTATCTGTGATGATTGAATCTAAATAGTATGTATTCCAAGATTTCAAGATTCAAAACACAATAAGCAAATCCTTTTCCACATTTGCACATCATCACCGCTACAGAAAAATATATTACTGTATGCTGTCCACCATTACAGACATCAGCTCTACTACAGTTAAGTCCATCACTGAAATCAATGTCCCCACAACAGTCACTAGCGACTATCTAGCCAAAATCACGAATGAAACCACTATATCCACAGACATCACAAACCTGGGAGCCAATACCACTACAGTTACTACAACCTCCACAGATATCACCCTAATATCTGTCACCACTCCAGCAAAATATCCATAACAAACACAATTCATAACTGCATCATCACTTCTATATCTTTATAGACATTTGCACTTCCGCTATATCAACAGACATTATAACCACTCTAAGCAGAATTATCCTAACAACATTTAGACCTATTAACTTGATATCAGTCAAGAGAAAGAGGAAAGTAATCAACAAAATTTCCAAAATATTAACCCAAGTGTAGCATTTTTGCTTGGCCCCGAATCAATGAATACTTATTCTCGAAGGCAAGATCTTACTTCCTCTCTACATCTTACTCCATCTCTATCGTTAACTTTGTTGAATTCAGTTTCTCCACTAACATTGTCCACTGGTGATCGACAAAAAAATTCAAATAAAAGAATTCTGATGGAGACAATGAAACCTTTACTACATCTCATGGCACTCAGCGGTCATGAGATATATCCATCAGGATATCTCACCAGACGTCAAGAGAATTTCTTTAAAATTTACAGAGCTATTGTCTTACTGGTTTGGCTTATAAATCTAGTACGGCTATTTTATTTGATAGACATGCAATTAAGCACAGGGAAAGTTATTCTCCAGCTATCCTTCATGCTCTTGTATCTATTGTACACTGGTGAATGTGTTATACAACACATCAACACTATGTTTGCTGGAAAATTGATAGACAAGTACATCGCTTACGTTTTTCTGCTGGAGCAAGATTATTTCAGGAAATTAAAACGAGCCGTTAAAGGTGTAACTTTGTTTGCGTTTTTCATAAATATGTTGGTTCTAATTGGTGCCACAGTGACTCTTAAAAGTGAACACCCCACAAGTATGGCGAAGAAAATATTATTAAGAGTACCAATATGGAGGAATGAAGCTATTGAAATCCTAAACTTTCTGTTATACACCTGCGTTGCTATGCTTAGAATATTCAGCGTCGAGATGTTACTTTATTTCTTCCTGAAAATAATATGTTCAGAGTTACATGTACTCACCCAACAACTGAAGCTGCTAGATGTCAAACAACAAGCAACTAACTTTATCAGCAAACTGATTCATCTACAGAAGAAATACGAAGAGATAATGGAGCTACTGGATCAAGTCAACAAACATTTCTCCAGTTTTGTAGTCATCACGTTGTTATGTACATTCAGCAGTACCTGTATACTGATCTACATCATATTTCAGAAAGATGTGGACTTTTATGAAAAAAGTATTTTAGCGTCTTCAACAATAAGCATGCTATTGTTAACAACCAACTTTTTCTACCATGGTATCAGTATACAATTTGCCGTATGTTACTCTATTTTACATTTATGCTTATGTTCTTCTGGTTTTATAATTTCACAAATCTTTTCCCAATAGAGAGAGAGTCGGTTTCTAACATAGACACAAGACTCTATCACTGGAATTTACACATCAACTAGGTAGATTATGCATGCATGTATAGATATGGATGTTATTGTATGTGTGGATGTGTATGTTTTGAGTTGTATGTGTGCATGTGTATATGCTTTGTATCTGTACATGTGTATATGCAGTTATTTGATGCAAAATTTTTGGAATGTCTTACATATTTTTACTGTTCCATTTTTACTGTGGATTGTACTTGTAATTTCCTAACTAGTTGTGTTCTTTCTGTTCCTGTGAAGCCCAGCTTCTCAAGACTTGTATTGAGGCAGTTACTAACATATCCCAGTGCCTCAATAATCACCGGCATAAATCTGAAGGTATATGTAAGGGTGGAGTATCAGCAGATTTATCATTAGTTCTGCATAAATATTCTCCTGTTCGCTAATCTTTGATATAATATTGGCATCTGCTGGACAGCTAACTTCCACTACTGTGCATGCCTTCTTTTCCCTGTCGCATATCATTATATCTGGTCTGTTATGCCTGCATTTTATTGGGGTTTTTTACTGGAACATTCCACCAGTACTCTTTCATATTACGTATATGTATGTCTTCCACATTGCTGCAATATTTAATGTGTTTATTATCGGTGCTATCTTTTCTACGGATTACATTGCTCAGCGTTTTGGCCACTACATCATGCCTCATAGGTAGATAGTACCGCGATGACATCTTTGGACAGCTGCTTATGACATGGGTGACATCTTCGATGTTAATTCTGCAAAGTCTGCACTTGTTGTCACATCTTTGTTTATCAGGTGTTTCGTGTTGATTTCCTGTTCTTGGATTGCAAAAGCGTATTCTTCAAATGGGAGCCAATATAGAGATTGTTGGTCCAAGATAGACTACTTTTTTTATCTACATTACTCTCACGCTGGAGCTTCCTGGCAACATATCCATGTATGATTTTTTGCTGATTAGCATGCAGTTTTTCATCCATGGATTTACTGCGAAACGCCGATGCGCAGGCTATGGTTGTCTAGCTGCGTGCCAGTGGAGAAGGAGGGCAAGGCATGTAGCCAGGCACCACTGTGGGGTTTAGAGGCTGCACGAAAACAAGCAAGGCGGTGCTGGTCGAGCTGGCGCGTGAGCCTGTCTGAGGCAAGGCTGCACTGGATGGCAGCCCAAGTGCATTGGGGCGACTTGACGTCAGCAGGGGGAGAAGAAGGAAGGACGTCTACTGATCTAAATCCCAGCCGCTCCCACGTCTCACAGCCGGCCTCACGTTCTCTGAACACAAAGGGTTCTGTTGTGATTTGAAGAACCCTGCTGACGAGGACGCGGCACGAGGTTACTGACGAAAGATACGCCGGCAAAGCTAGTGAGATCGGGGACCGGAGTCAAAGCCGCCATACCTGACAGATAAAGTGGCCTGTTGCCACCCTATGTCGTCAAACTTGACGTTTCATATCTCCTCGGCTGCTGCTCGGATACATGTATCGAGGTCAGCGAGGATAGATGTCTGGGTGTAGCACGGAGCGCTGCGGTGTGTATGTAGGAGCTTCGGGATGGCGAAGCAGTACCTCAGCAGAAAGAGAGCTGGGTGGCCGTCAATCAAGCCCAGTCACCTCGTGAGAGTCTGGCGCTGTTGAAGCTTGGACCTGATGGTGGAGCGGATGGCGGGTGGTTGGATCGGTGATCCGAGGATGAGGACATACTTTTTGGGGTTTACCTGAACCTGACGGAGAATGGACCGCACAGCCAAGACGGAGGCTGCAAATCTCGCAGCATCGAGGCTGACATTCACCACCTCCGACTTGGCCGAGTTGACCTGGAGGCCGATTCCCGCCAGGGTAGGAACCACCGATTGAATGTCATGGCAGACCGTCCGTACGGGCCCGCCCAACGTAGCATCATCCAGATACCAAACGTTGAAACGGGCTGTGATACTCCGGGCGATGTGGTCAATACCCAGGGCGAACAGGAGGGGTCCCAAAGGGTCACCCTGTTGGACCCCAGTAGCCGAGGGTATGACCGTATCAGCAGCAAGGAGCATGTTCGGGGCTCCATAAGACAGGTAGGCCAGCGGGTAGGCAGAGGGGGCTCGACTAAGGCATGCCTCGAGCAGATGATCCCGGCGTAAAGAGTTGAAGGCATTCCTCATGTCAAGCTTGACAATGAGGTGCGTGGAGTCCCTGGATGCCGGTTCCGATGGGCAGCTGTTGAAGAACTGCCTGGTTGCATGAGCGGCCCCCTCACAGCCACCGGACATGCCGACACCCAGTTGCACCGGACTAAACTCCTCACCCAGTTCGTATGTTACGGACTTGCAGATCACCTGGCAGCCAGCCTCCGGAAGACATTGCCCTCTTTCTTACTGAGAGCTGTTGTAACCAGGTCAAGATTTTTCTTCATCCAATTTATGTTCTTGGCATAGAGTTTCAGATCATCCACAAATAAATTATGGGTTAAGTTCGTATTTCTGTGCTCCTGTGAGCCAATGATGTATCCTTCACATTTCTTGAGCAGAAAGGACAAGGGGTTTAATGACAGGATAAATAGTATCACAGAGAGACTATCTCCTTGAAATATACCTCTGTGATATTCTATTTTATCAGTGAAAATAGAGTCCTCCTTCTCTGTTTTTAACTTTAGGATAGTAGGCCAAGAACAAGACAATGCCTCTATGGCTCTGATAATAATGTCTGGAACTTTAGTAAGTCGGAGGGCCTCTATCATCCAAGAGGGGGGATCGAAATCTCTCCTGTAGTCCAGCCAGACTGTAGCCATATTACAAGTTCGCAGTTTTGTTAATTAGGAGTTGTTCAGCAGACACCCAAACCCCTTTCTTTCCAGCTCCTTCTTCATCTGTAATGATGTTATTATTGTGGATTGACAGTATCGGTAGAGGGTTGGACGCCATGCTTTGACGTATAGAGTTACGGCCCTTGCCATTCTGAGTTCAAATCCCACCGAGGTTAACTTTGCCTTTCATCTTTACGGGGTCGATAAAATAAAGTGCCAGTAATGCACTGGGTAATTGCTGGCCTTGTGCCAAAAGTAGAAACAATTATTTTCACAGTGGTCTTGGAGGAATACATTCAGGCAGGCTGTATACATCTTACACATCAGGTTCTGGCATGCAATGAGTCGGTATTCTTTTGCCAAATGGGTGTCTTTTTTCTTGGGGACCAGTATTGTTTGTGTTAATGTCGGTAGAGGTCGGTAAGATACCTCCGATAGAATTTCAATTTTGTGTACCAGTAGCCGACAATCATGTCTCTTCCTAGTGTTTTATTATCTTGGAGTTTTCCTATCACAGTCTCCTATGTATGTATGTACGTATGTTTGTATGTATTTCTATAATGACATATCCCTCCATCATTTTTATCTGGCGTTTTTTTCTCTCTCTATATATATATACATGTACTATATATATTTTATAAACACACACACACACACACACACAAACCCTCACACACACACACACACACACACACACGCACGCACACACACACACACACACACACACACAGACACACACACACACACACACACACACACACACATATATATATATATATATATATATATATATATATATATATATATATATATATATATATGTATATATATATATATATATATATATATATATATATATATATATATATATATATATATATATATATATATATATATATATATATATATATATATATATATTTATATGTATATATATATATATGAAAGACGTAAAATAAGAAAATTATAAAAATTAACTTACTTACTAAAATTTCACTCCAACTAATTAATTTCTGAAAGGGAATAAACATGGTTTCCGAATGGAGAAGCATGGAGAAGCTATTTCTTCATCAGGAAGTCGTTCCTAGCTAAGATCCCAGGCGATGCGTGGACACAGGGAACTTATACAAAAATAATTCAGTGGATGGAAAAAAGCAAGCGTGGACTAAATTCCAAGACATTGAAAAAAGAATCAATCACGTGACATCGAGGTTAATCAGTGAGGAGTGGGGTTTTAAAAAGACAGTAGCCAAGCTTTTACTATGAACTATAGTAGCAGTTTTGGCAAATTTTTGCTCAACAAAATAATTTGGATATAATTATAAGGAATTAGTAGATCTACCAACATATATACACAGATGCATACCTATGCTAGTAAATATATAGGTTTTGTCTTCGTAACTTTGTGGTTCAATGCAAGGGGATGCAGGACATTTATATGAAAGTCGTAAAATAAGAAAATTATAAAAATTAACTTATTTACTAAAACTTCACTCCAACTAATTAGTTTCTGAAAGGGAATAAACATGGTTTCCAAATGGAGAGCATGGAGAAGCCATTTCGTCATCAGGAAGTCGTTCTCAGCTAAGATCCCTGTGCACTCTACATGTGAATGGAGTTCCACTGAAGCAGGTAGATATATTCAAGTATCTCAGGGCCGTGTTCACGAGTGATGGAATGCAGGAGGATGAATTAAGTGCACGAATTGCAATAGCTAGTATAGTAATGCGCCAGCTTCACCATTCAGTAGCCAAAAGAATGAAGGTAGGCGTAAAAGTGAAACTCACTATCCACAATTCGCTGTTCGTGTCAACACTTAACTACGGTGAATCATTGACGTAGAGAAACTAGGATCAATAATAATGACAGGGGAAAGAACTATGTCATACACATAGACACACAGAACAGATTAGAAAATAACAATGACAAAGAGGTGAGGGACAGGAGAAACAACGAAAGACATTGAAACGACCATGAAGCTAATTATATAGGAAATATTTTTCATAGGTATAAGTTTCAGGATTAATTAAATGTCTTAACTGTGATGTCCGTTTGTTATTTACGATAATCTACGATAGATCAATACAGTTGATCTGTTAAATGAACCGAAATAATTTATATTTATAGAAGAGTCAGTGAGTAAGAAATTATTGTTCAGGAAAAGGGAGGCATATGTAGAGACTGAAGATAATAATATGAGACTTTCACGTCTATCGACAGTTATTCATGATAATTGAATTTTAATAATATCTATTCAAAGATTTAAAGATTCATAACACAATAAGCATATGCCCACATTTCCACATCATTTCTTCATCAGCACTGAACAATATTTGAATGTATGCTCTCCACCACTACAGTCATCATCTCTACTACAGTTAAGTGCACTATTGTAGTCAATGTCACAACTACAAACATTAGCGACTATCTAGCCAAAATCACGAATGAAACCACTAGATCCACAGACATCACAAACCTGGGAGCCAATACCACTACAGTTACTACAACCTCCACAGATATCACCCTAATATCTGTCACCACTCCAGCAAAATATCCATAACAAACACAATTCATAACTGCATCATCACTTCTATATCTTTATAGACATTTGCACTTCCGCTATATCAACAAACATTATAACCACTCTAAGCAGAATTATCCTAACAACATTTAGACCTATTAACTTGATATCAGTCAAGAGAAAGAGGAAAGTAATCAACAAAATTTCCAAAATATTAACCCAAGTGTAGTATTTTTGCTTGGCCCCGAATCAATGAATACTTATTCTCGAAGGCAAGATCTTACTTCCTCTCTATATCTTACTCCATCTCTAGCGTTAACTTTGTTGAATTCAGTTTCTCCACTAACATTGACCACTGGTGATCGACAAAAAATTCAAATAAAAAAATTCTGATGGAGACAATGAAACCTTTACTACATCTCATGGCACTCAGCGGTCATGAGATATATCCATCAGGATATCTCACCAGACGTCAAGAGAATTTCTTTAAAATTTACAGAGCTATTGTCTTACTGGTTTGGCTTATAAATCTAGTACGGCTATTTTATTTGATAGACATGCAATTAAGCACAGGGAAAGTTATTCTCCAGCTATCCTTCATGCTCTTGTATCTATTGTACACTGGTGAATGTGTTATACAACACATCAACACTATGTTTGCTGGAAAATTGATAGACAAGTACATCGCTTACGTTTTTCTGCTGGAGCAAGATTATTTCAGGAAATTAAAACGAGCCGTTAAAGGTGTAACTTTGTTTGCGTTTTTCATAAATATGTTGGTTCTAATTGGTGCCACAGTGACTCTTAAAAGTGAACACCCCACAAGTATGGCGAAGAAAATATTATTAAGAGTACCAATATGGAGGAATGAAGCTATTGAAATCCTAAACTTTCTGTTATACACCTGCGTTGCTATGCTTAGAATATTCAGCGTCGAGATGTTACTTTATTTCTTCCTGAAAATAATATGTTCAGAGTTACATGTACTCACCCAACAACTGAAGCTGCTAGATGTCAAACAACAAGCAACTAACTTTATCAGCAAACTGATTCATCTACAGAAGAAATACGAAGAGATAATGGAGCTACTGGATCAATTCAACAAACATTTCTCCAGTTTTGTAGTCATCACATTGTTATGTACACTCAGCAGTACCTGTATACTGATCTACATCATATTTCAGAAAGATGTGGACTTTTATGAAAAAAGTATTTTAGCGTCTTCAACAATAAGCAAGCTATTGTTAACAACCAACTTTTTCTACCATGGTATCAGTATACAATTTGCCGTATGTTACTCTATTTTACATTTATGCTTATGTTCTTCTGGTTTTATAATTTCACAAATCTTTTCCCAATAGAGAGAGAGTCGGTTTCTAACATAGACACAAGACTCTATCACTGGAATTTACACATCAACTAGGTAGATTATGCATGCATGTATAGATATGGATGTTATTGTATGTGTGGATGTGTATGTTTTGAGTTGTATGTGTGCATGTGTATATGCTTTGTATCTGTACATGTGTATATGCAGTTATTTGATGCAAAATTTTTGGAATGTCTTACATATTTTTACTGTTCCATTTTTACTGTGGATTGTACTTGTAATTTCCTAACTAGTTGTGTTCTTTCTGTTCCTGTGAAGCCCAGCTTCTCAAGACTTGTATTGGGGCAGTTACTAACATATCCCAGTGCCTCAATAATCACCGGCATAAATCTGAAGGTATATGTAAGGGTGGAGTATCAGCAGATTTATCATTAGTTCTGCATAAATATTCTCCTGTTCGCTAATCTTTGATATAATATTGGCATCTGCTGGGCAGCTAACTTCCACTACTGTGCATGCCTTCTTTTCCCTGTCGCATATCATTATATCTGGTCTGTTATGCCTGCATTTTATTGGGGTTTTTTACTGGAACATTCCACCAGTACTCTTTCATATTACGTATATGTATGTCTTCCACATTGCTGCAATATTTAATGTGTTTATTATCGGTGCTATCTTTTCTACGGATTACATTGTTCAGCGTTTTGGCCACTACATCATGCCTCATAGGTAGATAGTACCGCGATGACATCTTTGGACAGCTGCTTATGACATGGGTGACATCTTCGATGTTAATTCTGCAAAGTCTGCACTTGTTGTCACATCTTTGTTTATCAGGTGTTTCGTGTTGATTTCCTGTTCTTGGATTGCAAAAGCGTATTCTTCAAATGGGAGCCAATATAGAGATTGTTGGTCCAAGATAGACTACTTTGTTTATCTACATTACTCTCACGCTGGAGCTTCCTGGCAACATATCCATGTATGATTTTTTGCTGATTAGCATGCAGTTTTTCATCCATGGATTTACTGCGAAACGCCGATGCGCAGGCTATGGTTGTCTAGCTGCGTGCCAGTGGAGAAGGAGGGCAAGGCATGTAGCCAGGCACCACTGTGGGGTTTAGAGGCTGCACGAAAACAAGCAAGGCGTTGCTGGTCGAGCTGGCGCGTGAGCCTGTCTGAGGCAAGGCTGCACTGGATGGCAGCCCAAGTGCATTGGGGCGACTTGACGTCAGCAGGGGGAGAAGAAGAAAGGACGTCTACTGATCTAAATCCCAGCCGCTCCCCCGTCTCACAGCCGGCCTCACGTTCTCTGAACACAAAGGGTTCTGTTGTGATTTGAAGAACCCTGCTGACGAGGACGCGGCACGAGGTTACTGACGAAAGATACGCCGGCAAAGCTAGTGAGATCGGGGACCGGAGTCAAAGCCGCCATACCTGACAGATAAAGTGGCCTGTTGCCACCCTATGTCGTCAAACTTGACGTTCCATATCTCCTCGGCTGCTGCTCGGATACATGTATCGAGGTCAGCGAGGATAGATGTCTGGGTGTAGCACGGAGCGCTGCGGTGTGTATGTAGGAGCTTCGGGATGGCGAAGCAGTACCTCAGCAGAAAGAGAGTTGGGTGGCCATCAATCAAGCCCAGTCACCTCGTGAGAGTCTGGCGCTGTTGAAGCTTGGACCTGATGGTGGAGCGGATGGCGGGTGGTTGGATCGGTGATCCGAGGATGAGGACATACTTTTTGGGGTTTACCTGAACCTGACGGAGAATGGACCGCACAGCCAAGACGGAGGCTGCAAATCTCGCAGCATCGAGGCTGACATTCACCACCTCCGACTTGGCCGAGTTGACCTGGAGGCCGATTCCCGCCAGGGTAGGAACCACCGATTGAATGTCATGGCAGACCGTCCGTACGGGCCCGCCCAACGTAGCATCATCCAGATACCAAACGTTGAAACGGGCTGTGATACTCCGGGCGATGTGGTCAATACCCAGGGCGAACAGGAGGGGTCCCAAAGGGTCACCCTGTTGGACCCCAGTAGCCGAGGGTATGACCGTATCAGCAGCAAGGAGCATGTTCGGGGCTCCATAAGACAGGTAGGCCAGCGGGTAGGCAGAGGGGGCTCGACTGAGGCATGCCTCGAGCAGATGATCCCGGCGTAAAGAGTTGAAGGCATTCCTCATGTCAAGCTTGACAATGAGGTGCGTGGAGTCCCTGGATGCCGGTTCCGATGGGCAGCTGTTGAAGAACTGCCTGGTTGCATGAGCGGCCCCCTCACAGCCACCGGACATGCCGACACCCAGTTGCACCGGACTAAACTCCTCACCCAGTTCGTATGTTACGGACTTGCAGACCACCTGGCAGCCAGCCTCCGGAAGACATTGCCCTCTTTCTTACTGAGAGCGGTTGTAACCAGGTCAAGATTTTTCTTCATCCAATTTATGTTCTTGGCATAGAGTTTCAGATCATCCACAAATAAATTATGGGTTAAGTTCGTATTTCTGTGCTCCTGTGAGCCAATGATGTATCCTTCACATTTCTTGAGCAGAAAGGACAAGGGGTTTAATGACAGGATAAATAGTATCACAAAGAGACTGTCTCCTTGAAATATACCTCTGTGATATTCTATTTTATCAGTGAAAATAGAGTCCTCCTTCTCTGTTTTTAACTTTAGGATAGTAGGCCAAGAAGAAGACAATGCCTCTATGGCTCTGATAATAATGTCTGGTACTTTAGCAAGTCGGAGGGCCTCTATCATCCAAGAGGGGGGGATCGAAATCTCTCCTGTAGTCCAGCCAGACTGTAGCCATATTACAAGTTCGCAGTTTTGTTAATTAGGAGTTGTTCAGCAGACACCCAAACCCCTTTCTTTCCAGCTCCTTCTTCATCTGTAATGATGTTATTATTGTGGATTGACAGTATCGGTAGAGGGTTGGACGCCATGCTTTGACGTATAGAGTTACGGCCCTTGCCATTCTGAGTTCAAATCCCACCGAGGTTAACTTTGCCTTTCATCTTTACGGGGTCGATAAAATAAAGTGCCAGTAATGCACTGGGTAATTGCTGGCCTTGTGCCAAAAGTAGAAACAATTATTTTCACAGTGGTCTTGGAGGAATACATTCAGGCAGGCTGTATACATCTTACACATCAGGTTCTGGCATGCAATGAGTCGGTATTCTTTTGCCAAATGGGTGTCTTTTTTCTTGGGGACCAGTATTGTTTGTGCTAATGTCGGTAGAGGTCGGTAAGATACCTCCGATAGAATTTCAATTTTGTGTACCAGTAGCCGACAATCATGTCTCTTCCTAGTGTTTTATTATCTTGGAGTTTTCCTATCACAGTCTCCTATGTATGTATGTACGTATGTTTGTATGTATTTCTATAATGACATATCCCTCCATCATTTTTATCTGGCGTTTTTTTCTCTATATATATATATATACATGTACTATATATATTTTATAAACACACACACACACACACAAACCCTCTCACACACACACACACACACACACACACACACACACACACACACACACACACACACACACACACACACACACACACACACACACACATATATATATATATATATATATATATATATATATATATATATATATATATATATATATATATATGTATATATATATATGAAAGACGTAAAATAAGAAAATTATAAAAATTAACTTACTTACTAAAATTTCACTCCAACTAATTAATTTCTGAAAGGGAATAAACATGGTTTCCGAATGGAGAAGCATGGAGAAGCTATTTCTTCATCAGGAAGTCGTTCCTAGCTAAGATCCCAGGCGATGCGTGGACACAGGGAACTTATACAAAAATAATTCAGTGGATGGAAAAAAGCAAGCGTGGACTAAATTCCAAGACATTGAAAAAAGAATCAATCACGTGACATCGAGGTTAATCAGTGAGGAGTGGGGTTTTAAAAAGACAGTAGCCAAGCTATTACTATGAACTATAGTAGCAGTTTTGGCAAATTTTTGCTCAACAAAATAATTTGGATATAATTATAAGGAATTAGTAGATCTACCAACATATATACACAGATGCATACCTATGCTAGTAAATATATAGGTTTTGTCTTCGTAACTTTGTGGTTCAATGCAAGGGGATGCAGAACATTTATATGAAAGTCGTAAAATAAGAAAATTATAAAAATTAACTTATTTACTAAAACTTCACTCCAACTAATTAGTTTCTGAAAGGGAATAAACATGGTTTCCAAATGGAGAGCATGGAGAAGCCATTTCGTCATCAGGAAGTCGTTCTCAGCTAAGATCCCTGTGCACTCTACATGTGAATGGAGTTCCACTGAAGCAGGTAGAGATATTCAAGTATCTCAGGGCCGTGTTCACGAGTGATGGAATGCAGGAGGATGAATTAAGTGCACGAATTGCAATAGCTAGTATAGTAATGCGCCAGCTTCACCATTCAGTAGCCAAAAGAATGAAGGTAGGCGTAAAAGTGAAACTCACTATCCACAATTCGCTGTTCGTGTCAACACTTAACTACGGTGAATCATTGACGTAGAGAAACTAGGATCAATAATAATGACAGGGGAAAGAACCATGTCAAACACACAGACACGCAGAACAGATTAGAAAATAACAATGACAAAGAGGTGAGGGACAGGAGAAACAACGAAAGACATTGAAACGACCATGAAGTTAATTATATAGGAAATATTTTTTATAGGTATAAGTTTCAGGATTAATTAAATGTCTTAACTGTGATGTCCGTTTGTTATTTACGATAATCTACGATAGATCAATACAGTTGATCTGTTAAATGAACCGAAATAATTTATATTTATAGAAGAGTCAGTGAGTAAGAAATTATTGTTCAGGAAAAGGGAGGCATATGTAGAGACTGAAGATAATAATATGAGACTTTCACGTCTATCGACAGTTATTCATGATAATTGAATTTTAATAATATCTATTCAAAGATTTAAAGATTCATAACACAATAAGCATATGCCCACATTTCCACATCATTTCTTCATCAGCACTGAACAATATTTGAATGTATGCTCTCCACCACTACAGTCATCATCTCTACTACAGTTAAGTGCACTATTGTAGTCAATGTCACAACTACAAACATTAGCGACTATCTAGCCAAAATCACGAATGAAACCACTAGATCCATAGACATCACAAATCTGGGAGCCAATACCACTACAGTTACTACAACCTCCACAGATATCACCCTAACATCTGTCACCACTCCAACAAAAAATCCATAACAAACACAATTCATAACGGCATCACCACTTCTATATCTTTATCGACACTTGCACTTCCGCTATATCCACAAACACTATAACCACTCTAAGGAGAATTGTCCTAACAACATTTAGACCTATAGACTTGATATCAGTCAAAAGAAATAGAAAAGTAATTAACAAACTTTTCAAATAAGCACCAGTGCAGCATTCTTGCAAGGCCCCGAATCAATGAATACTAAGGCAACATCTTACTTCCTCTATCATCTCTAGCGTTAATTTTCTTGGTTGCAGTTCCTCCATTAGCATTGTTCACAACATTCAAATAAAAAAATTATCATGGAGACAATCAAACCTTTATTACATTTCTCGGCACTCAGCGGACATGGATTATATCCATCAGGATATCTCACCAGACGCCAAAACAATTTCTTTAAAGTTTACGAAGCCCTTGTCTTACTGTTTGGGCTTATAAATCTAGTACGGATATGTATTATTACAGACATACAATTTAGAAGAGGGAACGGTATAATCCAGCTATCCATCTTAATTTTATATTTCTTGTTCACTGTTGAATGTGTTATGCAACACATCAACACTATGTTTTGCAGAAAATTGATAGACAAATTCATAACTTACGTTTTTCTGGTGGACCAAGATTATTTCAGGAAATTAAAACGAGCCGTTAAATGTTTAATTATCTTTTCGTCTTTCATTATAATGTTGAGTGCAATTGCTATCACAGTGACTCTTAAAAGTGAATACACCGAAACTATTATGAAATTATTACTCGCAACATCAATATGGAGGAATGAAGATGTTGAAATCCTAAACTCTCTGTTATTCATGTGGCTTTGTTTCTCTAGAATATTGTGCAGCATGTTGTTACTTTATATCTTCCTGAAAATAATACGTTCAGAGTTGCAGGTTCTCACCCAGCAACTGAAGATGCTAGATGTCAAACGACAAGCAAGTGACATTAATATCAGACTGATTCATCTGCAGAAGAAATACGAAAAGATAATGGAGCTACTGGATCAAGTTAACAAACATTTCTCCAGTTTTTTAGTCATCTGGTTTTTATTTACATTCATTAAAGCCTGCATACTGATTTACGTCATATTTCAGAAGGATGTGGACTTGTATGTAAAATCTATTGAATTGTTGACAACAATAGCCGTAATATTATTCGCAACCGTCATTTTCTACAATGGTATCAGTATACAATTTGCTGTATGTTCATCTACTTTATATTTAACTTAATATATGTATGTATGTATTTATATATTCACATATCTCTCCATCTCTTTAATCTGTACTTTTCTGTCTCTTTTCCCTCTTCCTCTCTCTCTCTACCTATATATATATATATATATATATATATATATATATATATATATATATATATACACACACACACACACACACACACACACACATATATATATATAGTTTTAATATAGATGAGAGTCTACAGGACTATAACTGTTTCATTCTTGAGAAATCATCAGGAATCTGACTGTCCAAGTAAATATGGTGGTTTTTATATCTTTTCAAATACCTTAAGCCGTGCTGGCACATATATATGGGGAAATTTCAATGATGGGGCGCATGATCAGGGAGAAGAAGTAGGAAAGTCTGTAGTTACTAGCAATGTTAGCTCCACAGACTGGCCGTGTTGGTGGTCCTGTGACAGGGTCACTGCTCGTTTTATGGTCTTTTCGAAGCCCATACAACGCTGGCACGTCATTGTTCCAGGCCTGGAAGTTGTTGGCAGTCCTTTTGTTAGGCTCATTTGTTTGTCCACATCATCATATGCGCATTGAGGGTTTTTCCCTATCCTCATGCTCTTGTGGGGTTACTTCTCTTGTGTTAGTGATGTGGGGTTGCATTGCTTGGATGTAGTTTGACAGACTGTCAACCGACATTCTGCCAGACTTGTCTGTTGGAAAGCAAGCAATCTCTCCATTACGCGAGTGTGTTTATAAACCATACTAACATAGTTAGTATGGGTATGTGCCGATATAGGGTCAAGCTGTGCTAGGTATAGCGACAAGCCTTAAGTAGGTTCTACCCCAGGGTTCTTGGCTTGTGGTCCAATAAGATGAACTAGGGAAGAAGAAAAGTAAGAGAGTGGGGAGAAAAGAAGAGGTATTAGAGTAGTCTATATGCACCTGAAGGGCAGTTATCGTCACAAAGGAACCAGGATGCAGTGCGGCGTGGTTTTACGTAGGCCAGACAGGACGGATGTATGCAGGTCCTACAGCGTTAGCTAATTGGTCTAAAATAATAGAAGGAGCTAAGATTTATGTGCGGGCAAGAAGAGAATATCTCCGACTTCCTATTTAGCAGGTTCAGTTTGGAGTGTATTATGGCGTGATTCAGAGAGACAAAGGACACAGGTCTTGTTAGGGGGTCTGTACTGCGATGATTTAGTGATGATTCTCCAATCAAGCGTGTATTGAATATCAGTGTTCTTCAGGAGGGATATGTAACTAGCTAGGGATGTAGTATTCTTAAGTATATCATGTCTACATGTATAGCAATGGGAGTTGTATCTAGTCTTAAAGGGGGTCGATGTAGACCCTATATATGTTTTGGAGGAGGTCCGAGTTGTAACATCACATGCGTAGACAATATTGTTTATAAGGCATTGTCCCTTTAGGGGGAACTCCGTCTTTCGTCTGTAGTTACATTTTCGGTGAATGTGAGTCTGCGACACAGGAGATGTTTGGTTTTCCCTGCGTTCCAGATTTGGCAACCGTACATTGGATGTGTGGATAGTATTGCTGGGTGACGCCGCATCAGGTCCATCTAGTGGTTGCCAGTGTGCCGCAGCTGCTATCGTATCGAAACCCTTTCTAATTTTGTTGTTGTTCGTTATGGTTAGGTGACGAGCTAGATTTGGAGTAGTGGAGAATGATAGCTTAATTGTGTTTTTATTAATGATACTATGGTATTTACAACCCATCTTCCGTGGTAGAGAGAACCTGGGGTGGTAACCTTACCCGGAGGGGTTCACAGGTTTCCCTGTCTTTCCTATTGCACTTAAATTTTCTAGCTTTTATCCTAGTGTTAGTATTATTGCCATACGGATGAGGCGTGTTAAATGGAATCCCTTGGGGTTGGTCAGAGCCGCCTACAGTACCCGTGTGGTTCCTATTTTTGTGTCCGCTTCTATTAGGCAAAGCTATATTGTGTGTGATTGCATTATATTGTCCGGCCCTGGTGGTTTGGGCGTTGTTATGTATGTAGTATATTTGTCTCTAAAACCGGACTTTGCTAGTGCTTTATTATAATTCCTTGCATTAGACCTAAATGCATGCTCATTATGTGATAGTCTGCTAATCCTGTTAGATACCCCTTTAATTATGGCATTTAGGACGAGTGGTTGGAATTTGGTGGTTGGAATTTGCATTCACGTATGTTAGTGTTTCATCTGGCTTATGATAGGGTGAGAAGTATTTATTTTCCAAGTCCAGGGTTACGTCTAGAAAGTTAACCGTTTTACTATTTATGTCTATCGTTATGCTAAGGTTAAAGCTTTTGAAGAATTTATGCAGGTCTTTTCTCGTCCTTTCTATATTATGTTTTTTATATTCAATAGTGAACAGGGCGTCGTCACGGTATAGCCCGCCTTTGAAATGCGGGAATGTTTTATGCAGTTCATGGAGGAGGTAAAGTCCAACCAAGTCAGTGACCTGTGCCGAATCGCTGGACCCCATTGTGACATCAAAATTATTCGGCGTGTTCTTCCGGGTCCAAAGTTGGTCTTCGAAGAGGATGATAGTTCTCCGGGCAGCAAGGATGATGTCAATTTGGGATCTAGTCAGGTCACTATTTTGCATAGCTAATATAAGGGTCTTATTGAGAATGATGGGAGAAATCGAGGTATAGTATGAGTTGATATCGAATTGGATGAACTTCAGGGACTTATGGTTACTAATGCTTGAGAATCATTTAATGACCTCCTCAGTATTCCTCCATAGGTCGAAGTAAATTTTACTTCGTATAACAGGGATGACGGCGTCCAAGATTTTCTTACTTATTATCCCTAAGTCAGACTTAGAGGGGCTAATGAGCCTAATTGAGGGGTTACTAAGGAAGTCCTCTTTGTGATCCTTCAGTGTGAATCTGGGTTGCTTAGGGGTGAAAGACTGGGTGTATCTTTCCAGGTTCAGCATCTTAACGATTTCTAGCCCTTTCTTATTTATCTCATCTAGGTTTCCATAGGTAGTTTTCTTATAATTTCTGTGGAGTTCCTTGTATATGAAGTTTCTGTAAGTCTTGTAGTCCAAGTTATATACATTTTTTGTTTCATATGAGGCGACGAGAATAAGACATTTTATGACATTATGTGCATCATGTATTCTGTCTTTTTCCATATAGCGCTGGCCTCGGGACCCCCCTGCTGGTCCTTTAACCTTGTTCTGGTGAGGCAGCTCGATGGAGCATGCAACTACTGATATACTCATGTTTATAGGCTCTGATGATTCCTGCCATAGTGTATGGATGAAACACGGTTAACTAATAAAACAATGTATTTCTAAGCATTCTTTGGTTATTCCTATAACTATAACTATATAAATGTATATATATATATATATATATATATATATATATATATATATATATATATATATATATATATATATATATATATAATAGTAGAACACTGGTGGGTTATATCCGTAGTAGTAGAGCACTCAGTCCATGGGACGAGTTAGGTAGAAGTAGTTCCACAACACTTAGTTCACCATACCGAGTACAAACATTTTAGACCGTGAGGATCTGAATAAGGTGAAACATTTGCTTTTGTTCTCGGTATGGTGAACTACCTGTTGCGCCGCTGATCGCTTTTGATCTCCTGTTTTAAGCGCCGAAACATCTATGATCTGCGGTTAATAGCTGGTGAAGGATTTCTTCTCTTATTTCGTCCATATTAGCAACTTAAACTTTGTTTACATTAACCACACAGATCGCTTCGTTTCTTTTATATATATATATATATATATATATATATATATATATATATATATATATATATATATATATATATATATATATATATATATATATATATATATATAAATAAAAGGAATTCCTACTTTGTCTGAATTACTCGTTTTATTTACAATCCTTTAAAATTTATAATGGTATTAGAATGAAATAGTATGGTAGAATATTAAATGTTAAGTGTTAATTGAACAAGTACTTTCATGCTTTCGCAATCTTCAGGTTCATAATGTGTGGTGACAGTCAAGTTTGCAATTTTCAACTGTAATGAGATGGGTAAATTTTTTGCCTTATATACAGTGAAAAGTGACTCCAGAATGCTAAATCTTGCAAACTGTATTTCGACCAATCGCTGTGTAGTTTCACTGGATTACTAAAGCTGATTGGTTTAGGCGTCACGGTTGGTTGAGCATGTCTAACGACTACTATTTGATCCTATCCAAAGCAACAATTGTTTTGCTATTTTTAGAAATGATGAAAATAGCATTTTCTAGTAATCATCACCATCAACATCACTTTTATTATTATTATTATCGATAAAATAAAGTACCAGTAATACACTGGTGAATTGCTGGCCTTGTGCCTAACGTAGAAACAATTATTATTGTTGTGAAAGTACTTGTTCAATTAACACTTAACATTTAATATTCTACCATACTATTTCATTCTAATACCATTATACATTTTAAAGGATGGTAAATAAAACGAGTAAATCAGACAAAGTTGGAATTCCTTTTATTAATATAATCTTCTATACACAATCATACACACCCGTGTATATTTATCTCTCTCTCTCTCTCCCTCTCTCTCTCTCTCTCTCTCTATATATATATATATATATATATATATATATATATATATATATATATATATATATATATATATATATATATATATATATATATAACGAAGGAAGTGTGGTAAGGAACCAGGTGAACCATAACGCACCACAGTACACGATACTTAGGGTGGTAGAGTGGGTAATAGGAAAAGAGTCTTGACCCCGCTAAATTTAGCTGTCGAAACGGCCGGAGCTCAGCCGTCGGTGTCCTGACTCTTTTCCTACATATATATATATATATATAAGGTATTAATTTAACAATGATAATAATTGTTTCTAATTTTTGGCACAAGGCCACCAATTACCCAGTGCATTACTGGTACTTTATTTTAACAATGAAAATCATAATAACAAAGTCGAGTTAGTTTACCTATTCATATCATTATTTTACGATCGTTTCTGATGGTTGATCATAATGACCATATTGACTGACCTATAGCAGTTATATTACTGTATATTATCAGACCTCATCTATAGGTTCGATCAGACCGACTTCTTCGGAAACAATATTGTGTGTTAGTGTAAGTGAGTGGCGTGTATCTGTTTGTTCGTATGCATGAGTGTTTGTGTGTGAGTGTATGTGTGTGTGTGTGTGCGCGCGCACCTTGGTGTGTGTGTGTGTGTGTGTGTGTGTGTGTGTGTGTGTGTGTGTGTGTGTGTGTGTGTGTGTGTGTGTGTGTGTGTGTGTGTGTGTGTGTGTGTGTCGTATGCATGGGTGTCACTAAGTGAGAAGGAAACTCCTTAAAACCTGCAGTTCAACCAACTCCCAGTTATCTTGCTCCGGCATGTCACTGGACTCTAGTTGTGATACACCGAGAGAGGTACTCGTGTTGTACAAGCGTTTCCCACTATAATATACTGATGTACAGATGTCTCTTACATCTTTCTTCGTCTATCCTATTTTTGAAATACTGCGGTGATAGACGAATGGTAACATGTGCAGACCTGACCAGTTGGAAGCTTATAGTCACAAGACTACGCACAGGCGCTCAGAGCTTACTTGGTTTCACTCGAGCAAAATGCAAAAAATACGTGAAAGATCGAATCAAACTCAACATTTATTGTTGGAACGTGAGGACACTCCTGGAGAGTTACTCGTCTGGACGTCCATAACGTAGAACTGCACTTGTGACAAAAGAACTCAGACGATTGAATATAGACACAGCAGCTTTATCTGAAACACGTTTGGCGGGAGAATATCAATTAACAGAAGTATCATCAGCTTTATCTCTTTTTGGGGTAGGTGAACCCATAGCTGAATGGAGAGAGCGCGGTGTTGGCTTCGCCATTAGAACATCCCTGCTTGATCGTATAGAATGTCCTACTGGTGTAACCGATCGCATTATGAAACTTCGCATTCTTCTGAGACATGGCCATTATGTAACACTTTTATCTGTTTATGCACCAACCCTACAGGCCAGTGAGGTGGTCCTTGATTCTTTCTGGGTCTCTTCGTGCTGTCATTGCATGCACACCCGCTGACGATAAATTGTTACTTCTCGGTGATTTTAATGCTCGTGTGGGTAGTGATCACGAGACGTGGAGCGCCATTGGTCCACCAACACAAGCGGCCTGAGGTTACTTGAACTCTGCTCAGAACTGACCTTAACCATCTGCAACTCTCTTTTCCGCCAGAAGCTTAAATATAAAGCTACCTGGTATCATCCAAGATCCAAGCATGGATACATGATTGATTTCATCATCACTCGTAAACGAGATCTAAGTGATTTGTGTACAGTGTGTTGTGTAGTGCAGAATGTGGCATTGACCACAAATTAGTGCGAGGAAAGTTCAAGATGAGTATCCGCAAAAGAATTCGTATGAGTGGAGTGAAAGCACCAAAACGCATTGATATCACCAAACTGTGGCAAGCAGATGTGCGTACAACCCTAACTGAAAGATTTGATGGTCTTGATTTTGTTGGCACCTGTAAAAATGTTTGAGTCAAGTTTACTCAGTGGGGGCTGAGGTACTTGGCTTTAGAACCAAGAGACACCAGAACTGGTTTGATGACAACAATCCTAATATCAATCAGCTACTGAAAATCAAGCAGACTCTCTATGAAAAGCTCCTGAATCAGAATCCCGTATCACAACCAGCTGCCCAGGAAAGCCTACAAGAATCACAAGGCAACACTGCAACGTTAACTGCGCAGTATTCAAAATGAGTGGTGGAGTAATATCTCTTCGGAAATCCAACAGGCTTTTAACACTAAAGATTCGAAGTCATTTTACTCTTTGATACGTCAAGTCTTCGGCCCACCATCATCCTCAATAACTCCTCTGAGATGCCACTATCATTATCAAAGGACCATGCCACTATCATTATCAAAGAGCCATAAAAAATCTTTCAGCGTTGGGAGGAACATTTTACTGACCTGCTTGACAACCCATCAGCGGTTTATTTTGGAGTGATAGAGGGCTTTCCTCATAGTGAAATAGTCCGCCGTATGGATCGACTTCCTCTACTGATGTAATAAAGCTGGAAGTCCAGCAGGTTAACTCTGGCAAGACACCAGGTCCAGATGGTATCCCAGTCGAACTGCTGAAAGTCGGTAGTGATAATGTAACAGAAGCGATAAATAACTTCATCAATGATTGTTGGAATGGGTCCCCGGTTCCGCAGGACTGGATCAACGGCGTTTTGTTATCATTATACAAAGGCAAAGTTCAAACCCCGCGGTTAACTTTGTCTTTCATCCTTGCGAGGTTGATAAAATAAAGTACCAGTCATGCACTGGTGTCGATTTAATCGACTGCCCCTCCCCCCAAAATGCTGGACTTGTGCCTATATAAGAAACCATTATACAAAGTCAAAGGTGAAAAATCGATGTAGAAACTACCGTGGCATCACTTTGTTGGAAGCTGTTGGCAAGGTTCTCGCAACACTTTTCTTCAATAGGATATCTGGAGGAGGATATCTGTCCTACAACTATCCCAGAATCACAGAGTGATTTTAGAAGAGGAAGGGAAACATTTGACATGATTTTCTCTGTAAGACAAACACAAGAAAATGCATTGAGCAGTGTGTCACTCTATATGATGTCTTTGTCGACCTAACGAAGGCCTTTTACACGGTTAACAGGGATGCACTCGAGATAATACTTGGAAAAGTAGGATGTCCACCCAAGTTTGTGAGTATGCTAAAGCAGCTGCACAGAAATATGAAAGCTCGGTTACCTTCAATGGCCAACTAACTGGTGAAATCCCAACTGACAACGGGGTAAAGCAAAGTGATATTCCTGCTCCTACGCTTTTCTCCATCTTCTTTGCTGCTTTGCATGATTGTGACAGAGGCATTCTTTTACGGTTCAAAACCACTAGAAATGTTTCAATTTAAGAAGGTTTAATGGCAAGACAGAAACGTTTCAAGCTTTGATCAGAGACCTTCTTTGAGCCGACGATGCTGACTTTCTAGCACATACAGAAGCTGGCATGCAACACATTATGGACCGTTTCTCATCTTCGTGTACAGCATTTGGGCTTACAATCAGCCTTAAAAAGATCAAAGTAATGTTTACTCCTGCTCCTGGAGAATCATAGACTGAACTCAATATCATGGTTGATGGAACCAGGCTGGGAGTAGTAAGATAAATTTGTCTACATGGCTAACACACTCTCAAATGATTGTTCCTTGGATGCTGAAATAAATCTGCGCATCCAGATGGCCTCTGTTGCCTTCAGAAAATTGGAAAAGAGAGTTTGGGCAAATCACAACATTACCAACAATAATAAGGTGTATGTATGATCATGTGTTCTGTCTGCTCTTTTTTATTCCGCCGAAACCTGGATTCGATTCCGCAAACACACTAAATTACTTGAGCATTTTCATCAGAAATGTTTAAGGCGCATATTCAACATGAAATAGCAAGACAGAACTCCTAACATAAATGTTCTTATCAAAGCAGAATGTCCAAGCGTTGAGTCCTAAGTCACATCTTCTCAAATGCACTGGACAGAACATATCATTCTCATGAAAGAAAGCAGGATCCCGAAGCAACCGCTTTATGGTGAGCTCCACTTGGAAAAAGACCTCAACACAAACCGAAAATGAAGTTCAGAGACAGCACCAAGAACAATCCCAAAGAGCTGGTATTTGATATAGACAACTGGGAGGAGATAGCTCTAAATAGGGCTGAGTGGAGAAAGCGCATAAAGGGCAGTTGCAAAACCTTTGAGGAATGTCGTCTACAACATAAACAACTAAAGCGTCAGCTCCGGAAGGGCTGTGCTCACAGTCTTGGTGAAGTCATCAGTAGTTGGATATACAAATCCTGTCAGCGTGTACTCCTCTTAAAAGCTGGTTATGTTAATCACCTGATGTCACGTGAAAGGATAACCACCCACAACACCACTCAACAAAGACCTGGCGAAACATCGTGCAGCAAAATGTGTAGAACTAGTTCCACAATAAAAAGACACATGGTGGCACATACAGATTGTATCCCACAGGGTGACACCACCGGTCCTGTGGAAAGCACAACTCTCTTCTGTCACCTGTGTCGTAAACCATGCAGATCTACAGCTGGACTACAAAGCCATCTACGAAGTCATGGGACGCAGATGGGATGATAACGAAGAATCAATAAGAGACGGGCAATCGTCGGTGAAGACGCTGCAATCCTCATGTATGTATATACAAATGAAACCTACACTCTTATGCACCCGAGGATATTTTTTTTTGCCGTTTTCGCAGTATTTCGGCCAATGGAGTATCTCTTCCTTCGAAGCATGACCTAAAAGCAGGATGAAGTACACTAAGACTAACTGCGTAGAGTAAGGAGTAAACTCGGCAGTGATGC
>OZ024742.1:69374385-69513054 GCA_964016885.1 Eledone cirrhosa | reverse complement strand
GTACAGGACGGTACAGGACGGTACAGGACGGTACAGGACGGTAAAAATGGGCGTGTAAAGAAAAATAATAACAAAGGAAATAACAAAAAAAATGAAACAAAGGAAAATTCCCCAGAGAGGAGGAGACTTCCGGGGTCATTTGTGGAGAAAACTCATTTAAAAAGCCACGGTAATCCTGACCACCAGGGCAAGTGCCCTCTCCCAGTTTTTATTTTATGCTGGTTGAGCCAGTGAGGTAGGCAAGAGAAAAAACCTCAATTTTTTAACCATCCCCTGAGGGCAGAAGGCCGTTAGGTGGGTTCCGTCGCCACAAGCGACACGCCTTGGCCTCCTACCTTCAGCCATTACGGTGAGGTGGCTACTGTCATCGAGGTCTATGAGCTCTGGGATCTCTTGGATGTTTTTCTGATCCGCTTGGATCAGGAGCTCCATTCCAGATCCGGAGCAGTTCTCCTGTTTTATTCTTATCACCTCGATCATCTTTGTATCGTCCTCGATGTCGGCAAGGACGGAAGCCATCAGCCAGGGAATTTCAACGGCCAGTGGTACCTGGATTACCCTCATTCTCACGAGCCTGTGTCTGCAGTTTTTGGACTAGTGTGAAATCTTCGCTCTTTAGTGGAGCCATGGAGTGTTTTCTGGCTTCCTGTGGTAATCAAAAGAACACATCCATGGTCCCATATCTTTGTCCACGTCTGATGTGGGTTTTCTGAGCGCACACAAGTCCCAAAGCGTTTTGAATCTGGGACTCGGATTCCAGCTCCACTGTAACCATTTTTTTCACCATTCGCCTGGCCTCATTCTGTTCTTCCTGGCTTACTTCAATCGTTTCGTTCTTATTCGCCGCTTTAGCAAAAGACACATTTGCTTTTGCGCTGGTGTTGCTGTTGTTGTTATTGTTATTGTTATTTTTGTTATCATTATTTTTTGTTTCATTTGTTGCTGTGATGGTGGTGGTGGTATCAGTGGTGTAGGAGGTATTCTTCGACATTGCGGCGGTGGAGATGCCATCTTTAACACCAATAGACATTAGCAAAGTTGGAAAGTCTACTTTCACACGTGGCAAATTTTGGTGACTGCTATTGCTGGTGGTGTTGCTGCTGTTAGCGAAAACATCCGTGTTGGCAATTGTAGCAAGGTACACAATGGTGCTTGTGGGAGTAGTGTCTATGTTAGAGGCACTGTCACGTGACAGCTGGCTTAATTTGGGAAGGCGTATACCGTCCATGTTTTTTCTTTTAGAAAAACATGGATTGTTTGATAAAATATAGTTCAAATTTGGCCTCAAGGCCCCAATATTATGGAGTGTCCTTTTCAGAAAGCAATATATAAACAGTTAACAAAAATTTTCCATAACTGGCAATTCAAAACAACTTAAAACAACACTTTCAGTAGCTCACGATAACACGTTTTCCTACGCAAGTCGCCAATAATAATTGTTTCTACATTAGGCACAGGCCAGCAATTAGCCTGTACATTACTGGTACTTTATTTTATCGACCCGGTAAGGATGAAAGGCAAAGTTAACCTCGGCGGGATTTGAACTCAGACTGTAAAGGGACGTAACTATAATGATTTCTTTATTGGCCACAAGGGCTGACATCAAGAAAAAACATTACAGACTGCACAGAACGGTACAGGACGGTATGATGTGGGTTTTGTGCGTGTAAAAGTTTTTATTATTTATATAAGAAACGAAAAAGAAAAAAGACATAGAAACATATATATATAAATAATAAAAATGAAAATTCAAACAATGAAAAATTCCCTAATGGGGGGGGGGGGACATCCGAGGGTTACTCGTGGCGAAAACCACACAAAAGACCACGGCTACCCTGACCACCAGGGCAAGCGCCCTCTCTCAATTTTTTCCCATTCCTCAAACTACACTCACCTTTCAACAAACTTGCTAGAAGGCAGTACTTGCCTCTCCACCCTGATTTTCCTCTTCAAGTGAAACTTGAAAAAGTTAATCCATCACACATTCTCTTTCGCCATGGCCACCAGGCATATGAAAACCGCCTGCCATTCCTCCTCGAAGGAAGAAGGTGAGACCATCTGGACAATGGACTCAGTCGATAACCGGATCAGTCCTACACACAACAGCAACTGTTCGACATAGCTCCACAAGTAGGAGGGCACCAAGACTATCTCCTCGCTCGCTCTTTAGGGGTTCCAAAGAGTGAGACTTCGCATCTGGGGGGGGGGGGGGGGGCGAAAAGTCTGTCTACTGTGGCGTACTTTTTGCCTCGGGTGACGTGGGATTTGTGCGCCCAGACGCACCCAAGGCCTTTTGGATTTGAGCCTCCGTGGCTCTCTCCACCCGATGTGACATTTTTCTTACGGTGCGGTAAGTCACCGTGCGCAGCTGCTGGTCTTTGAAGAAATCGGGTGGAGGTTTCAGGGAAACTCTATTGTCGTTTCTCGACACCATGGCTCTTGCGACTGCCATCTCTCCTCCGTGACTAGCGCTCTCTCTATATTTCGGGCCACACCTACGAAAGAAGGGGCCCCTTTTTCAGGTCTTGTTGTTCGTACTGTTGCTGTTGTACTGCTACAAACGGTGTTGTTGCTGTTGTTGCTGTTATCACTGTTGTAGTTGGTTGTGTTTCTGGTGCCACCGTTGTTGTTGTTTTCGGTGCAATTTATATTGTTGCTGTTGGTGTTGTCGTTGTTTATTTTCTTGTTAGTGGTGTTAATATCGTTGTTGCATTTGTTGTCATTTTTTTCTGTTGTCTGTATTTTGGTTGACGCTGTTATTGTTGTAGTTGGTGTGGTAATTTTTTCAAAATTAGCGTTCTCAGTGTTGCTGTCTTTGTTCGCGTTGTTTGTGGTGGTGTCTGTTTTATCAAATTCTGTAACACCCTCTCAACTTTTACGCCGTTATCACATGACAGCAGACATATTGCTGGGTGGCGTGGCTCAGCCATGTTTTTTTTAAAGCCCATTAAAAGGCTACAGTGACCCTGACCACCAGGCCAAGTGCCCTCTCCCAGTTTTCCACCTTTAATTTACAGACACATACTCAGAGTAGGCCCATTCACTCGGGCCATACTTGCTTCTCTCACCCATCTTTCAACAAAATGCTGGGAAGAGAGCACTTCCCTCTCTACCCTGATTTTCCTTTTCAAATGAAATTTGAAAAAGTTAATCAGTGCATCACCGAAGAGGTAAGTGCTCGTCTTCAGCCCTTTCAAACGTGTATACTATCTCTTTCGCCATGGCCACCAGACAGATAAACTCTGCCTGCCCTTCCCGGCTAAAGGAGGAGGGCGGGGAAATCCTCACGATGGACTCAGCTGATAGCTGGATCCGTCCTACATGTGACAGCAGGTGTTCGACATAAACCCACAAGTCAGCAATGCTCGGACACTGGACGAGTGTGTGCAGGACGGTTTCGTCGCCCTGTGCGCATCTCGGACATGCCCGGCTGACGGCACCTCCATGCCTGTAGAGTTTATCCCGAACTGGCAAAGTTCCTCGGTAGCATTGCCAGGCCAGGGATTTCTGAAAGTTTTCCATAGGCCCCGGCCCGAAAGTCCTTCCGAAGAGATTGGCTAGTTGATTTTCGTCGACGCCTAGAGTTTCTCCAAGTACGTCGTCGCCCTTCCCCTCCACTAATCCTCTATAGAACGCCAAGGTGGAGTTTCCACCGATCACATTGCCCGATTGGTCGAGGGCTGTGAGCGCCTGAAAACATTTCAGTCTCCAAGCGCTCCCTCTAGGTCTTCGCTTGACCCAGGACTGCAGCTCCGTCAAAGAGACGAGCTTGGAAAGAAGTGTCTAGCAAACGGCGACCACACCTGATCACCGTCGAGGAAGAGGTGGAGATGACGTAGCCTGAGCGCGTGTCTGCGGATCATCAGCCACGGCATGCCCAGCCCTCCACGTAGCGGGTGTTGACAGCAGATGGACCGCCTGACCATCGGAGCGCGTCCCTTTAACAAAAGCTAAAGAGCAAACGCTCCAGCGTAGTCAGGCGGGGCTTAGGACAAGGTACGACGGTCAGGCGGCAGTAGATGACGGACGCGATGTACGCGTTAGCCACTTCCGCTCGACCTTTCAGGGATAGCTTCCTCTCGGCCCATTTCTGGGTGAGAGAAGCCACCCTGCTCGTCACCTCGTCCCAGTTTTTGTCCATCTGGAGGTCCGGACCGAACCAGACCCCTAGCAATTTAACCGGTCCGTCCGTCCAGCGCCCGACGACGTTGTTGGACGGCATGGACCTGCCTCTCCAGGTGCCGAGCTGCAGGCCCACTGACTTTTCCTGGTTGATCATTGCCCCTATCACCGCTTCGTATTCTCTTAGTGTAGTGCCGATCGCCTCGATGTGTTTGGCGTTCGACACCACTACGGTGACATCGTCCGCATATGCTGACACGGATCTTCCACATCCTAGTTTGCGTGGGACTCCCCTCAACGTCTTCAGTTTGTGCAGTAATCGCTCGAGACTCATACGTACAAGAGGGACGAGAAGGGACATCCTTGGCGGACCGAGCGCATGATGTTGAACGGTTCCGAAAGGTGACCGTTCACTCTCACCACAGAGCAGATGTCGCTGTGCATGGCAGCGATCCAGCCTCTGAAGTCGGGGCCAAAGCCAGCCGCCCTCAGGGCTGCCTCTAGGTAACGATGGTCGACCCTATCGAAAGCTTTCGACTGATCTAAATTGATCAAGGACCCACCCGTGCCAGGTTCCTTAGCTACCCTCTCTCCGATGTATCGCATGAGGTGGAGGTTGTCGTGGATGGATCTGTCGGGAATGGCGCATGTCTGCGCCTCTCCCACCAGAGCACCAACGACAAGCGCCAACCTTTTTGCTAGCACCTTGGCGAAAATCTTGAACACTGTTTAGCAGAGCTATGGGTCTGAAATTATCTATGTTATCCCCCTTGTTCGGATCCTTTCTCAGCAGCGCCACCACTCCAAGGCTCACAGAGCTGGGAATTCTCTCGTTCTGTTGACAGTTGCAGTATACGTCCGCCATGAGGCCTCCGAACAATTCTGGCATCTGTACGTAAAGTTCATAGGGCAGACCATCCAAACCAGGCGATTTACCCCTTGTGCAGCCAGTCATTGCCTCCCGTACTTCAGCGGCTGTTATCGGCTTTTCGCAACACTCCGCCTCAGTAGCCGAGAGCAGCGGCAGTCCGTCGAGGTAGACACTAAAGTCCATCCCTCGATCTGGCCCGCCGCTACCCCCGAACAGCTGTGCGAAGTGTCGCTGAAAAGCTTCACACATTTGCCCGGGATCGAGTAGCATGCGCCCGTCGTGGTCCACCAAAGACCGGATCATGGCTTTGTTGCCACGACGCGCCTTCGCTACTCGGGCCCATTGAACGGCGTTCCTCCCCTCGTGTCTGAGAGCACGCACCCTAGCTCAGACAACACAGCCTTCGTTGAAGAATTGGTCAAGGGCCAATTTAACCGCAAGTACGTCGGTCGCGATGCCTTTGCTAAGCGCCTCGTCTAATTTTCTAACTAGTTCTCCCTCTGCTCTATTTTTCTCTATTGCTAAAGCCTTACTAAACCTAATGGATTCTATTCTAATCGCTCTTTTTAGAGCAAACCACCACCTGTTTAGAGCAAACCACCACTAGTTCGCTAATCCGGTTTCTGTAGGCCTTGCGCGCTGGTAAGGACGCGTTTAGCTTCCAGTAGCCGTGTCCTCGTCTATGAAGCCTATCTAAGTCAAGCACACAGAACACGAATTTGTGGTCCGTGTAGCTGACTATCTTGAATTGTGGACAGCCTATGCTAGACCTATCTATTTCCCAACAAAATACTCTATCTAGATATGATCTGGATGACCCTATGCGATTCGTCCAAGTCTACATTGGCACATTCGGGAAATCCAATCGGTACCTGTCAGAGAGTTCAAAACGCCTGAGCAGGTTGGTGAGGCTCTTTCACCCTCCTCCCCTATCCGCTAATCCCACACAGTCCCAGCGTGCATCTAAGATCCCGTTCCAGTCGCCCACTAACACTAAAGAGCGGGACGTTCCAAGAAAGATCTCCAGACGCCGGAAGAAATCAGGCCGCCCTGCTCCTGTGGGGCATAGACGGCCACTAGCCTGCAAGCTTGCCCGTCTCCGCTGGTCACGTCAAGCACCACCAACTTTACCTTCTGGGACCAGGTAGATGACCCGTATGGCGAGATCCAAACCTCTCCGAAAAAGCACAGCAATTCCTCCCCCCGATCCAGGAAAGCTGGGAGATGCGTACACATCGTAACCGCCGAAGATCGGTGCGAAGGCCCGTGCGTCGAAGATTCTGGTCTCGCTGATGGCCACTACATCTATGTATAGTTACCTGAGGTCGTTGAGCAGGTGGCCCTGCTTCCATGACGACCCCAAGCCACGCGCATTTATGCTGCCTATTCTGAGTGAGGTCATGTTGAAATGGAGTGGAAAAGATGGGAAAGACCACTTACCTTACTTCTCGTAGAGGAAGGATGGTTTGTCCATTCTTTTCACTGCTTGTGGCCTCCTCCGGAAGGATGTCCTTATAAATCCTCCTGGGGAGTGTTTGTCGGAAGTGTCCGATGTCTTTTTTTGAATTTTTGTTTTAGTGTCGTGTACGTTTTCTGTATGATGCGAGTGATTTGTATGTGTGGAGGTGGTGTGAATTTTGGGGTTGTTGTGTAGTCTTTTTCTGTGTTGCTGGTGTTGTGTTGGATGTAGTGTAATAATTGCTTGTTGTTCAAATTTAATTGTTTCTACTTTAGGCACAAGGCCAGCAATTACCCAGTGCATTACTGGTACTTTATTTTATCGACCCCGAAATTTAATGCTGTGTAGTGTGTATCGTTTTGGTTGTTTTGTTTTGTTTGCGTTTGTTGTGGGTTTGTTTCTGTTTCGCTTTTTGGTGACTTTTGCGGTGTTGGTGATGGTGGTGTTGGGTTAATGATGGTGGTGGTGTTGGTGTTTGTGGTGATGGGGTTGGTGATGCTGGTGTGGATGGTGGCATATCTGTCCTAACTTTTTTGTTTGATAGTTTATTTGTTTCCCTCTGTATTTTGTTTTTGGAGCGGGAGGGAAGAGAATTTTTTATTTTTTGGTTTCTTTTTTTTCTTTTTTCTTGATACCGTTTCCCACTCCTCGTCGTCACAATCTGTCTCCAGTTGTGATAGGCCGGGGAGTGTAAAATCGTCCACAGGCGTTGGTTTTGGTTGTGGCGTGGTGGATGGTGTAGGCGCTGGTGCGAGTTCTGGCGCGTTGGGTGGTGGTGGTGTTGGGTTTGCTACTGTTACTGGGGTTGTTGCTGTTACAGTTGCTTCTGTTGTTGCTGCCATCTCTGCTGCTGGTGGTGTTGATGGTTGATTCACTGGGGTGGGTAAGAGAGGTGGCTTCAACCTTTTAGCCTGAGGGCAGAAAGCCCTTAGGTGGGTTCCTTCACCACAAACGACAGACCTAGGCCTTCTGCCCTCGACGATTACGGTGAGGTGGCTGCCGTCAGTGAGGTCTATTACCTCTGGGATCTCCTCAATGCCTTTTTGGTCCGCTTGGATCAAGAGCTCCATCCCAGATCCGGACCAGTTCTCCTGCTTTTCTTTCGCTATTTCGATTATCTTGGTGTTGGCTTCAAATGCCGGCGAGTACGGCAGCTATTAGCCAGGGAATTTCGATGGCCGGTGGAACGTGGGTCACCCTGATCTTCACGAGTCTCTGGCCACAATAGCTTGGGACGAGTGTGAAGTCGTCACTTCTTAATGGGGCAATGGAGTGTTCACTGGCGTCCTGTGGTGTTTCAAAGAACACGTCCACGGTTCCATATTTCTGCCCACGTTTGATGTGGGGTTTTTTTGCCCACACATGTCCCAAAGCTTTTTCGATTTGGGACTCGGATGCCCGTTCCACTCGGCGCGATTTTATGTTAATCGTCCGATTAGACACGGTGCATAGGCGCCGATGCTCCATTTTATTAGGTGGGTGTGGGGTGCTGCTGACCTGTACCCATCTTTATTTACCATTTTTTTGGCTTCTTCTAATTCCTCCTGAGTTTCCTGGAATGCTTCGCACTGTTTTGCTACTCTGGCAAAACTCAGGGTGGTTTTCTTAATTTCATTGTTGCTGTTGTTGTTGTTATCGTTATTTTTGTTATTGTTAATTTTAGTTCCAGTTGTGGTGGTGGTGGCGTCAGTGGTGTTCGGTGTGGAAGAGTTCAATTTGGTTGAATTCATTTCGATATCACGAGTTAAATTATTTTTTTCTTTTGTTTCTGTTGTTGCTGTGGTGGTGGTGGTGGGGTGGCGGCTTTAACACCTGCAGTTAATGTTAATGGCGGGAAATGAATGTCTGCGTGAGACAAATCTAAAATATTGGTACTGTTTATATTTTTAGTGTTGGCAAACGTAGTATATTTACAATGGTGGTGTCGGTGTGAGTTGTTAGTTTGTGAGGAAGGCTCTCAGCTACTGGGTTCAGCTGTGGGTAGGCCATGATTTTTCATAGAATTTTTTTGTTTGTTTGATAATTATAAAAAGTTAAAATTTTGGGCTCAAGGCCCCAATCTTTTTTGAGTGTCCTTTTCAGAAATCAATGTATGTGCACTTATATATGGTTAACAATAACAATTTTCCATAAATGGCAATTTTAAACAACGGAAAATAACAAACCTTTGCGGAGGTCACAATAATACGATTTACTACGTAGGTCGCCAATAATAATAATAATAATAATAATAATAATAATAATAATAATAATAATAATAATTTACCACATTCTGAGAAATGGTATGAGCATAGGCCGGAGGCGGTGATGGAGAACAATCAGGTGAAGGTGCTGTGGGATTTTAGGATACAGACGGACAAAAAACTGGAACACAATAGACCTGACCTGGTGGTTGTGGACAAAGAAAAAAGATCGTGTCTGATTGTGGATGTGGCCTGCCCGTTCGACACGAGAGTGCAAGAGAAGGAGAGGGAGAAAATTAACCGATACCAGGACCTAAAGTGGGAGGTGAAAATGATTTGGAACTGCCATGAAGTCAAAGTGATCCCGATTGTCATAGGCGCACTGGGGACTATCTCCAAAAGTTTCCAGGGATGGTTAAAGAAAATCGGCCCCTTCACGCTTTTTGGAACGCTTCAAAAGGCATGCTTGCTTGGAACAGCAAGAACCCTCCGATACGTCCTGAATATTTGAGGCTGCAGGTAGTGGCTTGATATTCAATCCAACGGACTTTCCAGTTAACCAACATCAATGACTGAGATTCAAGGAATAACAACAATAATAATAATAATAATAATAATTGGAGGAAGAAGACGCACGAGGTGGCGGAGGTCATGAAATCGCTCCCGTAAGTTTTGAATTTTTAACATATTTAAATCATTTGTGAAATAACAACTCTTAGTACAAATGCTACGTAAAGCACCCGGCTTCAGCCCCAAAAATTCGGACCCAAAATATATTGTTATAAGGCTCAAATATTCAAATATTCAACTTTGTATTGTACACTGTATATCCAAAAAAGAAAATGGCTATAAATGGAAGAAGAACCCCCCTCCTCTCCTCTGTCTACACTATATAGAACAGCCAAACTCACCAACACCAGAAACTAGATACACCACCCACCTCATCACCTGTGCACACTAAACACAACAGCCAGATAACGGCAATTTTACCACCACCGCTCACTACTGCCATCATTACGACCACTATCCCATCACCACTCCTTCACTCCTTCACTGCTACCACCACTACAACACCATCACCACAGTAATACGATCACATCGCCACCACCACTGCCTCGGTATCGACATCACCACCACCACTGTCTCAGTATCGCTACCGCCGCCAGTCATCCACTTCTCTATAGCTGGCTGCTGCCACCACATTATAGAATTCCTACTACTAAAAAAGAGGAAGGCATCAAAATAAATATATAGATAGACTCAAAAGAAAAAAGAAAAAACAAACAACAAAACCAAAGCAGCACAGCAACAACAGCAAAAAACGAGAAAAACAAACAGAGAAAAACAAAAACAAAAAACGTAAAGAAAATAAGAATGAAGAGAGAAGCAGGCGGACGGACAGAGAAGAGGGGGGGGGGAACTAAAACTAAAAAAACAAAAACTAAGTCAGACATTCGAACACTACATTACAATGAAACTTATGCTTATTCATTTTTGGGGCCCTTTCTGCCTGTGTGTTTGTTTGTTTATGTGTGTTCGTATACAGCGTGGTGATAATGCCACACAAGGGCCAAGTGGAACGGCGAATCCACAGATGGCTATGTAACCATACATTCGCCAATCCTCGATAAGAGTGTTGAAATATCGAACATAAACAGTTCGAATAACGGTGAAATGGAGACTAGAACGTCATGTGACAGACTCTCACCCAACAGGTGCCCCCTGGCTCAGCAGCAGGAACCTGACTGTCAACCAAATACTGCTGATGTTGGAGGAAGAAGAAGAAGGAAAGGGGCCAGAACCAACTGGACTAAAGAATTGAATAGAACTGTTATGCAATGTTACCTGAAAAGTAACCCCAAGGAGAGGGGCTACAGGAGACGGATGCATAACATCTGGAACGAGATTGGTCTATTTAAATTAGATGAACAAAAATTGGCCGGGCAGGCTCGGGTAATAAGAACTAATGGGTGGATAAGCGAGCTGGAACTGGAGGAACTGAGCAGAGAGAATGGCTTGGAGATGGCGGGTGTAGTATGCCAGACAAGCGAGCCAGTGGGAAATGAAGGTGAAGAGGTCCTGAGAACGGAGGAACCACCCGAAGCAGACAATGATCTGAATACTTAGATAAATAATACCTGGAACAGAGATACGGCCACTGAGGAGATGAATGCTGACGGGCTAGGACAAGATTCAGTTGGCATCCTAAATTTAGTGGTAGATGAATTGAACAATGATAGTGGGAGACCTATGAACCTAAGATTTGTAGACAGGAAAAAGTTAAAAGAAACAACAGCTAAGGTAAACAAAGTCATCCCATACCTTGAGGCGAGGAGCCTTCACCAGTGCAACAATATCCTCAAAGCAACAGCAAATACGGTGAGGAAACTACTTGGTATAAAAGCGAGAGGAAAGAACAGACAAGAAAGAGCAGAGCCGTGGTGGAAGAAACGACTGAGTGGTCAAATCGGGGAAATGAGAAATGACATAGGAAAGCTTGAGTCACTACTGAATGGGACACTAAAAAACATAGGCACTAAAAATAGACTAGAAATAAAGTACAAAACTAGGAGGAAAAAGCTAAATATTATCATAGAGGAACTGAAGCAACGCATTGTAGCAAAGAGTGCAAAAATCAGGCGATACGAGAACAGAGTCAGTCAGTATAAAGAGAACCGCATGTTCGACAACAACCAGAAGATGCTGTTTGGACAGCTTGAGGGGAAAGAAAGAGGCAACGACTTGATCCCTGGGGCGGAGCAAACTAAAACATTCTGGAGAGGAATATGGGAGCAGGATGTTAGACATAATGTCCAGGCAGGGTGGATTGAGACAGTACAGAGGGAGATCGGTGAGCAGCCACACCAACAAACTGATTTGAGTATCACAGTTGAAATGCTTAAGGGGCAGGCCAAAAAACTAACCAACTGGAAAACACCAGGCCCAGATGGTGTGCAGGGGTATTGGATTAAAAATTTAACATCCATCCACCCGAAGCTGACGGCCATGTTCAATGTCTGCTTGGTGTCGGGTGAGGTGCCAGAGTGGTTGACAAAAGGTACCACAGTTCTGATAATGAAAGACCGAATCAAGGGTAATGATGTTACCAACTATAGACCTATCACATGTCTGTCCGTAATGTGGAAACTGTTGACGAGCATTGTGTCTGAGGAAATCTACCATCACCTCCACACAAACAACTTGTTACCGGACGAACAGAAAGGATGCCGAAAGAAGTCACGTGGTACAAAGGACCAGTTACTTATTGATAAGATGGTAATGGGGAATTGCAGGAGGATACACACTGATCTTGCCATGGGATGGATAGACTACAGAAAGGCATTTGACATGGTGCCTCATTCTTGGATCACCAAAAGCCTGTAGATCTTCAGGGTGGCAGATAACATCAGACAGTTGCTGGGCAGGAGTATGGGGTCCTGGGAGACAGAGTTGACATCAACTGGAGTATCCTTGGGAAGCGTGAAGATCAAGAGAGGTATCTTCCAGGGAGATAGCCTGTCCCCTCTTTTGTTTGTCCTTGCCCCATTATGCTGCGAAAAGTGAGAGCAGGATACAAGTTGGGAAAAGGAGAGCTTACCATCAATCACCTCCTCTTCATGGACGATCTTAAGCTCTTCGGGAAAAGTGAGAAGGAGTTGGATGTGCTTGTTGACACTGTCCGTATTTTCAGCAGTGATATATGTATGCAGTTTGGTATTAGTAAATGTGGAGTCATTGTGATGAAGAGGGGTAGGTTGAGCAGAAGTAACGGGATCCAGATACCAACAGGTGAGATGATAAAGGAAATTGACTCTGAGGAAGGATACAAGTATTTGGGCGTTCTGGAGGCTGATGGCATAAAGAACAAAAAAATGAAGGAATTGTTAAGAACTGAATACATTCGGAGAGTAAGGAGCGTATTGAAGTCACATCTGAACAGCAGAAATGCCATAAGCGCAGTAAATTCCCGAGCTGTGTCTATTATTAGGTACAGTGCGGGGATTCTGAGATGGAATGTTGCTGAACAAAAAGAAATGGATAGGAAGACTAGGAAGCTATTGACTATCTACAACATGTTCCACAAGAGGAGTGATGTCGATAGACTCTACCTGAGGAGATCTGAGGGTGGAAGAGGTCTTATCAGCATAGAGGACTGTGTTCAGATGGAGAAAAACAACCTATACAAATACGTGACCTATAGTAAGGAGCCAATGCTCAAAACTGTACTGAAGGAGGGGACAGTAGGCCAGGGGATGTCCAAGGAGGAAATAACATCAAGGAGGAAGAGCAGCCTTAAGGGAAAATCCCTTCATAGTACCTTCTTTGAGAAAACTGAATTTAGAGATCCACAGACATGGAACTGGTTGAGAAGAGGAGACCTCAAAAAGGCTACAGAAGGAATGATAATGGCTGCGCAGGAGCAGGCCCTCAAAACGATGTATCGCATGTATCGCATGAGGTGGAGGTTGGGAACCTAGCACCTTGGCCAAAATCTTGAACTCTGTGTTTAGCAGAGTTATGGGCCTAAAATTATCTATGTTATCCCCCTTGTTCGGATCCTTTCTCAGCAGCGCCACCGCTCCTCGGCTCACAGAGCTCGGAATTCTCCCGTTCTGTTGCCAGTTGCAGTAGACGTCCGCCAAGAGGCCTCCGAACAAGTTTGGCATTTGTACGTAAAGTTCATAGGGCAGACCATCCAAACCAGGCGATTTACCCCTTGTGCAACTAGTCATTGCATCCCGTACTTCAGCGGTTGTTATCGGCTTTTCGCAACACTCCGCCTCAGTGGCCGAAAGCCGCGGCAGTCCGTCGAGGTAGACACTAAAGTCTATCCCTCGATCCGGCCCGCCACTGCCCCCGAACAGTTGAGCGAAGTGTCGCTGAAAAGCTTCACACATTTGCCCGGGATCGAGTAGCATGCGCCCGTCGTGGTCCACCAAAGACCGGATCGTGGCTTTGTTGCCACGACGCGCCTCCGCCACTCGGGCCCATTGAACGGCTTTCGTCCCCTCGTGTCTGAGAGCACGCACCCTAGCTCTGACAACGCAGCCTTCGTGCTTTGCATTGAAGAATTGGTCAAGGGCCAATTTCGCCGCAAGCACGTCGGTCGCGATGCCTTTGCTAAGCGCCTCATCTAATTTTCTAACTAATTCTCCCTCTGCTCTATTTTTCTCTATTGCTAAAGTCTTACTAAACCTAATGGACTCTATTCTAATTGCTCTTTTCAGAGCAAACCACCACTTGTTGTTGACGATGGCCCCCGTCAACGCCCGCTTAACTAGTTCGCTAATCCGGTCTCTGTAGGCCTTGCGCGCTGGTAAGGACGCGTTTAGCTTCCAGTAGCCGGGTCCTCGTCTATGAAGCCTATCTAAGTCAAGCACACAGATCACGAATTTGTGGTCCGTGTAGCTGACTATCTTGAATTGTGGACAGCCTATGCTAGACCTATCTATTTCCCTACAAAATACTCTATCTAGATATGATCTGGATGACCCTATGCGATTTGTCCAAGTCCACATTGGTACATTCGGGAAATCCATTCGGTACCTGTCAGACAGTTCAAAACGTCTGAGCAGGTTGGTGAGACTCTTGCACCCTCCTTCCCTATCCACTAATCCCACACAATCCCAGCGTGCATCTAAGATCCCGTTCCAGTCGCCCACTAACACTAAAGAGCGGGACGTTCCAAGAAAGGTCTCCAGACGCCGGAAGAAATCAGGCCGCCCTGCTCCTGTCGGGGCATAGACGGCCACTAACCTGAAAGCTTGCCCGTCTCCGCTGGTCACGTCCAGCACCACCAACATACCTTCTGGGTCCAGGAAGATGGCCCGTATGGCAAGATCCAAACCTCTCCGAAAAAGCACAGCAACTCCTCCCCCCGATCCCGGACGGCTGGGAGATGCGTACACATCGTAGCCGCCGAAGATCGGTGCGAAAGCCTGTGCTTCGGAGATTCTGGTCTCGCTGATGGCCACTACATCTATGTTTAGTGACCTGAGGTCGTTGAGCAGGTGGCCCTGCTTCCATGACGACCCCAAGCCACGCGCATTTATGCTGCCTATTCTGAGTGAGGTCATGTTGAAAAGGAGTGGAAAAGATGGGAAAGACCACTTACCTTACTTCTCGTAGGGGAAGGACGGCTTTTCCATCCTTTTCACTGCTTGTGGCCTCCTCAGGAAGGATGTCCTTATAAATCCTCCTGGAGAGTGCTTGTCGGAAGTCTCCGATGTCTTTGGGGAATTTTTGTTTTAGTGTCATGTACGTTTTCTGTGTGATGCGAGTGATTTGTATGTGTGGAGGTGGTGTGAATTTTGGGGTTGTTGTGTAGTCTTTTTCTGTGAAGCTGGTGTTGTGTTGGATGTAGTGTAATAATTGCTTGTTGTTCAAATTTAATGCTGTGTAGTGTGTATCGTTTTGGTTGTTTTGTTTTGTTTGCGTTTGTTGTGGGTTTGTTTCTGTTTCGCATTTTGGTGACTTTTGTGGTGTAGGTGATGGTGGTGCTGGGGATAATGATGGTGATGGTGTTGGTGTTTGGGTTGATGGGGTTGGTGATGCTGGTGTGGATGGTGGCATATCTGTCCTAACTTTTTTGTTTCTTTGTTTATTTGTTTCCCTCTGTATTTTGTTTTTGGAGGGGGAAGGAAGAGAATTTTTTCTTTTTTGGTTTCTTTTTTTTTTTCCGGATATCGTTTCCCACTCCTCGTCGTCACAATCTGTCTCCAGTTGTGATAGGCCGGGGAGTGGAAAATCCTCCACAGCCGTTAGTTTTGGTTGTGGTGTGGTGGATGGTGTAGGCGCTGGTGCTAGTTCTGAAGCGTTGGGTGGTGGTGGTGTTGGTTTTGCTGGTGGTGGTAGTGGTGTTGGTTTTGCTACCGTTGCTGGGGTTGTTGCTGTTATAGTTGCTTCTGTTGTTGCTGCTACAGTTGTTGCTGCCATCTCTGCTACTGGTGGTGTTGATGGTTGTGTGACTGGGGTGGGTAGGAGAGGTGGCCTCATCCTTTTAGCCTGAGGGCAGAAAGCCCTTAGGTGGGTTCCTTCACCACAAACGACACACCTAGGTCTTCTGCCCTCGACAATTACCGTGAGGTGGCTCCCATCAGTGAGGTCTATTACCTCTGGGATCTCCTCAATGCTTTTTTGGTCCGCTTGGATCAGGAGCTCCATCCCAGATCCGGACCAGTTTTCCTGCTTTTCTTTTGCTACTGCTATTATTTTCGTGTTGGCTTCGATGCCGGCGAGGACAGCCGCTATTAGCCAGGGAATTTCGAATGCCGGTGGAACGTGGGTCACCCTGATCTTTACGAGTCTCTGGCCACAATAGCTTGGGACGAGTGTGAGGTCGTCACTTTTTAATGGGGCCATGGAGTGTTCTCTAGCCTCCTCTGGTGTTTCAAAGAACACATCCACGGTTCCATACTTTTGCCCACGTCTGATGTGGGTTTTTCTTGCCCACACATGTCCCAAAGCTTTTTGGATTTGGGACTCGGATGCCCGTTCCACTCGGCGCGATTTTACATTTATTGTTCTATACGACACGGTGCACAGGCGCCGATGCTCCATTTTATTAGGTGGGGGGTGAGGCTGACCCTGTACCCATCTTTCTTTACCATTTGTTTGGCATTTTCTAAATCTTCTTGAGTTACCGTGAACGCTTCGAATTGTTTTGCTACGATGGCGAAACTGAGGGTCGGTTTTATAATGTCATTGTTGTTGTTGTTGCTATCGTTAATATTAATTTTATTTTCAGTTGTGGTGGTGGTGACGTCAGTCGTCTTTGGTGGGGAAGAGTCCATTTTGCTTGATTTCATTTCGACGTCACGAGTTAATTTATTTTTTTCTTCTTTTGTTTCTGTTGTCGCGGTGGTGGTGGTGGTGGTGGTGGTTGTCGCGGTGGTGGTGGTGGTGGAGGGTTTAACACCTGCAGTCATTGGTAATGGCGGGAAATGAATGTCTGCCTGAGACAAATTTAAAATATTGCTACTGCTAATATTTTTTTTTGTGTTGGCAAACGTAGTAACATTTACAATGGTGGTGTCGGTGTGAGGTGTTATTTTGTGAGGAAGGCTTTCAGCTGCTTCGTGCAGAGGGGAATTAGCCATTTTTTTCAAAGAAATTTTTGGATAATAATAAAAGTTAAAATTTTGGGCACAAGGCCCCAATCTTTTTGGGTGTCCTTTTCGGAAAACAATGTATGTGTGCTTATAAACAGTTTACAATAAAATTTTCCATAAATGGCAATTTTTAAACAAACGGAAATAACAAACCTTTGCGGAGCTCACGATAATACGATTTCCTACGTAGGTCGCCAATAATAATAATAATAATAATAATAATAATAATAATAATAATAATGATTTCTTTATTAACCACAAGGGTTTACATAAAGTAGACATTAAATACAGTGCACGACAATACAGGACGGTACAAATGGGCATTTCTGCGTGTAAAAAACAAAATCATAGGATGTAACAAAAAAAATAACAATGAAAAATTCCCCAATAGGAGGGAGACTTCGGAGGGACATTTGTGGAGAAAGCCCATTAAAAGGCCACAGTAACCCTGACCACCAAGGCAAGTGCCCTCTCCCAGTTTTCCACCTTTAATTTACAGACACATACACAGAGTAGGCCCATTCACTCGGGCCATTCTTGCTTCTCTCACCCATCTTTCAACAAAATGCTGGGAAGAGGGCACTTCCCTCTCTACCCTGATTTTCCTTTTCAAATGAAATTTGAAAAATTCAATCAGGGCATCACCGAAGAGGTAAGTGCTCGTCTTCAGCCCTTTCAAACTTGTCCACCATACTATCTCTTTCGCCATGGTCACCAGACAGATAAAAACTGCCTGCCCTTCCCGGCTAAAGGAAAAGGCGGGGAAATCCTCACGATGGACTCAGCTGATAGCCGGATCCGTCCTACACGCGACAGCAGGTGTTCGACATAAACCCACAAATCAGCAATTCTCGGACACTGGACAAATAATAATAATGCTTTCTTTATTAACCACAAGGGTTTACATAAAGTAGACATTAAGGACAGTACAGGACAATACAGGCGGTACAAATGGGCATTTCTGCGTGTAAAAAAACCTCTATGTCTGTAGAGTTTATCCCGAACTGGCAAAGCTCCTCGGTATCACTGCCAGACCAGGGATTTCTGGAAGCTGTCCATAGGCCACGGCCCGAAAGATCTTTCGAAGAGATTGGCTAGTTGATTTTCGTCGACGCCTAGAATTTCTCCAAGTACGTCGTCGCCCTTCCCCTCCACTAATCCTCTATAGAACGCCAAGGTGGAGTTTCCACCGATCACATTGCCCGATTGGTCGAGGGCTGTGAGCGCCTGAAAAGATTCCAGTCTCCAAGCGTTCCCTCTCGGTCTTCGCTTGACCTAGGACTGCAGCTCCGTCAAGGAGACGAGCTGGGGAAAGACGCCTCTAGCAAACGGCGACCACACCTGATCACCGTCGAGGAAGGGGTGGAGATATCGTAGCCTGAGCGCGTTTCTGCGCATCATCAGCCACGACATGCCCAGCCCTCCACGTAGCGGGTGTTGACAGCAGATGGACCACCTCACAATCGGAGCGCGTCCCTTCCACAAAAAGCGAAAGAGCAAACGCTCCAGCGCAGTCAGGCACGGCTTAGGACAAGGTACGACGGTCAGGCGGTAGTAGTTGACGGACGCGATGTACGCGTTAGCCACCTCCACTCGACATTTCAGGGATAGCTTCCTCTCCGCCCATTTCTGGCTGAGAGAAGCCACCCTGCTTGTCACCTCGTCGCAGTTTTTGTCCGTCTGGAGGTCCGGACCGAACCAGACCCCTAGCAATTTAACCGGTCCGCCCGTCCAGCGTCCGACGACGTTGTTGGACGGCATGAACATGCATCTCCAGGTGCCGAGCTGCAGGCCCACTGACTTTTCCTGGTTGATCATTGCTCCTGTCACCGTTTGTATACTCTTAGTGTAGTGCTGATCGCCTCGATGTGTTTGGCGTTCTACTCCACTACGGTGACATCGTCCGCATATGCTGACACGGATCTTCCGGGTCCTAGTTCGCGCGGGATCCCCCTCAACGTCTCCAGTTTGTGCAGTAATGACTCCAGAGTCAATACGTACAAGAGGGACGAGAGGGGACATCCTTTGCGGACCGAGCGCATGATGTTGAACGATTTCGAAAGGTGACCGTTCACTCTCACCACAGAGCAGATGTAGCTGTGCATGGCAGCGATCCAGCCTCTGAAGACGGACCCAAAGCCAGCCGCTCTCAGGACTGCAGCTAGGTAACGATGGTCGACCCTATCGAAAGCTTTCGACTGATCTAAATTGATCAAGGACCCACCCGTGCTAGCTTCCCTAGCTACCCTCTCTACGATGTATCGCATGAGGTGGAGGTTGTCGTGGATGGATCTGTCGGGAATGGTGCATGTCTGTGCCTCTCCCACAAGATCACCAACGACAAGCGCCAACCTCTTTGCTAGCACCTTGGCCAAAATCTTGAACTCTGTGTTTAGCAGAGTTATGGGCCTGAAATTATCTATGTTATCCCCCTTGTTCGGATCCTTTCTCAGCAGCGCCACCACTCCAAGGCTCACAGAGCTGGGAATTCTCTCGTTCTGTTGCCAGTTGCAGTAGACGTCCGCCAAGAGACCTCCGAACAAGTCTGGCATCTGTACATAAAGTTCATAGGGCAGACCATCCAAACCAGGCTATTTACCCCTTGTGCAGCCAGTCATTGCCTCCCGTACTTCAGCGGCTGTTATCGGCTTTTCGCAACACTCCGCCTCAGTAGCCGAGAGCAGCGGCAGTCCCTCGAGGTAGACACTAAAGTCCATCCCTCGATTCGTCCCGCCGCCGCTGCCCCCGAACAGCTGGGCGAAGTGTCGCTGAAAAGCTTCACACATTTTCCCGGGATCGAGTAGCATGCGCCCGTCGTGGTCCACCAAAACAGGATCGTGGCTTTGTTGCCTACGACGCGCCTCCATTACTCGGACCAATTGATCGGCTTTCGTCCCCTCGTGTCTGAGAGCACGCACCCTAGCTCTGACAACACAGCTTTTGTGCTTTGCATTGAAGAATTGGTCAAGAACCAATTTCGCAATTTCGCCGCAAGTACGTCGGTCGCGATGCCTTTGCGAAGCACCTCGTCTAATTTTCTAACTAGTTCTCCCTCTGCTCTATTTTACTCTATAGCTAAAGCCTTACTAAACCTACTGGACTCTATTCTAATCGCTCTTTTCAGAGCAAACTACCACTTGTTGTTGACGATGGCCCCCGTCAACGCCCGCTTAACTAGTTCGCTAATCCGGTCTCTGTAGGCTAAACGCGTCCTTACCAGCGCTTGCGCGCTGGTAAGGACACGTTTAGCTTCCAGAGCCGGGTCCTCGTCTATGAAGCCTATGTAAGTCAAGCACACAGATCACGAATTTTTGGTCCGTGTAGCTGACTATCTTGAATTGTGGACAGCTTATGCTAGACCTATCTACTTCCCTACAAAATACTATCTCTAGATATGATCTGGATGACCCTATGCGATTTGTCCAAGTCCACATTGGCACATTCGGGAAATCGATTCGGTACCGTCAGACAGTTCAAAACGCCTGAGCAGGTTGGTGAGGCTCTTGCACCCTCCTCCCCTATCCGCTAATCCCACACAGTCCCAGCGTGCATCTAAGATCCCGTTCCAGTCGCCCACTAACACTAAAGAGCGGGACGTTCCAAGAAAGATCTCCAGACACCGGAAGAAATCAGGCCGCCCTGCTCCTGTGGGGCATAGACGGCCACTAGCCTGCAAGCTTGCCCGTCTCCGCTGGTCACGTCCAGCACCACCAACTTTACCTTCTGGGTCCAGGAAGATGACCCGTATGGCGAGATCCAAACCTCTCTGAAAAAGCACAGCAACTCATCCCCCCGATCCAGGACGGCTGGGAGTTGCGTACGCATCGTAGCCTCCGAAGAACGATGCTAAGGCCCGCGCCTCGGAGATTCTGGTCTCGCTGATGGCCACCACATCTATGTTTAGCGACCCCAGGCCATGAACATTTATGCTACTTATTCTGAGAGTAGCCATGTTGGCTAGGATAGGAGGAAAACGTGTGAGAGGGGAGAGTTACAAAAAATTACCTTTGGCTCTTCTTTAGGAAGGGGGTGGGTGATCCATCCCTCCGACCATTGGTGGGTTTCTCCACGAGAATATCCGTGAATATTCTTTTGTTGATGTTCCCTCGGTAGTCTCCAATTGATGTGGGGAACAATTTTTTTAATGTTACGTAATTTTTTTGTGTAATTTCTATTATTTTTATGTGTGGGATTGTAATTTTGGTTGTTTGTACGTAGTTTGTTTCTGTGATGTTGGTGTGGTGTTGAATGTAATTTAAAAGCTTTGTGTTGTCTGTGTCTTTGGCTGTGTATTGTGTCTGCTGTTTGGGTGTTGGTGTTTTCTGTGTTTGCTGTCGTGTTGTCGGAGGTGACGATGGGGTAGATGGTAAGGGTGGTGTTGGTGGTGGTGGCGGTGGTGGTGGTGGTAGTGGTGGTAGTAGTGGTGTTGGTAGTGGTGGTGGTGGTGATGGTGTAGGTGGCTGTGGGGGTGTGGCTGTTGATGGTGGTGGAGGAGGTGGGGTAGTTTCATTTTCTATGTTTAAGGTTCTTTCTTCCTCTTTTTTTTTTTGGGGGGGGGGGGGTAGGGAGTTCTTCCTTTTTTTGTTGGAATATTTCTCCACTCTTCGGCCTCATAGCACTCCTTGTCCGATTTGGCTATATCAGGAAGGGGTAAGCTTTCCATTGGTTTTGTGGATGGTGGATGAGATGGTGTTTTTGTTGTTGGGGATGGTGATTTCTCTTCTGCCACTGTGTTCTTTGTTTGTTTGTCTGCTCCAGTTGCGGGGCACGGCGTGGGGAGAAGGGGTGGGTGCGTGCCTGTTTTGGTAATTTTGGGGCAGAATGCTTTAAGGTGCGTCTTGTCACCGCTTCCATGACACCTTGGGCGCCTACCTTCGAATGTCACGGGTAGATGGCTGCCGTCGTCCAGGTCTATTACATCGGGGATGGCCTCACGCTTTCCTGGTTTGCTTGGATGATTAGCTCCATCCCCGACTCTGTCCAATTTTTCTGTCTTATTCGTATGACGTTGAGTATAGTTGTTGAATCCTCAACGTCAGCGAGGACGGCTGCCGTCAACCACGCCATCTCCACTGAGGGGGCTACCTGGCCTACTCGAACCCTCACGACTCTCTGGCCGCAATATATGGGCATCATTGGGATTTCGTCACTGCGGACTGGTGCAATGGAGAGTGCTCTGGCTTCCTCTGGTGTAGCGAAGAGCACATCCACAGTGCCATATCTCGATCCCGGGCTATATATGTTTTCTGTGCCCAGACGGCTCCCATAGCTCTTTGGATCTGTGACTCCGTTCCCCGTTCAACTCGCCTGGATTTTGATCCGATCGTGCGATAACTGACCGAACACAAAAGTTTGTTTCTTATTATCTCAGCTGGGCGGGTGAGACTTACTCTGTGTCCGGTTTTTTTTACCAAGACCTTTGCTTGTTTTATCTCTTCGTTAGTGATGTTTATTTGCTCAAACTTGTTGGTGGCTTTCGCGAAAGATGTGTTTGTTTTGATTTGTGTTGACACATTACTAGTTTCGTCTTTGTTGCCGTCGTCGATGTTTTTGTTTGTTTTCTTTTCCTCTGTGTTGCTGCTGTTATAGTTGTTGTTCTTTGGGTTCTTTGTGGTTGTTGCTGTTGTTATTGTTGTTATTGGGGTAGTAGTGGTGTTTGATTTCTGTAACGCAGGAAAATGTTCGTTATAATTGTCACTACTGCTACTACAGTTCCAGTGACAGCTGCTGCTGATGTCATTATCACAGTCGCTGTCGCTGCTGCTGCTGTTTCTCTTGTTTTTTACTTTGCCTTGTGATTGGGTGGAAACGGCTGTTTCACCCTCTGAACAACTCGCTGTAACTCCCTGTGGACACTTTTCTTTGTCCGCCATTTTTTATTTTTTTTATTTTGGGGTTATGATTGTAAATAAAAGGAAATTTAGCCCCCAAGGGCGCGAGATACAGTTAAAAAAGCCACCTCCTTTGACAGAGGGGTTCTTTAACTACACACCGATGTAAAAAATATTATTAGAACTTTCGATAACTCATAAAAATTCAACCAACTTACTCCGCGGTAGTTACCGCCTTTAAACAGGATTTATTTAAAGTTTTTAAATATTTCTTGTTTTAAATCTATTACGGCTACATTCGATGATAGGGCGAAATACACAGAAATTGATCATCTAACGTTCTTGCTCTTCTATCATGTGGAAGTTTTGAAGCATATTATGAAGATCTTCAATATTATGCTGGGAAGAAAATTAATAGAGAAACATTTAAGTTGTATTGCTGTAGCTCTTCTGTTCGTATTCATATCTGGAGTTGATAAGTATCGGAGGTCACAACGTCAGGTATACACACATATACGCATACACATAATCGCACATACACAAACACACAGACACACACAAAAGCACACACACATACACACACACACACACACACACACACGCGCGCGCGCGCGCACGTGAAGCACCTTAACCAAAAGGTTAAACTGTGTTGAGTAGAGTTATGGGCTGGAAATTATTTATAACGTCCCCTTGTTCTCGTCTTCCTCAACAGCGTTACTACGCCCCATATATTGATTAAATACTGGTTGACAGAGGCAGTTGTCAACAACAGGTGATGGGAAGTTCTCAAGAGAACAATTAGAATAGAACATTTAGTAAGGAAGTGGCGATAGGAACAAATAGAACGGAAGTGGAGTTAGTAGCTAAATTAGAAGAGGCGATTAGGAGTGGCATTGTAACCACGGGCTAGCTGCGGGAATGGCCCTAGACCATTTCATCAAAGCAAAACATGAAGGTTGCATAGTGAGATATATGGTGCCTGTTAGAGGAAACAAAGGAATGAAAGCTGTTCTATGGGCCCGAGTGTCAAAGACGACTGATGCGGAATGCTGCGAAAAGCCGTTAAGGGAGAAACTGTAATACGCTACCGTCTCCGACCGCTTGCACTGATCAGTTGTAAAAGGTACTGATGAAATGCTGCACACATCTGTCTGGAATCGAACAACACGCTCTCGTCCAGATTTGTCAAAGACCGAAATGTGGCTATGCTACAACATTGCGTCTCTGACACTCGGGCCCATAGAACAGCTTTCATTCCTTTGTTTCCTCTAACAGGCACCATATATTTCACTATGCAACCTTCATGTTTTGCTTTGATGAAATGGTCTAGGGCCATTCCTGCAGCTAGCCCGTGGTTACAATGCCAATCCTAATCGCCTCTTCTAATTTAGCTACTAACTCCACTTCCGTTCTATTTGTTTCTATTGCCACTTGCTTACTAAATCTTCTACTCTAATTGTTCTCTTGAGAACCTGTTGTTGACAACTGCCCCTGTCAACCAGTACTTAATCAATATGGTAATCCGGTCTCTGTAGGCTTTAGTGCCTGGAATGAAGTATAAAGCTTCCTGTAACTGGGACACGAACTTGTGGTCTGAAATTGTGGATACCAACTAATTAAAAACCTGTCTAAATACGATCTAGATGACTTTATACGATTGGACCAGGTTCACATTGGCGAAGAATCTAGTCGGTACCTGTCAGACAGTTGGAACTGGCTGATCAGATTCTTGAGGCTTTTGTTTCACCCCTCTTCTATTAGCTTCCCCTACACAGACACAGCGTGCGTCTAAGATGCCGTTCTAGTCCCCCGCTAACAGTAAAAGGCGTGGCGTTCCTAGAAAGTCTTCCAAACGTCTGAAGATTCCGACCGTCGTACCCCACTAGGGGCACAGTCGATATACAACATCTTCGCAGTTGCTCGTATCCAGGACCACCAACTTGTCGTTCGGCTTAAAAAAGATTATCCGTACCTCGAAATCAAGGTCTTTCTTAAACATAACTTACACACCGCTCCCATTCTAGGTCGACTAAGGGTGCGCGCGTCAGAAATCCTCGTCGCGCTGATGGCTTCCACATTTAAAAGTTCCCTTGAAATTTTACCCGTTGCTTTTGCATTAGGGTTTACTTCGTAGTGGGGGAAGCTCCCAATAATGTTTTTGTAAGTTTCAAGAGACATGCACACAGTCTTGAAATTTTGTGGCACTTTAAACATGCCTTTGCCGAAAATCTTATTATCTTTACTTCGTGCTATGAGGGCTATCAATTTTTCGTTAAGCTTCCTCACTAGCATGAATTTTGGTGTCTCTGTGGTTGCTTGTTTTTGTGTTGTGTTTTTGTTTTCTTTTCTTTTTATGGTTAATTTTATTAGTGCTGGTGGTGGTAGCGATGGTTGCTTTGATGGTAATGGGGTTTGTGGGTTTGTTGTTGTAGATGTGTGTGTGTTTGTTATATATATTTTCTGTTTTGTGGAGTGTGTTTTTGTATGAGGCAAAAACATTTTTGTGTTTCTTTTTGGAGATTTTGGGGTTTACTCTCATATTCACATCGAGTAATGAGGTACCGGTGTCTGCGGGATATGTCCAGGATATGGGTGAGAGTGTGTTTGTATGAATGTCTATGTGTGTTTATGTTGAGAGAAGGAAGTGAGAAAGAGAGGCGGAGATAGATGACAATTTGAGTGTTTTTCACGTTGTCTGTTGTTGGTAGTTGTGGTAGTGTTTATGCTGCTACAGTTGAGGTGATGTTGGTGTTGCTCTTGTTTCTGGTATAGCTGCTTCTGCTGCTGCACTTGTTGATTTTGCTGTTGGTATAGCTGCTGAACCTGATGATGTTGCTGTTGATGTTGCTGTTGATGTTGCTGCTGGTACCAACGTTGCTTTCGCTATTGTTGTTCCCTGTTGGAATTGTTGTGACTTTCGGGTCCTGGTGTTGCAGCAAGGGTACCCTGTGGTTTTCCGTCTTCTGTGGAGAGCAAAACACTCTCTGGTGGCTTGTCTCTCCGCACAAACATGTCACTACCTTCTCGTCTACACAGGTCAGAATACACCAGAAGTCCAATCTTGATGGGATACCCGTGATCTTGATCCTTACTGTTCTTCCTCCGTTGTACGAAAGGAATGGTAAAAATTGGTCTGTCCGAATGGGGACCACAGAATACCTAACGGTCTGAGATTTGCCTTTCTGAAATGCCCGCGTATTGCATTACTCCAGCTATGTGCCCTAGAATCGGTATAATATCCTCCTGTGCGCTTTGGTACTCACTTTGTGACACCACTTCTTGCAGTTTCCTTTTTATAGGAATTAGTATCTCCCTTAGGGTCGTTTTTCTTGCCGCAACACCTCGGGCGGGGCGGTTATTTTGGCACTTATGTTTTGCCGCTTAATTAGTCTGATCGCTTGTACGAAATTATCATCCTTTTTGTAAGTCCATGTTGACTAATTCAGCTGCGTTTGCAGCTGTGAATGTGTTATTATTGTTATTATTGCCATTGCTAGTATAGTTGTCCATGTCTTCTTCTTCTTCTTCTTCTTCTTCTTCTTCTTCTTCTTCTTCTTCTTCTTCTTCTTCTTCTTCTTCTTCTTCTTCTTCTTCTTCTTCTTCTTCTTCTTCTTCTTCTTCTTCTTCTTCTTCTTCTTCTTCTTCTTCTTCTTCTTCTTCTTCTTCTTCTTCGTCCAGTTATTCTTGAGAGTGTCGAGGAGGTAGAGTCTTCAAGCACTCCTGTCAGAAGCATCCATCTCTAACTGATCCGGCTGGAACACCAAGTGAGACCCACCAACTCATCGATGTTATCCAACCATCTTGCTCGGGGTCTACTCCAGGGTCTCCTGCCAGCTAATTTTACACACTTAAAATCTGTTCAGTGATTCTTTCCTGAGACAATCTAACCACATGCTTATATTATTAGAGCTGTGAACTTTCAATTTGGGGAAGTAGTGGCTCTACCTAGAGTGACTCTCTGATCTCCGAGCTACGCAATCTATCGAGTAACCTTACTACAATGACCTTCGGAAGTATACCATTTCAGCCGCTTGTATTCGCGATCGTATTCTTTCGGTCATTACATGATTCATGACAATAGATATGGGTTGGCACGAATAACGAATTGAAGATAACGAGTTTGGCTTTTACACCTACATACTTTCTTCTGATTACAGGTTACAGCAATTTTGCACTTAATTTAGCCTCTAGCCTCCCATCATGGCCACGAGATATTTGAACTTCTCCACCTTCTTCAGTGGAACTCCATTCACATGGAGAGTGTACTGCACAGGCTTCCTTGGGGGACAAGTGTCTCATTTTCGCAGCACTGATTTCCATTCCAGCCATGCAAGCACTTGGCTTCAAACCTATCTAGTCGGAGATCACCTTCTGACGAGTTTAAGTAACAGCATATCGTCTGCAAATTCCTGCCAACTGATTTTCTACCTGGCAGTTGTGGCATCACTTCCAACCCGGCTACACATGTCAATCCAGTTCATGAAAATAATGAACTAGAGAGGTAACAGTATGCACCCTTGGAAAAGTTTCCGACTCCCACATTAAATGATTGTGATTTAGCTCCATTATTATGGCATTCGTATAGAGGCATCAGGGCAGCAAGAAGCTGACCATCGATCCGACACTCCTGCAAAACCTCCCAAAGCAGGTCACGAAGAACAATTTCTTTTCAGACACATGGCACACATTTTACCCGGGAGTCTTAGCATTGAGATCCCTCTGTAATTGGAACAATCTCTCTCGTCTCCACTTTTCAAAATTGGGATTATCATTCCCGATTGTCATTGCTTAGGTACATTTCCAGAGATACAAGCTGCAAGGCACACAGGATTCGGCTAGAGAATACCTTCTCTATTTAAGGCTTCTAAATTCTCGGGCCGGATTTCATCTTCCCCAGCGGCCTTGGCACATTTGAGCTCTACAACTGCTTTTGTGATTTCAGTCTCCGAGAGATTTGTCTCCGCTCTCGTATGCCCCTTATGTACACCAGAAGATGCTGTTGTGATCGGGTTTAGGAGATCAGCAAAGTATTCTTTCCACCTCGTGAGGATGCATTTTTCTGAAAAGAGTATCCCAGACGTTTTCCTGATAGCAGGTGTGGAGGAGAACTTCTTATTAAGAAGTCGGTGGATGATCTGCCAGAACACTTTATTCGTTAATCCGATATCCGATTCCAGCTTAACACCAAAATCCTTTTATGTCTCACCTTTGGAGGCCTTTACTGACTCTTCGTGCCTGCTTGTACCACAATTGCATGAAGGAGGACTTATTTCCAAGCCAAGATTTGTAGGCCTCCTTCTATGACTTCTTTCTTGAACGAAGGGGTCCCCCTGTCATCCGGCGCCATACCAAACCTCATTCGCCCGCAACATTTAACAGCTCAAGCAGAAACTACCGAGCTGAACAATCTCCACTCTGTTTCAACATCCTCAGTTTGCTCAGCGCATTTTCTGAATTTGGATGCAATAGTATCTGCATACCTGGTCCTGACTTCTTCATCCACCAACAACATCCGATGATATCCTGGAGGTCACCCGGGACTTGCCAGTTTTGTGGGTTTCTTTGGCTTTAGGTAGTCTCAAGTTGCAGGTTACTAGATGGTGATCAGTTGACACCTCAGCCCCTCTTTTAACACGAACATCCAGCATAGAATCAAGGAGATCTGAGACAATAACAAAATCAATTATTGATCTCTATGCCTGATTCCCTTTATACCATTCCTATTTATGGATAACTATCTATGTGCAAGAAGAAAGTGTTCATAATAGAGTGTCCATCGCAAGAACAGAAGTCTAATAAGGCCTCTCCATTCGTATATAGATTGGGGTTGCCGTTCCTTTCAAACAGTCCTTTCCAAGTTAGGGGATCAGTGCCAACATGTGCATTGACGTCTCAAAAAATATGACCATTTCGCATACACGTTACACCTTGAGCTGCTACCCTTGATGGTCACCGTGAGGTGGCTGCCGTCATCAAGGTCTATGACATCCGGGATTTTTTCAATATTTTTCTGGTTCGTTTGGATCAGAAGCTCCATTCCTAATCCGGGCCAGTTCTCCTATTTGATTTTGATTATCTGCGGGATTCTGGTGTCAGGCAATGAGTACTGCGGGCGGAACTTGAGTCACTCGCTCTCTTGCGAGACTTTGGCTGCAGTAGCTTGGGACCAGAGTGAGCTTGGGACCAGAGTGCCTCATCACGCTTTAGTGGTGTCATGGAGTATTCGAAGGCTTCCTGTGGGGTGGTAAAGAACATGTCCACGGTTCCATATCTTCTTCCACTAGTGGTGTGGGTTTTTTTAAGCCTACACGGCTCCCAGAGCCATTTGTATCTGTGACTCCGAGGTCCGCTCCACCAGGCATGTTTTTTGCTAATTGTTCGTTATGATACTGTAAATAGCCGTCGGTGTTCCATGATGTCTGATGGAGGAGTGAGGCTGACCCTGTGACCATTTTTTTTTACTATTTGTCTGGCTTCATCCATTTCCTCGTGGGTCACTGTGACCGTTTCATTTTCTTTTTACAGCTCTCGCAAAAGAGACGTTTGATCTTGCGCTGATGTTGCTACTGATATTCTAATTCTTATCGTTGCTGCTGTTACTGTTGTTGTTATTTTTGATCATGTTATTGCTGTTGTCATTTGCGTTGTTGTTCTTGTTTGCGTTAATGTTATTTCTATTGTTTGCTTCTGTTATATTTATTGTTGCATTGTTGGTGGTATGGCCGTTATTGTTGTTCATGTTCTTGTTACTGTTATCTTTGTCTATGTTCTTATCTTTTGTGGTAGTCTGTGTTGGTTTTAATTTTGATTTTTGTTTCAGCTGTTGTTGTTTTGGGGGCAGTGGTGGTGTTAGTGGTGTTGGATTTGCTTGCCGGCGTTGTGGTGATGGGGATGGCAGCGTTCAAATTGAAAACTTACTCTACAGACAGGTTTCAAGTCAGATTTACCTCCCCTATTTCAACTGTAAAGATCTTCACGATTTGGAGGAAAATTCGCCCGGAAAAAGTACTTCCCATTTCATATACTTGTCCATGTGCTCGAATGAAGGGCCAGTTTAAAAGTGTCTCCTCCAATTTACAGTGGTGGCTATAACTGGTTTCCGAAACCATTGGTCGCACATACATATTAAGTATATGAAATTTTGTTTATACTATATGTGTATATAAATAAATAAATAATTGTTTCTACTTTAGGCACAAGGCCAGCAATTACCCAGTGCATTACTGGTACTTTATTTTATCGACCCCGTAAGGATGAAAGGCAAAGTGAACCTCGGCGGGATTTGAACTCAGATCGTAAAGGGACGTAACTATGCTGGAAAGCATGGCGTCCGACCCTCTACCGATACTGCCAATCCACTAAATAAATAATATATATATACATATTTATAAAATCACCTGACAATAGATTATAACAGCTTCTCAGTATGCTTTAGATTAAAGAAAGATTTAGGAAAGGATTTACCCGATCGACAATCTCCTTTAATCAATGAATCGATTAGATCTTCTGAAGGGATAAAGTCATCTTATCTATTTCCATTATTATTTTAGTTAGGGTTAAGGTTAGGGTTAGGGTCGAGGTTAACTTTGCCTTTCATCCTTACGGGGTCGATAACATAAAGTACCAGTAATTCACTGGGTAATTGCTGGCCTTGTGCCAAAAGTAGAAACAATTATTATTTTAGTTAGGGTGGTGGATTGGCAGTATCGGTAGAGTGTCGGACGCCATGCTTTGCAGCAAAGAGTTATGGCCCTTTATGTTCCGATTTCAAATCCCGCCGAAATTAACTTTGCTTTCATCCTTACGGGGTCGATAAAATAAAGTAGAAGTAATACACTGGGATAATTGCTGGCCTTGTGCCAAAGGTAGAAACAATTATTATTTTAGTTATGATTGTTTGTGATGGCTCAGTCTATCAAGCTTTGAGTTAAGTCTTCGCAAGGATTTTTGTTTAAAAAGAGAATCACTAAGAAATTACCATTCATGTGTAATGACGTATTTACTGAGTGAAGAGATTAAAAACATGAGTTGTTTATGTTTGTCCACAGTTATTAAGACAATTGAAGGAAATGAAGCCTCTTACAAGAAAGAATCAAAACAGCATCACCTTCTCTCCTCATTGATAACTAATCTCATCATCAATGAAACACAGATCAATAATAGTTTCGTGATATTGGATTTCTGTATAATGATATTTCAATATTTCATGTGTATAAATCAGGATGTCACTGAATACAGTGGTTGATAGTTATAAAAACATACAGATACTCAGGATGTAAATGTTTGCTTATACAACAATTCTTAAATATTTTATCGGCAGAACCACAACACATCACAAAAGCAACAGTCTCCCTCCATAGCATCATCACCACAGCTATATCATTACCGCCACTGGCACAATAACAACTATAAGTTTAGGCACCATACAAATATTGAAACCTATTTACCTGATGTCACCTAAGAGAAGTAGCAAGATGATCAACAAACTTTTCCCCAAACTGAAAGTATCAGTCACGCCAGAAAACGAACTATGGATTAGTCATTCACACACTCAGCGTCATACTTCCTCTGTCATCTCCAGTTTTGATTTATCTAGTTATAGCACATCCATCAGCATTGAACACTGCCGACTGACACATGATTCAAGTAAAGAAATTTTGATGGAGACTTTTAAACCTTTACTACATTTCAAAGCACTCAGCGGTCAAGAAATGTACCCTTCAGATTACCTCAACAAACGCCAGCAGAATTTATTAAAACTTTTTAACGGTATTGTTTTACTGTATTTAGTTTGGAATATGTGGCGGTTATCTACGATGCTAGACAAAGCAGTCAGCAGGGGGGAATTAATCAACTTCATAACCTCCCTCATTTTCTATCGCATGCACACTTTTGAGAGTATTATAAAGGTCATGTTCAACATCATGTTTGGAAGAGGATTAATAGAAACATTTATGGCTTATGTTTTTGTGGACCAAGATTATTTCAGGAAATTGAAAGTGGTCATTAAAATTTCGTTAGTGGTTTTAGGTTCCGTATTAATCCTGTCTCTAATATTTAACATAATACTAATTAAAATTCAATTAGAAACAACTAATATGAACACAATAATAGCATTTCCAATATGGAGGAACGAAGCTCTAGATATTCTAAACTTCAAGCTATTAAACTATTTTATCGTTTTGGTACAACTCATCAACAAAATATTTCTTTATATCTTCCTGAAAATAATACGTTCAGAGTTGTATGTACTCACCCAGCAACTGAAGCTGCTAGATGTCAAACAACAAGCAACTGACATTAATAGCAAACTGATTCATCTACAGAAGAAATACGAAGAGATAATGGAGCTACTGGATCAAGTCAACAAACATTTCTCCAGCTATTTAGTCACTCTGTTTTTATTTACACTCAGCAGTATCAGTATACTGATAACGTCATATTTCAGGATGTGGACTCTTATGAAAAATATATTGTATCCTCATTTGCAATAATTTCGACAACCTTTACTATGTTTGTTCTCTACAATGGTATCTCTATGTAATTTTCTGTATGTTGATTTATTTTATATGTATTTATGTATGTATGTATGTATGTATGTATGTATGTATGTATGTATGTATGTATGTATGTATGTTCTTCTGGTTTTATAATTTCACAAAGTTTTACCAATAGAGAGAGAGAGTCGGTTTCTAACAAAGACACAAGACTCTCTCATTGGAATTTATACAACATCAACTAGGTAGGTATGTATGTATGCATGCATCTGTAGATATGGATGTTATTGTATGTGTGGATGTGTATGTTTTGAGTTGTATGTGTGCATGTGTATATGCTTTGTATCTGTACATGTGTATATGCAGTTATTAGATGCAAAATGTTTGGAATGTTTTACATATTTTTTACTGTTCCGTTAATGGATTGTACTTGTAGTTTCCTAACTAGTTGTGTTCTTTCTGTTCCTGTGAAGCCTAGCTTCTCAAGATTTGTATTGAGGCAGTTACTAACATATCCCAGTGCCCCACAGGCATAAATCTGAAGGTGTAATCAGGGTGGAGTATCTGCAGATTTCTCATCAGTTCTGCATAAATATTCTCCTTTTCACTAATCTTTGATATTATATTGGCATCTGATGGGCAGATAATTTCCACTACTGTGCATGTTTTCTTCTCCCTGTCCCATATCATAATATCTGGTCTGTTAAGCCTGCATTTTATTGGGGTTTTTACTGGAACATTCTACCAGTACTCTTTCATATTATATACATGGATGTTTTCCACATTGTTGTAGCTTTTAATGTGTTTATTATGGGAGCCAATACAGCGGTTGTTGGTCCAAGATAGACTACTTTCCTTATCTATATTACTTTCACTCTGGTGCTTCCTGGCAACAAATCCATGCATGATTTTTTTTGCTGATAGGCATGCAGTTTTTCATCCTTGGATTCACTGCGATACTGCTGAGCGACTTCCCTGGGTGTGAGTTTTTGATTATCACACAGGGAATATCTCTCTAGGAGTTACTTCCCAACTCTCATGATCTTATCTGTTTCATGCAGATAGACTTGCTCGAGTAGCGGGCTCCTACGCTTCGAAGTTTGTAGATGTTGTAGGAGAGATATGATGCGACATCCAAATGTTGTCTGGACTGATGTTAGGCCTCCGCCTCCCTGCTTACGTTTCAAGTAAAGGCGGTCTATGTCACTGTTGATGTAGTAGTTTCTGGTGTTGTTCAGTATTTTTCGAGTTCCAACATCAACTGCTTGGATTTCGTCTATCGTCCAATTGAGTATTCCAAACGTTGGTGTTAGATCAGGCACAGCAAACACATTGTAAGCCACTGTTTTGTTTTGCGCAGAGAGTTCCGATGACCAGATCTTTCTTAATCGAGTGTAGTATTCCCTGGTTACGCGTTCTTTATTACAGATACCATTATAGGATATGTTCTCATCTATCCGCAGGTATCTGTGAAACACTAGACCATTGATGACAATGTTGCTAGTTGTTTGGGTTGTTGTTTTTCCCCGCTTTACAGTCATGCATGAGCATTTATCTTGGCCAAACTCCATTCCTATATCCTTTGAGAACGTTGTAACCAGGTCAAGATTTTTCTTCATCCCATCCATGTTCTTGGCATAGAGTTTCAGATCGTCCACAAAGAAGTTATGGGTTAGGTTCGTATTTCTGTCCTCCTGTGAGCTCACATTTCTTGATCAGAAAGGACAAGGGGTTTAATGACAAGATGAACAATATCACAGAGAGACTGTCCTCCTGAAATATACCCTGCAATATTTTATTTTATCATTGAAAATAGAGTCCTCCCTCTCTGTCTTTAACCTTAGGATAGCAGCCCAAGAAGAAGACAGCCTCTCTATGGCCCTGACAATAATGTCTGGGACTTTAGCAAGTTGGAGGGCCTCTATCAGCCAAGAGAGGGGAACAGAATCGAAAGCTTTCCTGTAGTCCAGCCAGACTGTAGTCTATTCCTCCTAAGTTGTCGCACTTCCGACATCGCAGTTTTGTTGATTAGGAGTTGTTCAGAACATCCCCAAACACTTTTCTTTCCAGCTGCTTGTTCATCTGTGATGATGTTATTATTTTTACAGTGATCTTGGAGGAATAGGTTCAGGCAGGCTGTATACATCTTATACATCAGGTTCTGGCATGCAATGGGTCGGTAGTTTTTGCCAAGTGGGTGTCTTTGTTCTTGGGGACCAGTAACGTTTGTGCTAATGTCAACCATTCTGGTATAAGTGTATCTCCCTTAAGAACTTGTTGGTAGAGGTCAGTAAGATACCTCTGATAGAATATATATGTATGTATGTATGTATGTATGTATGTATGTATGTATGTATGTATGTATGTATGTATGTATGTATGTATGTATGTCAGGTCGCTCTCGAGTGCTACTGGTAACATGTAACCCAGTACAGCCTGTCTTATGGTCGGGTCGTCGGCGACTAAACCGGCAACCCCACCAAGCTAGCTTGGTGAGGAGGAGGATATTTGGACAACCTTCTTGATGAAATACAAGACCCGGAAAATAGCGGACGAACTCAGCAAAGTCAACGGTCATCCAAATAGTACTTTTTGTTCACCTGGAAGTGAAATGCCCCCAGTTGTTATCACAACACTTTTCTGGGTGAGGGAAACTCTGAAAAAATAAATCTGCGGCTTCGGAAGCATCCAATGATGTTGACCAGTTCTCCTTTTCGGGCAGTGTTGTTAAAGCACAGGCATTGCTTGTTCAGGATATGTTACAGGGTCGTGTGGCTGGCCGTAGCCTAAAAGTGCACCAAACTCTATAATATGACAAGCGATTGTAGTACTCTTAGCACATTTTGCAGCCATCATATATGTATGTTTTATGCTTTGGTCACTCTCGAGCGCTACTGTAAAATGTAATCCAGTACAGCTTGCTCAGTGAGGGGGATAATTTTTGAACATCCTGCGGGATAAAAAAGAAAACCCGTAAAAAGTCGGAGAAACTCATGGCTGTAACGACTATCCAATAATATGCATATATGCTCAGGGACATTAAAATACTCAGATTTGTGTCTAGGTGCGCGAGATACAGAGTGAGAGATACTAGGAGTGAGAGACCCTTGGTCCGCGAAAGAATATCTTTCTGGAAGAGAGAAAATTTGATGTGAACCAGTTACTCAATGATAACCAATGACATTGATCTTTTCTTCTTTTCGAATTATATCTTTTGTTGCTCTGTGTGGGGGATTTGTCCAGTGTACGATCTTTTCTCACAATAAAAAGCTTCACGCACAGGTATCACTCGATATAGTCTGTTCTTTGAATGATGTAAATGATTGGATTCGTTTGCTACCCTCACAGGACTCAATTTGAGGTCGTTTGATTGCCATATTCGATCACGGAATGGCTGCTAATAATATGTATGTATGTATGTATGTATGTATGTATGTATGTATGTATGTATGTATGTATGTATGTATGTATGTATGTCAGGTCACCAGTTGGTGCTACTGGTAACATGTATCCCAGTACAACCAGTCTCATGGTCGGGTCGTTGGCGACTAAACTGGCAACCCCACCAAGGTTTCTTGGTGAGGAGGGTGACTTTGGACATCCTACAGGACTAAAAACAAAACCTGTCAAAGGGCAAAGGAGCTCTTAAGAGTCAATGGCCATCCAAAATCGCCGGGAGAGATGACCCCTTAGCCTTTGTCAAGGCAGAATTCTAGGAGAAGGAAAACTCTGATATAATACCTGCAACTCTGATGGTATCCAATGATGTTGACTTGTTCTTCTTTTTGGTAAATATCATCTTGGTTAAGAGAGTGGGACTGGCTTTGTGCAGTGCCTTTGCTCACTATAAAAGCTTCACGGCACAGGCATTGCTTTATATCTGGAGATCTCTCTGCACTTGTCGTCACATGGTACCATGGGCCCAGCACTATGTGTCAATAATTGTCACAAGTGTAGTGTTTGTACCAGAGTTTTCAAGTTGCTGGCTGGACTAAAAAGTCACACTCGTTCAGCGCATCGGTAGGGGTTCTCCTACACGGATATGAAGTAGTGGCCGTACTCGAAAACGAGTTGGCAGCCACCACATATGTATGTATATATGTATGTATACATGCATTTATGTATTTATTTGTGCATGTATACAGTATCCATATATACACCTCTACTTATTATTTCCCTATCTCTCTCTCTCTTTCTTTCTCTCTCTCTCTCTCTCCCTCTTTCTCTCGCTCTCACTATATATATATATATATATATATATATATATATATATAAAGATGTTGGTATCTAAAACACTTCGTCAGATGACTACAATAAGAAACAAGTGTTCTTGCCAAATGTTGTGTGCTTTTGTTTATGCTTTTACGTCAAATCATTTGGTGCAAACGTTGTGTCAAGTTGTAATAAATTGGTTTATGTATTTGGACATGTGTATGCGCGCGTGTATATGTGGAATGTTGCGTGTATAGTTTAATTGTCTTTTGAATTAGCTATTATGCGTGTGTGCATTATCATATCAGAATTTACGTGTGTGCGATTTTATATTAAGTATTGCGTGCTAAGTTCTAACATCTATATATTACTTTCAACAACGTCAGTATTGCGTGTGTCATAATTTTCGATTATCATTGGTTCATAGGTTTCAAATGACTCCGCCCACCTCAACGACGCCAAACTTAAATTATTACGCATAATGCCAATGAGGGAGTGAGAGGGAAGAGTAAGAAACAGAGAGGCAAAGAGAACGCTGTAACTATTACCATGTGTGCGTGCGTGCAGCGTTCCACAGAGGTAAAAACTATCAACATGTGTAGGTGTGTGTAAGTGCACGGGTGCGTGTGTAAGTTTGCGTGCGTGTGTAAGTTTGCGAGCGTGTGCGCGTTTCCATGTGTGTATGTGTGTGTACGTGGGGCGTTCCACAATCTCCACGCAGTTTATCTGTCTGTGTGCCTGTCTGTCAGTCTAACATACAGAGTTGTGAAGGGAGTAAATGGGGACCTCTTTTTACATTAACAGACATCTTTTATATTTATTATTGTGTCATTTTTTTACAATTGCTCGAAATGAATACTGATAATAAAAGCAATTCGACTTTATCAAACAGTGAACAACAACGGCGACGGCGTGCAGCCATGAATGAAGAAGATCTGGCTGAACAATGCCAACGAAACACTGGAGCCAAGCAGCGACGGCGTGCTGCGATGGTTGAAGACGAACTGACTGAGCATCATCTTTTATATTAATTATCTATATCTATATCTACATATAATATAAAAGATTGGAACTTCCATCATCCTTTTGAGAAACGTGGAACAACCACGTCTATGAAATGTTACACGTTTTGCAGTCAGGAAGAAGATGAACCATCTCCTAGAGGTCACTATTCTAGGTGGGAGCACCTAGAATTGTTCATATACTATGCACAAACGGTACTACGAAGAATCTGGCATATCTGGAAGATTTTTTTTACTTCTTTTGTATCACACAGACACCACGGACTCGCCTCATACTGTAACCAGACAAACATCCAATACAGTCATTTCCTCTTTTACCTGTCTTCTCTTATACCTGTCTTCTCTTATCATCTGTTACCCAGGCGAAGCTGGGTACGTCAGCTAGTCTATTTATTAATTTCAAGAACGTTAGTATTCCGTGTCATAATTCTCGATTATCATTGGTCCATAGGTTTCAAACGACTCCGCCCACCTCAACGACGCCAAACTGAAATTAATATGCATAATGCCAATGAGGGAGTGAGAGGGGAGAGTGTGAACGCTGTGTTCAATAATTATTAACATGTGTGCGTGTGTATGTACGTGCGCGTATGTTTATGTGTGTTTGCGTGCAGCATTCCACAGAAAGCAAAAACTATCAACATGTGTGAGTGTGTGCGTGTGTAAGTTTGCGTGCGTGTGCGCGTTTCCATGCGTGTATGTGTGTGGCGTTCCACAATCGCCACGCGGTTTATCTGTCTGTGTGCCTGTCTGTCAGTCTAACATACACAGAGTTGTGAAGAGAGTAAATAGGGACCTTTTTTTTACATTGACGAACATCTTTTATGTTTATTATTGTGTCATTCTTTTACAATTGTTCGAAATGAATACTGATAATAAAAGCAATTCGACTTTAACAAACAGTGAACTACAGTGGCGAAGGCGTGGAGCCAGTAATAAAGAAAAACGGGCCGAACAGTGCCATCGGAACGCCGAACTTCAGAGGCGAGGACGTGCCGCCATGAATGAAGAAGAGCTGGCTGAACAACGCCAACGAAACACTGGAGTCAAGCAGCGACGGCGTGCTGAGATGGTTGAAGACGAACTGGCTGAGCATCATCAGCAGATGGCCAGAATTCAGCACCAACGGCGTGCTGCGATGGATGAAGAAGAGCTGGCTGAACAGCGCCAGCGCAATACAGAAGTTCGGAGCAATTGTTGCCAAAGTGCTCCTCATTCCAGTAAAGAGGCCAGAAGGCGAACGAATGATATTAAAAATGGATCATGGCAGCCGTGTCATTTTCAGATTGGTGGATGAGCAGAGTGTCCACATTGTGGAGCATTGCTTTTGAGGCTCGAAAAGATGTGGATTACAATGTGCTGTCAAAAAGGAGCAGTTCAACTAGAACCCTTGCGAATACCGGATGATGAGGTGTCACCGGAGTTTAAAATACTATGTATGTGGGGTGATCAAGGAGACCGAGGTAGATTACTGCGCAAATGTTCGCGGCAAATTAAAAATTCACTAGCTTTAGCATCGCAGAGAGTTAGTGAGATGTTTGAGGGTGGAGCATGGCAACCGAATGTAGTCATTCAAGGCCGTTTGCATCATTGCATCGGTAATTTAGAAGTTTCCCCAGGAGAGAGTCCTCGATTCTCTCAAATTTACGTTAACGATCCAGATTATAGTGAATCGGAGGAAGATCGGTTGGATGAAGTTGCCGGGAAATATAACGGAACTTGAACGGCAAAGGTTAAGTGATTTGATCCGTGATTTGCAATCATGGCTTAGACAGTGTAATCCTTATGTTATGGATTTCATGTTGATGGCTGAACTGCAAAATATTCAGCAGCAAACATTGGTGATTACGGCTGACGCAGTGCCAAGGAATCAACACGAACGCCGATATAATGCCCCTGAAGGATTTCGTGAAGTTGCTGTGTTGATAGACGATAAGCCTGGATCGAGAGATAACGTCCTCAATCGCAGAGATGGTGGTCTCAAGACTATCAATGAGTCAAATAGGGCATACGATCCATTGCATTATGTTCTTTTATTCCCAAAAGGTGAAAATGGATGGAACATGTCTGTTCATTTAGATGATCGTGAGAATCAGCATCAACAGGGAGGTGGCAATAGACACAATAATTCGATTCGCGACTTTTACGCGTTACATTTGAACGAGAGGAATCAACAGAGAAATGCGCTATTTCAAGCCAGCAGATTGTTCCAGGAATACTGTTGTATGACATTCGCAAAGATCGAAAATGAAAGGCTAAATTATATAGCTACACATCAGCAACATATCAGAGCTGAATTGTATAATAATATACAGGATGCGATAACAGCCGATGATGCCAATTACAAGCAAATTGGTCGACGCATCATTTTGCCATCGTCGCTCATCGGCGGCCCGAGATATATGAACATTCGCTATCAGGATGCAATGGCTATTGTCAGAAAGTTTGGAAAGCCAGATTTGTTTATAACGGTTACATGCAATCCTGAATGAACTGATATTAAGGATGCACTTTTGCCAGGACAATAGCCAAAGGACCGTCCTGATATTGTGGCAAGAGTATTCAAAGGATATCTGAAAAAGATAATGGATGATGTGGAAAAAGAGGGAATCTTTGGAGCTATAGTTGCTTTTATATACATAATTGAATTCCAAAAAAGAGGATTGCCACATGCACATTTGCTGAGCATTTTACATAGAGATTGCAAATTGAGATGTGCTGAGGATGTCGAGAGCATTGTGTGTGCTGAACTGCCGGAGAATGAGGCACTACGCAACTTGGTGTCAAAGTCAATGGTGCACAACCAATGCGGAGTGGCAAATCGGAAAGCCCCTTGCATGAAAAATGGCCAATGCAGTAAGCACTTTCCGAAATCTTTGTCACAAACACTTCCTGGAACGATGGGGATGCTCTCCCTCATACAGAAGACGGTTGCCTGCAGATGGCGGTTTGGTCGAAAATGTAAACGGTCGACAGGTTACAAATCAATGGATTATGCCATACAATCCATATTTGATTATGAAATATCGTTGTCATATTAATGTGGAAATTTGTAGCTCAGTGAAAGCTTGCAAATATCTATTCAAATATGTTTACAAAGGTCATGATCGGGCAATGATCAATGTCAGGAATGAGCAAGCGAACCAAGGAAATGAAGTTGGCAGGTTCCAGGATGTTCGCCCGATTGGATCTAGCGAAGCTTGCTGGAGATGTTCGATTTTGATCTCAATGAACAAAAACCCAGCGTTCAGAAACTAATGATTCAATTAGAGAATAGGCAAATGCTCTGTTTTCAGGACACTAGAAGAGGTGTCGAAAGAATTGCTAACGCACCACCTCCTAAGACGGAATTGACTGAGTGGTTCAAGTATAATAGGGAACATGCTTTGAACCTGGATCAAAGGCAACTCTACTGCGATTTCCCTTTGCACTATTCGTGGGATAAGAAGAGAAAGAAATGAATGATAGAAAACAAAAGTTGAGAATCATGACTATTGGACGGGTTTGTAATGTCCACCCGCATCTGGTGATGTGTTTTATCTCCGAATTATGCTGCATAATGATTTTTCGAGAGGTAAACGGAGCTTCGCTGATTTGAAAACAATCAATGGCGTGGAATATGAAACATACCAGGCTGTGTGTCAGCATCTGGGACTCATTTAGGATGACGCTGAATGTAATAACGCCATGGAAGCTGCAGGAACAACACAGATGCCAGCTCAAATAAGGTAGTTGTTTGTCACGATTCTAGGATTCTGCAATCCTGCCGATCCAAGAGAGTTATTTGAACGCCATTGGGGAATTATAGCTGATGATTTTAGGCATCATCTTCAGGTGGATGATGAAAATTTGATGGAATCTATTGTTTTGCTCAATATTGAGCAACTGCTTGAAGTTCATTTCAAATGTTTAACAGATTTCAATTTGCCAATTCCTGATGAAGAAATGCGGCAACGAGATTGCAACGATATTGCAGCTTAGACGGTTGCCACTCGATCGGAGAGAACTATTCCAGTTTGATCCACTGGAACAGCAACGTATTGTGGATGAACGTATGCCAATGTTGACCTAATCTCAGAGAGAATTGGTCGATCGCGTTCTCCGCTCGATTTCCACTAATGAGCAACTTTGTGCTTTCATAGATGCTCCAGGAGGCACCGGAAAGACATTCTGTTTCAACACTATGTTATCGGCAGTCAGAACTCAGAGGAAGATTGCTCTCCCAGTGGCCACCAGTGGGATCGCTGCCACTTTGCTGAGTGGTGGAAGGACCTTCCACTCATGCTTCAAGGCTCCATTGGCTCCGGATGAGTTGAGTGTCTGTAACATTACAGGACAAAGTGAACTCGCGGGCTTTGTACGCAATACGTCTCTGATTATTTGGGACGAGGCTCCAATGGCACACATATATTTGCTGGAGGCATTGGACAGACCATTGAGAGATATCTGCGGTAGTGACCTGCCATTCGGTGGTAAGACTGTCGTTCTTGGTGGCGATTTCAGACAGGTGCTACCAATTGTTAGGAATGCTGAAAGAGCGCAAATTGTCGATGCATGTCTGAAAAAGTCCCCGTTGTGGCGCCATTTCAGAGTTTTGCGATTACACGATAATATGCGACTTTGAATGATCGGGCAAAACCAAGAGGCTGAGACATACGGCCGATGGTTGATGCGGTTGGGAAACGATGAATTGCCACACGTTGGTGATAATCAGACTGTAAGTATCCCAGACCATTTGGTCATGCCACTGGACCGCCAAGCATTGACTGACTGGGTGTTCCCTAATTTGAATGCTTTTTGGCAGAATATCTCCTGGATATCGGAACGCGTTATTCTAACTCATACGAATGCAACGGTCGATGAAATAAATTCACAAGTCCCCGGAATGTTTCCTGGAGAGGAATGGTTGACTGTCAGTGCGAATGCAATGAAGCCTCATCAGCAGAGCAATATGGATGTTCTGACTGACTATCTGAATTCACTTCAAATACCCGGATTCCCCCAACATATCTTGAGGTTGAAAAAGGGTATGCCGATTATATTGCTTAGAAATATCAATCATAAAATGGGTCTTTGCAATGGTACCAGATTGATTGTTGAGAGATTGATTAACGGAGGAGTTTTAGAAGCTAAACTCCCAGGCAGAGAGGACTCGGTTCTCATTCCGAGGATCATGCTGAGACCAAGTGAAGATCTGCTGCCATTCATTTGGCAAAGGAGACAGTTTCCAGTCAATTTAGCCTTCTCCATGACTCTCAACAAGGCACAGGGACAGACTTTCAAGCGAGTCAGTGTCTATTTGAATGATCAAGCATTCAGCCATGGGCAACTGTATGTTGCTGCATCTCGAGTGTGCGATCCTGATGGTATAAAATTTGCAATTGATACCACTAACAGAGGAACAACCCTGAATATTGTCTATAATGAAGCTTTGAGCTGATGTATGCTTATCTTTAATGCCATCAATAAGCGACGTAAATGATTCGGACATTGGTGTCCATTGATCTGTATTGTGAGCTTTAACAGAGTTATCATTTATGTTCAATGTCATTTAATGTCGTTATGAGCAATAAAAACAAACAAGTATTGATAAAAATTGCTCTCACTGCTATGTTGCGCAATAAATACCAACAAGTATTGGTAGAAATTGCCTTCACTGCTATGAATAATCGACGTAAATGATTCAGACATCGGTGTCCTTTGATCAGTATTGTGAGCTTTGACAGAGTTATCATTTCTGTTCAATGTCATTTATTGTCGATAATGAGCAAAAAGACCAACAAGTATTGGTAGAAATTGCCTTCAAATTTATCGCTTCTGATAGCGGTGGTAATAAAACCTCATCATATGCTGAGTCTGGCAAAAAGTTTGGTGCCGGCCAGGGCTAGAGTAATATTGAAAAACGATTCTATTTTCGAAGTAGAAGAATCCGCCTTTTGGAGTTCAAACCAGGCCACGTCCCCGAGTTGAACTCTGGGCAATATTGACTGTCTATTACTCAGTGGCTAAGAGCCTGGAAATTACTGAATAAATTTTTGTGTCATAATTTGTTGTTTTATTATTATAGCTGACCACTTATAGATAAGCATGTTATCCATATCCATATTAATTTGACATTTGTATAAACCATTTCAAGTAAATAGGGACCTTTTTTACATTGACGGACATCTTTTATATTAATTATCTATATCTATATCTACATATAATATAAAAGATTGGAACTTCCTTCATCCTTTTGAGAAACGTGGAACAACCACGTCTATGCAATGGTACACGTTTTACAGTCAGGCAGAAGATGAACCATCTCCTAGAGGTCACTATTCTAGGTGGGAGCACCTAGAATTGTTCATATACTATGCACAAACGGTACAACGAAGAATCTGGTATATCTGGAAGATTTTTAAAACTATTTTTTGTATCACACAGACACCACGAACTCGCCTCTTACTGCAACCAGACAAACATCCAATACAGTCATTTTCTCTTTTACCTGTCTTCTCTTATCATCTGTTTACCCGGGTGAAGCTGGGTATGTCAGCTAGTATTGTTGATGTGTGGCTTTAGTCTAGCTACTAGTATTCTTTCTTTGATTCTAAGGAATGAGATGTTTGCGTCCCAAAGCAAATTACCAGGATATTAATAGTCGATCACTACACATAATAGTTGAGAAATTGGAGTGAAATACCAGTAGAGACGTAAAAAAGTGGGGATAGGCGCCTGCCAAAATTCGAACACTTTATCTCTCGTGTGCCGTGTTTTTTTTTTTTTTGGAAAGAACAATCTTTTATTCAAAATTCAAAATAGCTATACTGGAATATTATACTTCATCGGCAAGTAGATATCTCATTTGGAACCACAGAGAGAGAACGACTGTTCTAAAGTGGAATAATACATTTTATAATTGTTTATGTCACCATCCTTAACGTTCATATATATTTGGTATGTTAGATCTTAAGCTATCCTTCCTAATATCTTAATGAATAAATATCTCGCTAGAAAAAAAATTATGCGCATTTTCAGTAAGCGCTATAAAGCATTTTGTTTCATTAATCCCGCCGAGGTTGACTTTGCCTGTCATCCTTACGGGATCGATAAAATAAAGTACCAGTAATACACTGGGATAATTGCTGGCCTTGTGCCAAAAGTAGAAACAATTATTATCTGGAAGAAAGGCTTTCGCTGGATAAGCTTGGGCTTTAGAAAGTTACATGCAGTTTAGAGAGCCGATATAAGGGTTGTTTGACTATTACAGAACACGTTCCTTTGTGTATAAATGACGAAAGAAGGTGTGATCTCTGCTCCCAGAAAATTATAATGTATAATTGCAGTCTTTAGTAATTTACAAATGTTGTGTTTTTTTGTTTGTTTTTTCCCCGCTATCAATCAAATCTCGGTGCACTGTCATATGTTTGTGAATATTCTTCATAAACTGCCGTGTGAGGCAGGAGATCCTTCATAATATTGGTTTCTTATATTTTTGGTTATATTGGTTTCTTATTAATTCTTATTCTTTGTTAATACCGTGCATTTATAGACTTTATTCGATTCTAGGCATTGGTTGTTTAAGGGGCAGTGACTAGTGACTCAGTTCGTGTTGGCTCCTGAGTTATACTTAGTTGTGGTTAGTTAAGTTGTGTTTCGTTTATAGCTGCTACAACTGGGATGTTAGTTCTAACATGTTTTACTTAGGATGGACTAAACTATAGATAGGAGGCTTTGTAGGCGATATGTGTACACATGTATGTGTGTGTATGTGTATGTATGTGTGTGTTTGTGAGTATATGATTGTTTGTGAAATAGACTTTGGCACTGTTTGGTGATTATTGTTTCACTATCGTTCTTCTTCTTCTTCTTCTTCTTCTTCTTCTTCTTCTTCTTCTTCTTCTTCTTCTTCTTCTTCTTCTTCTTCTTCTTCTTCTTCTTCTTCTTCTCCCACTTATTCCACAGAATCTTCAAACACCTCGAGACGGGCCAAGCTCATGGATGTTATCCAACCAGCATGCTCGTGGTCTACTCCTGGGTACCCTGCCAGTTGGTTTTGTACGTAAAATCTGTCCAGCGATTCTTTCATTCTAACCACATGACCATAATATCGGAGCTGTGATCTCCGAATTCAGAGAAGTAGCGGCTCTATCTGGAGTCACTTTTGAACTAGAACTGCGCCTTCTATCGAGTAATATCACTCCAGAGACCTTTCGGAGAAATTCCATTTCGAGCGCTTGTATTTTTCTGGTCATTACCCAAGATCCATGATCATACGTAAGTGTTGGCACGAATACCGAACTAAAGATAGCGAGTTTGGCTTTTACACCTACCCACCTTCTTCTGATTACTGAATGCTGAAGCTAGCGCATTACTGGCCCATCTCCCGCAATTCTAGCACTTAATTCAGCCTCCTGCCTTCCATCACTCGTGAACATAGTCCCAAGATACTTGAATTACTTCAAGTGGAAATCCATTCACATGTAGAATGTACTGTGCAGGCTTCTTTGAAAGTTTCTCAGTCTTTGCAGCATTGACTTCATTCTAGCCATGCAGCACTCGGCGTCAAACCTTTCAAGTGCATGTCGGAGATCACCTAACGAGTTAAGTAATATAATGCGGTTTGCAAATTCCAGTCGGCTGATCCTACACCTGCCAGTCGTGATACCACTTCTGACCCGGCTGCGTATGTCAATCCGATTCATGGAAATAATGAACAGGGAAGCTGACAGTACGCCTCTCTGGCGGAGTCCGATTTCCACATTGAATAGTTTCGATTTAGCACCATTTATCCGAGCACAAAGACTTGGACATTCGTATAGAGACATCCGGGTAACAGTAGCTGTACATTGATCTCATACTCCCGCAATACCTTCAACAGCAGGTCCCGAGGAACAACCTCCCTGCATATTTTTGTCAGACACTTGGCATAGATTTACCGGAGAGTCTTAACAAGGATATCTATTTGTAATTGGAACAATCTTTCTCGTCTCGTGGAATGTGGTTATATGCCATTTCCAGCTCTACAAATAAAAGGGACACCATTTGGCAGTACTTCCATGATTTCTCAAAGACGTGCTTCAGTGTGAACATTTGATCGGCTCTGCGTCCGGTCAAAAATTACTCTGCTCATCAACTAGCTTTGACAATCCCCTACATCTCCTTGCCAGACACTTAGTATAAACTTTACCGGGGAGGCTTATAATATATAATTGAAGCAATGTCTTGTCTTCCTTTTTCAAAATTGAGTTTATCACTTCCAATTGCTATTGCTTGGGTACCTTTCCAGAGATCTGGTCCAGTCGACACACAAGAATCAGCCAGAAAATACCTTCTCTGTTTAAGGCTTATAACATCTCGGACCGTATTTCATCTTATGACCTCAGCCTCTGAGAGATTAGTCTTCGCTTCCAGATCCACTTTGTGTATATCAGAAGATGTTGTTCTGATCTGTTTAGGGGAATAGCAAAGTATTCTCTCCACATTGCAAGGGTGTGCCTCCCTAAAGGGAGGAGAACCCTTGATAGATGTGGAGAAGCACTTCTTATTTCGAAGTCTCTGGGTGGTCTACCAGATCTGAAATCGGATTCCAGCTTAACCCCAAAGTCTTTACTGTCTCTGTTGCGATTCTTCGTGCCTGCTTGTACCGCTAGTGCAAAAGGAGGACTTATTATCAAGCCAAGCTTTGTAGGTCTTCTTTGCTCCGATGACTTCTTTGACCTCTTAGCTAAACCAAGAGCCTCTCCTGCCATGCAGCCACACACCAAACATCTTTCACCCGCAGCATTTAACTGCTGGAGCAGAAAATTATCTTCTTATCATCTATTAAATAATTGTCGCATATTTATATATGCATTAATGTCTACTTCTAAACTGGCAAAATTTCAGTCAATGCGTCTTACACGTTTTGTCAAAATGGAATGAAATATTAGGACAGTCTTCTGATGCGACATGAAGAAAAATTAATTATTACTTATTATTTTATATTAGGACGGTGGATTGGTAATATCGGCAGAGTGTCAGACAACATGCTTTGTGGCATATAGTTACGTCACTTTATGTTCTGAGTGAGTTCGAGTCCCGCTGAGATTAGCTTTAACTTTCATCGTACTTGACGATAAAATATAGTACCAATAAGACACTGGGGTCGGTTTAATCGACTTTCCCTTTCCTAAAATTGTTGGACTTGTGCCTAAGTCAGAAATCATTATTATTTTACATCATTGTTAATATTTTACTTTTACAGACTGTAACCACAATATATTTTCAATAAAAAGAAAAACAGAAAAAATTAATTGGCAAAAGTAATGGGATATGAGAGGGAGCAGCAGACTCTACATCTCAGTCTAGTTGATATATGTCAACTTCGCCTCGCGGAAAACTGCCGAATTCTTTGCCGTGGAGAAAATCCAGCGACACCTGCTGCCTCAGTCACCCCACCTAACGTGGCTTCTGCTAGAGGCGGGATACTCTCCTCCCAATTTTGGTGACCGGCACGAAAAGGAAAGTTCTGATATTTGGCTATCTTTCTCCCCACCGCATGACGGGTGGAAGTGCCCTGGTTTATTGCGAAAGTTGGCCTCTAGTTTCTTTGTACCTTTTCCGTACAACGCCCAGGTCTCACAGCCATACAAAAGTGCAAGAAGTACTACAGCTTTGTACATCATGAGCTTTGTTTCTCTTTTCAAATCTCTATTCTGGAAGACTCTCTTTTTCTTTATCTGTCTTGTATAGAAGATCCTGTCAATAGTCCCTCTGTTGGAGCAGAATCCACGCTGGCAGTATGTGCTTTGTAAGCACCTACAAGCGTCTTAAGATTATTCTTGTTAACACCTTTCCTGCTATGGAGAGGAGCAGATTCCTTTGTAGTTGCCGCAAAATCTCCTATTTCTCTTTTTTTTAAGATGGTGATTATCTTAGCGAAATAAGCGTATATAATCTTGTGTACCGGGTTATTAAACTCCCGTGAGTCTTAATTAGCGTAAAACATGTGAAAATACTCTAAACGGAAATTAAAAGCCTCCTCCATAATTCTTCATAAGATATTCGCTAGTTGCAATGTATCACCCTGGCTTGGGAACATTTACAGAGTAAAGGGAATAAGAATATGTGGCTTTCATGACTTTCCAAATATATTTAGACAGAATAAAATGAATTGAATCTTGCTATAAGATAGAATTGAAAATGTATCACTTACTCTAGTTGTTAATTAATCTTTTCATCTATGAATCTCTGATCAATAATGGATTATTTAGATTATTTTGCGAGTGTGCGTGTGTGTTGGTATGAATGTGTATGCGCGTGTGTGTGTGTATGCGAATGTATATTTGTATGTGTGTGTTTGGGTGTGGTTAACTTTTGTAATTGAATTGCTCTTTATATTGATACTTAATATAAATGCACATGTCAAGTCCCCAGAGTGTAAAGTGTTTTTTTTTTTTTTTATCTCCAAGGCAACTGTTGAGTCTGTTATGTATCATACAAACATTATATTATATATTTACAAACATTATATTATTTATTTTGCCTCACAATATATATGAAACATGTCACTTGAACATTATCGGATACTTCATCACTTCAATTGTACAGTATATACATTTTACCAACACTATAGTAAATGTATCACTACTATATCTTACCTAATGAAGACGACGTTATATACATTGCCTCAACAATACAGGTGTGCCCCCACCCTCATCCGCCCCAAAAAATTGACATCATTGTTTGACTGTGTTCGAACATATTCTAACACACAAAATGCCTTTTCAATTCTAGCGAACGTCATTCTTCAATCCAAAAGTAAAGAAAACATTCAACATTAAACTTGATAAGTTTTTACTCATTTTGTTTAAACTTTCAGATCATTTCAGCGAGAATTGGCTATTGGACACTGTATATTATATGGATGATTGGAGAACAACATTATATACTCATACAGTATCGGTACGCCATGCTTTGACGCATAGAGTTACAGCCCTTTCCATTCTGAGTTCAAATCCGGCCGAGGTTAACTTTCCCTTTCATCCTTACGGGGTCGATAAAATAATGCTGGCCTTGTGCCAAAAGTAGAAACAATTATAAACTCATACTCACAACTTTATAGCCCAACACTACTATATATTCATCATCACAACAATGTATCACCTACATCACCTCAAAATTATACAATATATGACTTCAATGCTATATTATATACATTACACCAACATCATATTATAAGCATAGCGTCAGCATCATATGTATCGGTATGTACCAATTAGAGGGTTTCAGGATTTGATCTTCCTTGTTTGAATCAATGAACCCTATGTCTGTCTCCCGAATATCACCCACCATTCTCACCTGCATAAGTGTTAAACACATTATAACAGCCGAACCAACGGACGGACCTTACCGTGGTTACTTTACCTTCTACAAATAGCTGCGAAATCTCTCTCCAATTACATCCTAATCTCTTTAAAATGAAAGACATGTTATAAAATGTAATTTTGATACAGAATGGTCATAAATAGAATACGCTGTATCATTGTACATCTGGAGGTAAATAACAAAAATAACTTTACTCTTGTCACGTATTAGTTCTGTAAGTCCATTTAAAAAAGAAATGTTTTTCTACTTCTCTACTTAATTTGTCCCTGAGTAAGAAATTTGTGATTTGGGATGTTTCATGTATAGAATAACGGCACCTCATCACATCATATACAAACACTTATATAACCGCGACCACTATAATCACCGCCATTACAACATATATCAGCTCTACTGTAGTCAACACCACCACTACAAATAGCACTAGCACCACCACTACAAATACCACTACCACCACCACTACAGCCACTACCACCACTACAGCCACTACCACCACCACTACAGCCACTACCACCACCACTACAGCCACTATCACCACCACTACAGCCACTACCACCACCACTACAGCCACTATCACCACCACTACAGCCACTACCACCACCACTACAGCCACTACCACCTCCACTACAGCCACTACCACCACTGCAGCCACTATCACCACCACTACAGCCACTATTACCACCACTACAGCCACTACCACCACCACTACAGCCACTATCACCACCACTACAGCCACTACCACCACTACAACCACTACTACCACCACTACAGCCACTACCACCACGACTACAGCTACTACCACCACCACTAACACCATTAACGTTATCTATAGTTACTACTGCCACTACCACTTTAACCATCACTACTGCCACCACAGTTGCATCCCTCTCCACTACAACCACTATTACAGATTCTACTACTATAGGTGTTACAGTCTCCACTATTATTATATACGCTATCACCAGCACCACCACCAATATAGACTACAGTATACATCCACCATCACAGACATTTACATACAGCTACCACCACCACCAAAACAACTAACACAACAACAATTACAGCAATCATTTACCCGGTGGCGGCTCCGAGAAGCAGCAAAATAATGGCAAAATGTTCGCCAAACTCAAGAGTATCAGTTATTTCAGAACACGAACAAAAGAATAATAATTCACAAAGTCAGCATCATACTCCCTCTGTTATCACCAGTGTTGCCTTATCTTGTTGTAGCACTTCCACTAATATTGACCACAGCCGATCGAAACAAGATCCAAGTAAAGAAATTCTGATGGAAACGTTTAAACCCTTAATATATTTCACACTATTCAGCGGTCAAGAGATGCGACCTTCAAATTATTTAACCAGGCCTCAACAGAAGTTATTTAAAGTTTTCCAGTGTATTGTTTTTCTATTATTACTTTGGAATCTAATGCGGCTATGTATAATGGTAGACACAGAGTTGAGTAAAGGGAAATTTATCGTTTACTTAAACTTCCTGTTCTTCTATTTTGTGGAGATTTTGAATCATGGCATGAAATTTATCATTAATAATGTGTTTGGCAGAAGATTAATCAAGAAATTTACGACTTATGTTTTTCTGAAGAACCAAGATTATTTCAGGAAATTAAAGTGGGCCATTAAATTGTCTGTAGTGATTTCGGCTATCGTGATAATCCTTGCTATATCAATTATCCTAATATTCAGTAATAGTGAATTCGTGAATACTACAATAAACACCTTAATACAAATACCAATATGGAGAAATCCAGTAGCTGAAACTATAAACGTCCTACTTTTAAGTTGGTTCATCGCATCTAGGATACTAAGCGACGAGATGTTACTTTATTTCCTGGTGAAAATAATATGTTCCGAGCTACATGCACTCACGCAGGAATTGAAGCTGCTAGACGACAAACAAAAAACAACTAACAACATTAACAGCAAGTTGATTTATCTTCAGAAGAAATATGAAGAGATAATGGAGCTGTTGGATCGAATCAACACACAATTCTCCATCTATATAGTCACTCTCTTCTTATTCACTCTTATCATTGCGTGTATGCTGATTTACGTCATATTTCAGACGGATGTGAATTTTGATGAGAAAATGATAGTATCCTCAATGACAGTAACAAAATCTTTGTTTACAATCTCTGTCCTCTATAGCGGTATCTCAATACAGTTTGCTGTACGTTGATTTATTTTATATTTAAGTATATGTGTATATATATATATACTTTCGTGGCTTTGTATCAAATAGTTATTTATATTGTAAAACATACTCAGATGAAATATAGTCATATAACTATTATATTTATATAATCCAAAATGACTATATTTGTTTAGTGCGCCTTTTTTGCTGGCTCTATGGAAAATCAATAGATCCCCAAAATGTTTGTCATCATTTGTATACATACATACATACACACACACATATATATATATATATATATATATATATATATATATATATATATATATATATATATATATATACATACAAGTGTGAGTAATTAATTGTCCGCAATTCAATTAGTATTCCTTTCCCGTATGTATGTGTGTGTGTTTGCGTATATATATATATATATATATATATATATATCGTGCACGGAAAATTCCCAGTTGGATAATTGCCGGGCAGAAGATTGCCAGGCGGAAAATTGCCCGTGGGTAAAATTGCCAGTGAGGAATATTGCCAGTGCTTTAAGGTTTTGAATCTATTTATCTGACAGTCCTTTGGAATGAGGTTTTATTAACCTTAAGATTTACAACGAAACGTTTTGTTGATCATCATTTCGTATATAAAATAAAATATTGTGTGGGGGTCTTGCTGTACTAAATTCTTGATTATGTTGAACAGGTTTTCATAGGTTGTTTCAATTTTTTTAGGAAGAAATGCAAAAACACGTGAAAACTAGATTTTTTAACCTGTACATGAATTGTAAAAAGCTGACATCAGGGGACACTTTGAACGTTCCATCTATAGCCCAGTTTCTATATTTTCTTAAATCTTGAATGCCATCATTCATACTAAATAACAATATTTGATTTTCATCTTCGGACCCAGAATCAAGATTTTGAAATTCAGGTGGAATTATGAATCCTGTCCTTTCAGAGGGAATTAATGGGGTGCAGGATGTTTGCTTTTTCCAGTGTCGAACATTTCTAGTACATTCATCTAAAGATGATAAACAATTTGCAACCAAAGAACGAGTAGGTTGACACGAAGTCAAAACTTCTTCCTTCAGATCTTGAATCGCTACTTTAGCATCCACCTTACTCTTGGTGGAAGTGTGAATGTGTTCGTTAACAAATTTTTAAATTTCGTAATCATGATCCTTTGATTTGGTGTATAGTCTTGCTGGACACGATTTCTGTTTTCTTACAGCAGATTCCCTTGTTTAGCTCATTTTGATGATACATATTTTGAAGTTCATCGACAAGAATATCCTTGCCACGTTCACTTGTTATAAAAGAAGCCATTATGGGTACAATAATAATAATAATAAAAAACAGTATATCTCTTTCGTACCAATTCATGCCTTGAACTAATTTCTTCTTTAAGTAAGTCATGTAAATTTGTGTTCAAATGAAAAAGAGAAATTGTAGTTATGGTTTGAACAAGCAATTATAAAAAATAATGGATAGAGAAATTGTAGTTATGGTTTGAACAAGCAATTATAAAAAATAATGGATAGAGAAATTGTAGTTATGGTTTGAACAAGCAATTATAAAAAATAATGGATAGAGAAATTGTAGTTATAGTTTGAACAAGCAATTATAAAAAATAATGGATAGAGAAATTGTAGTTTTAGTTAGAACAAGCAGTTATAAAAAGAGAAATGGATAACCTTATGTTACTAATATTCTCGTCAGTTAGGTTACACTTCAAATTAAAAAAATAAGCACTTATAAAAAGAGAAATGCTAGTTTTGGTCCAAATGAGCAATAACTATAAAAAGAGGAATTCATTTTTTAAACTGGAATTATCTTCATTTACGTTAGATTCTCTGAGATCACTCTTTTAATTTGTCAATAGCAATTTTCCCCACGGGCAATTTTCCACCTGGCAATCTTCCGGCTGGCAACTTTTCAACTGGGAATTTTCCTAGAACCATATATATATATATATATATATATATGTATATATATATATATATATATTGGTAAACGGAATAGAAAATGCTGACAAATTGTTCACAGTTGAAAAATAGTTTAATTAGGAATAAAAGAGCATTAGTAATTGTATGGGTTAGTATTCAGTTGTGGTTTCAAGTTTTTAAGTTTTTACCGGTTGCGCATTTCTAAATGCTTTTCAAAAATAATTTTGAGATAGAGTGTCCGTGTTGTTTGCTCAGATCAGAGCAAACAACACGGACACTCTATCTCAAAATTATTATTACAACCTGTGCATGGTCAGGTCGTCGGCGACTAAACCCCACAGCCCCACCAAACTTGCTTGGTGAGGTGGACGATTTTGGACAACCGTCGGGATGAAAAACAAAGTCAGACAAAGGGCGGAGGAACGCATGAGAATAAACGGTCATCAAATAAAGATTTTTTTTTTATTAGAGCGAGCGACTCGTAGTGTTCATTAAGAATCTCTAGGGGAAAGTCACTCTCATATAAAACCTGCGGCTTCGTTTGCATCCAATGATGTAGACCAGTTCATCTTTTTAGGCAAATGCATTCGATGTACAGTGGGATTGGCCCCGTGCAAATTCTATCCTCACTTTAAAAAGCTTCAAGCAGAGGCAGGGCTTGATATGTGACATTTTTTTCGATGCATAGTATTGCTAACCATAAGCATGTCCCCAACAGGACTAAAAAGCCGCATCCTTGATGCTTATGTTTAGGTACCAGTAATGGTATTATTCAAAATTGAGTTGCAGCCTTCATGTATGTATGTGTGTATGTATGCATCTTTTTATTGATGGATGGGTGAATTGATAGATACCATTAAACGTGTCGATCTCTATGTAATGTATGTGTGAACGTCTACATTTTCAGTTAAGTATCTTCTTCAGTCTAAGTTTATGGAATGTTTCACATACTTTCACAGTCCTATTAACGGTTTTTAAATGTTTCTGTGACACAGTTTTTCCAATTTAATGTGGAGAGAGTAAGTTACATAATCAAATGACCCTATAATCACAGGTATAAGCCTTACATTACAACAAGGGTACGAGTAATTTTGTTATTTCCTGTTCCCAGAAAGCAAATGTGTACTGCTCAAAGATACTGGTAATATGAAAAAGACGAATGATCACGATTTATACCTAGAATGTTCCCCTCTGAGGCATAGGTCTGGGAAAGTTATTTGTGAAAAGCCAGCAGTCATCCATGCATACCGGTCTTCCCTCTCTCCGCCACCGTTGTTTTCCAAGGGAAAGGCAATGGACGATACAATTTGACACCAGTGACACAGGAATCTACAATGGAAAATATTTAGAATTTCTTGCAAATCTTCCCTTTACCGCCATTTGGAGGATTCTAGTTAATTGTATTTGTTTCTCCGCGAAAAATCCCAGCATTCCCATTCAAATCTGTGGTTATATTATAATCTGAGTTGGAGATAATGTGTTTTTAGAATAGTGTTGAAGTTGTGTTCTCGCTTAATATAACAGCGTCCCGGGGGAGGGTTTTTTAGTAGTGCCCAGGAAAATTGTAGATGTGTCTATGTGTTGTGTTGATTGCAATGAATGACACTACGTAGTATTTCAGAATGTTAGAAATAGCAGCGAAATATTCAGATTTCAATTTAACGTTTGTTCTTTGTGGGTGTTATTGTTGTCATTGTTGTTGTTGTTACAGATCCTGTTGTTAATAATATTGCTGTTGTCCTTACCGTTGTTGTTATTATTGTTGTGACGGATGTGTTATTTATGAGGATGTTGCTAAAGCCGTTAATGTTATAATTACTAGTGTTGCGATTGTTATAGTTTTTCTTACTGTTGTTGTAATTGTTGTTGGTGTTGTTGTTGGTGTTCTTGCTGCTGATGTTTGTCTTGTTATTGTATTTATTGGTGTTGTTATTTTAGTTATTGGCATTACTGATGCGGTTGTTAAAGTTCTTGTTAATATACGCCACACAAAATCCCACGTTTTCAAATATTATCAAATTAGGAAACATCTACGTGACCAAGTGATCTGCTAGAAAATGCAGCCAAATTTCCATTAAATCATATATTACTGTCTTGAAAGGGACGCATTGTGTAGACACATTGTATGATGTAGATTACGATGCACTTAAAAAATAAGATAGTTCTGGCTAGAATGCTTTCAAGTATTGATCTGCTCAATCAAGATTTAAAGTGGGCTCAGGAATATCACAGAACAACAATTGTAGCTAATTTAAGAAGGACTATTGAGTCGCTCAAATCACACACTAGATTATTGATGGATGAGAAGATCAAGCCGATAAACCTTTGATAAGAAATTAGCTTGATCTGTGTTGACCAGTGGCAGAACAAGAACAAGAACACCACCACCAACACCACCACCACCACCAACAACAATAACTACAACAACAACAACGTCATTAAACACATGAGTATACCGAAAGCTTTCTTTCTCTTTTTTCCCTTAAATCAGGTTAAAGGTCCCATAGACAGTTTGTACCAACTGAGCTTGAAGAATCAGTGGAGCCAAGATACCATGACCCGGGTCAGTTATTTTAATTAATTATTTTTGGTTTTAAATTTTTCTGGGCTTGATTGAATATATATATATATATATATATATATATATATACGTGTGTGTGTGTGTGTGTGTGTGTGTGTGTGTGTGTGTGTGTGTGTGTGTGTGTGTGTGTAAATAAATATATATGTGTATGTATATATGTATGTATATATTTATTCTTAATTCCGTTTCTTTTATTCTATATTCTATTTGATATTTCCAGATTTCTCTATTCTACGCAAGAGTCTCTAACCCAGGCTGTCTCACTGCAGCTAATTTGTTCAATATCGACAGTTCAGCAATACTTATGGTAAGAAGCAATTCTGATAATTTTGAAATAGTTATTTATATAAATCCACTGGAATAATACATATTGAAATAGCTTTATAGACTCACGAAAATATTTTTTTCTAATTTAGTATTCAGATTATGAAGCAGAAAATTGGCAAAGCCGTTAAAATGTCGTATAGAATGCTTTCCAATGTATTTTCCGCGGTCAGCTTTGCCACTTCGCTTTTCCAGTCCAGTACTTAAGTCGATTCCTCACCCCTCTACTCTATCAGGAAGGAATAGGCTGCAAAGGTTTAGGCCGTATTAGATGGGTGAGTCTTTTCTTGAAACTACTCGACTATGAGCTTTATCCGTCTGTCGACCCTAGGGAGATCCACAATGAAGTACTGCTGTTACTCACACGCGTATCCTAGACCGCATCCAGAAAAATCATCCTAGACTAATCTGTATAGAGTTGCTTACAGAAACTTTGCAACGTGGATAACAACCGATCTCTCTGGTCAGAGAAGGCCTCTGAAGGCAGCTATTGACACTCCCTCTTACGCCAACCTGCTTAAAAATAAAAAAAATATAATATTAACACATAACACTAAATAATCTAGACTTACGAAAAAATTTATATTGAGTATTAAATATTTGTTATATATTATCAAATTTAATATAAAATGACCCTGTTAAATATTTCAAACTGATCTTGCCTCACCGCTCTTATTTCTTCTATTTAACTAGATAGGTGGGACACTCTTGTCCTATGGTGTAATTGTGTTCCAGACCAGTGCATTAGCTATACCCAGCAACCCGAATAATATAACGAATGATACGGTTGTCTGATCTCTTTTATCTGGATAAAATATCATCGTTTTCCTACTCACTTCGGTAATGGTGTGTTTGTTGATTCTTTTACTAAGCATGTAATCGTTTGCTACTCTCACTTGTAATCACATTTATCCTGCAATGCATGGATTTTATGACAAAATATAACACGTCTTGAAATACAATAGCATGGCTATTATTTAATTATTTTCATTTTACACTGCAACTAGCGAACAATTGAGTCATAGGTTACAGGTTTGCAACGTGTCCATCACTTGTTTATTGCATTTATGGCAACGAGAGTGAAAAGTGTATGTGTGTAAATCAATAAAGATAAAATTGCAAAGGACTCCGTCCAGTGTTCCGGTTTACTGACATTATTTGTTTCGCTAACGAGGTTAAGTAATACAGAAAAAGATCATATTTTTCTCAATGCGCATAAATAAATTTTGAGAAATGAATTCCTAATTTACTGAAACTTTATTCTCTTTTATTTAAGAGTCGTGAACAATCACCGCTAAATTTTTGTTTTTCTTTAATTTCCATACTTTAGTTACAAAATCACACCTTACCTGTTTTATCTAAATAGAGGCTATTGCTTCAATTAAGTTAATAATATACATGAAAATTTCACCTACACAAATAAGGAATAAAATAACCAACCAGATATATTTTAAAACATAATATAAGTAAAGGAATATTGCATAAATCTTCATATAAGCATACTAAAACAGAGGCAGAAAAGGAACAAATATAAGAACTACTGCAATACCTTGTTTACCTCGTCTTTTAGCAAAAATGTCAATCAGACATATCTATAAATGTTTTCCTGTTAATTCAAAATCATTTTTCAAACCATCAGAAGTATTGCAAGTCTGTTATTATTCTATGGAAAATGTCGACAGCATTCTGATGTGTAAGTTTCAGTGGCACGGGCCGTCTACATAACATTCTATAAGTAGAAGGTAATTGTTGGATTAAATAAAACTGTCTCTTTGATCGAATATGATTAAGAAGGTAAATTCTCCTTAGGTTAAAATTGCATGTGGATGGAGCAGAGACAGTAACATTTAATATTAATATGAATTAAGGCAATTCTACCTGAATCATAAGTTTACTTTTAGAAATGATAGAAAGACAAATTCTACAACCTTATTTAGCAATGTTTAGGAATTGAAAGAATGATGTGTTAACAACTTCGATATCAGCTTTACAATCGTAGAACATAGCACGCCATACATATTTAGAAAAAAAGCAATGCCAGCCATATGTGGCCGGGAAATATCTAATTAAGAAAAATAACAATTACTTTCAACATAAAAACGGATAGTATACAAGCATGTCGATATGAAAATAATCTACAGTGAACGCAAAAATATTCTTGAATGACAGGCAAATAATCCATAGCGATCAGTAAATCATTTTCATTAAATAATCTAAAATGGACACTAAACAATCTAAATGGAAATTACATATGTTAATAAAAAAAACCACTCTACTCATATATAAACAATATGCAAATATCAGAAACACTGCAGTACCTGGTTTACCTGGTTTACCTCGTCCTTTAGCAAAAATGTCAATCAGACATATCTATAAATATTTTCCTGTTAATTCAAAATCATTTTTCAAACCGTCAGAATCCACATGCAATTTTAACCCCAGGAGAATTTACCATCTTAACAGTAAACACTAAATATGTTCCATATATTTCAAATAATAAACTAATAATGCCATAATACATCTTATAAAGTATATATTCCACACAATGAGCCCCAATATAATAAAATAATTTAACAACGAAGATTCTACATAATTAACTCTTAATACACCACATATTTTATATAACAACCTCCGAATACTCTAACATGACTGACGCAGTATATATTCAACATAATCGCCTCCCGATAATACAGCACAGCTTAGTCTCTATATATTCTACAGAATCACATCTCAATACAATGAAAAGACTTACACTGTACATATATCCTAGCTTCATTGAATATCTTAAAACAAACTTTACACAAACAGCATTCAAAGTTATAACTAGAATTACAGAGTACACATTCAACGCATTTACTTCCCAATACAATAACGTAACTCACACACTATATATATACTAGATATTCCAATCCCAATACTATAAGATAAGTCACACTGTTTATATTCAATTCAAACATCTAACAATATTGTAACAAAACTCCCAAAGTTCAAATTATACACAATCACTTCTCACCACGTAAACATCGAACAATTTACACAACACATATTTTAAACGCACATCACCAGGTACTATAACACATCTTATACAGACCTATTTTAGACAAACTCCTCCCCAAACTATGACACAATACATACTATATAAAATCATCTCGCAATACCCACACAGTTTATATTCTACACAATCACCCAAAAACACAATTTACACGACATATATTCTCTGCAATACGACCAAGCAGACCTGATAAAATCGTGAAGGACCATGAGCATTCAATCAGATCGTAACATCTCATCAAAAGTGTTCCGAAAGCTGAGTAAGTATAAAGATCTATCAGTTGAAATTGAAAAAATCTGACATTTTAAAGTTGTACATTAGCAGTGATAGTCAGCGCACTTGGAATTGTAGAAAAGGGAACTGAAAAAATGATACCATATACCTGGAAAGTCATCTTTGCAAAAGATACATTAAATAGTGCTGACTGACACTGTCCATGTCCTGAGAAGGGCATTATCAATTTAAAACCATGCAAAGGCATTTTCTGTTGTTTATGCCATTGGTTAACTTTGGCTTTCATATTTACGCGGTCGATAAAATAAAGCACCAGTAATGCACTGGGGGTAATTGCTGGCCTTGTGACAAAAGTAGAAACAATTATTTTTATGACAGTTGATTGTAAAATGTATCTATTATCAAATTTTACCTCAAGCTGACGCTCGGCATACAAATTTTACCTCAAGCTGACGCTCGGAAGAAGATGAATTCAAAGGAAATTTCAAATAGTAATAATAACACGAATAACAGTAATAATGGTTTCTTTATTGGCCACAAGGTATAACATGAATAAAAATAAAAATATTACAAACAGCACAGAACGGTACAGGACAATACAAAGTGGACTTTGGTCGTGTAAAAAGATTATAACAAGAAAATAGAAAAGTGTAAAATCAAATTAAAAAATTCAAACAACAAAAATTCCCCAATAGGGTTGAAAGCTCCGAGGGTCACAAATGGCGAAAGCCACACAAAAGACCACGGCCACCCTGACCACCAGGGCAAACGACCTCTCTCAGATTTCCACTCCTCAGTCTACAGGCGCATACTCAGAGCGCGCCCATTCACTGGGACCAGACTCGCCACTTTCACCCACCTTTCAACAAACTTATTAGAAGACAACACTTGTCTCTCCACTCTGATTTTCCTCTTCAAGTGAAATTTGAAAAAGTTAATCAGGGATTCGCCGGAGAGGAAAGTGTCCGTCTTCAATCATTTAACCTTGTCCACCACACAATCTCTTTCGCCATGGCCACCATGGCCATTCCTCCTCCTTAAAGGAGGACGGCGGGGCTATCTGCACAATGGACTCAGTCGATAACCGGATCCGTCCAACACGCGACAGCAATTGTTTGACATAGCCCCACAAGTCAGCAATTCTCGGGCACTGAACGAGTGGGTGCACAATGGTTTCGCCGCCCTGCGCGCATCTCGGACAGGTTCGGCTGACGGCATTTCCGTGCCTGTAGAGCTTATCCCGAACCGGCAACTCTCCCCGGTAGCACTGCCAGGCCAGGGATTTCTGGGAGTTGTCCATAGGCCACAGGCTGAAAGTTCTCTCGAAGAGAGCGAATAGCTGATCGTCTTCGACGCCCAGGGTATCCCCGAGAACGTCGTCGCTCTGCCCATCCACTAGTCCTCTATAGAACAGCGAGGTGGATGTTCCACCGATATTAGTGCCCAGCTGGTAGAAAGCGATGCGCGCTTGGAGACATTCCAGCTTCCAAGCGCTAACCCTCGGTCTTTTCCTGATCCAGGACTGCAGCTCCGACAAGGAAACGAGCTGGGGAAAAGCGTGTTTGGCAAACGGCGATCACACCTGTTCACCATCAAGGAAGGACCAGAGTGTCGCAGTCTCAGCGCAGTTTGCGCATCATCAGCCACGGTATGCCCAGTCCTCCACGCAACGAGTGATGACAGCAGATGGATTGTCTAACCATGGGAGCACGCCCCTTCCACAAAAAGCGGAAGAAGAGGCGCTCCATCTTGGTCAGATTTGGGCCGGGGCAAGGCACGACAGTCAGACAGCATCAGATGACGGATGAGATGAACACATTCACCGCCTCCACCCGACCTTTCAGGGACAGCTTTCTCTAGGCCTATTTCTGGGTGAGAGAGGCCATTCTGCTCGTCACCTTACTCAAGTTTTTCTCCATTTGATTTATCTTTGCTCCCGTCACCGATTCATATTCATTGAGAGCGGTGCCGAGCATCTGGATGTGTCTGGTGCTCGACACCACTATGGTGACGTCGTTGGCGTAAGCCGATACGGATCTTTCGCATCCCAGTTTGCGTGGGACGCCCCTCATCACCTCCAGTAACGGCTCGAGGGCCAATACGTACAAGAGGGAAATAGGGGACAACCCTGGCGGACCGGGCGCATGATGCTCAATGGCTGTGACAAGTGACTGTTCACCATCGCAACTGAGCAGATGTCTCTGAGCATCGCAGCGATCCAACCCCTAAAAACGGCCACGAGGCCGACTGCCTCGAGGACCGCCGCCAGGTACTGATGGGCAACCCTATCAAATACTTTAGATTCATCCAAGTTGATCAGGGCCCCCTCTATGCCAGGTTCCTTAACCACCCTCTCTAGGATGTATCGCATGAGATGGAGGTTGTCGTGGATATATATCTCCGGAATAGCGCATGTCTGCGACTCTCCCACCAAATCACGAACGACAAGCGCCAATCTCGTTGCTAACACCTTGGCCAAAATTTTGAACTCTGCGTTTAGTTTCTATAACGTTCCCCTTGTTCAGGTCTTTTTTCAGCAGATCCACTGCTCCCCGGCTCACAAAATTGGGAATGTTCCCGTTCTGCTGCCAGTTGCAGTAGACGTCTGTCAAGAAAGTCGCCGAACAAGCCTGGCATGTACGCATAAAGCTCGTAGAGCAGACCATCCAAACCTAGCGATTTACCCCTCGTGCAGTCAGACATCACTTCCCGTATTCCAGCTGCTGTTATTGGCTTTTCGCAGCACTGCGCTGCGGTCGTCGAGAGCCGTGGCAGTTCGTCGAGGTATGCACCGAAGTCCATACTCCGATCCGGCCCACCACTGCTCCAGAACAATTGAGCAACGTGCTGTTGAAAAGCCGCACACATCAGCTCGGGTTCGAGCAACATGCGCCCCCGTTTTAATCAGGCAAAGACCGAAGTGTGGCTTTGTTGCCACGTTGCTCCTCCACCACCGGGCTCATTGGCGGCTTTCGTATCCTCGTGTCTCAAAGCACCACTCTACCTCTGACAACGTAGCCTTCGTGCTTTGCGTTGAAGAATTAGTCGAGAGTCAATCCTGCGGCAAGCACGTCGGTTGCAATGCCTGTCCTAAACGCCACTTCTAGCTTTTTAACTAGCCCTTCCTCTACTCTAATTTCCTCTATTGCTACTCATTTGCCAAACCTTATCATTCGGATAATCCAGTCGATACCTGTCAGACAGTTCAAAATGTCTGAGCAGATTGTAGAGGCTTTTACACCTTCCCCCCTATCTACTAGCGATACATTATCCCAGCGGGCATCTAAGATACCGTTCCAGTCGCCTACTAACACTAAAGAGCGGGACGTTCCAAAAACCTTCTGGCCCGTATGGCGAGATCCAAGCCTCTCCGAAAAATCATAACAACTCTACCCCTCGCTCCCCACGGCTGGGAGATGCGATTACTTCGTAGCAGCCGAAGATCAGGGCGAAGACTGTGCTTCGGAAATTCTGGTCTCGCTGTTGGCCACATTTATGTTTAGTGACCTGCGGTCGTTAATCAGGTGGCCCTGCTTCCAAGATGACCCCAGGCCACGTACATTTATACTGCCTATTCTAAGTACTGCCATGTTGGGTGAGGAACGGGGTAAGTGAGAAAGGATCACTTACCTTGATCTTGTGGGAAAAGGACAGTCGAACTGTCCCTTCGGCTGGTCATGGGTGTCTCCAAGATTATATCCCTGTATATTCTCTTAGTGAGCGATCCTATGAAATCTCCAACTGCGTTGGAAATTTTTGTTTTAAATGTTTATATTGTTCCAGTTTGTTCTGAACGATTTGTGTCTGTAATGTCTGTGTGCTGCTTATATGTTCTATCAGTTCTTTATTTGCACTGTTTATGGCTGTGTACTTTTTGGGGGGTGGAGGAGGGGCTTTCTTGTTGCTGCTGTTGGGTGTGTGTGCCATGTTGAGTTTGCGATATTGGTGTTTGTGGTGATGCTGGTGGTGGTATGGTTGTTGGTGGTGGTGCTGCTTGTAGTGGTGATGGTGATGGTGGTGTTGCTGCAAGTCGCCTTACAGCATTTACCCCTCTGTCTTTGCTCTCGCTTTTGGAGTGCGAATCTAAGGGTTTTTTCTTTGCTATTTGCGGCAGACCTTTTGCCACTCCACTACCGCCTCACATTCCATGTCGGATTTCATGGTGTGTGGGAGAAGTATGAGCTCTACGTCTATAGGTGGTTGTAGTGGAGCCCGCTCCGTTTATTTTGTCGCCGATGTAGGTACCGCTACGGTTGGTGTTTCAGCCACTGCTGCCGCTGTTTTAGGTGTCCGTGGCCTTGGTATGGGTGCCATCGACGTTGCCCTCCTACTCACCGCAGAAAGGCCAAACGCTTCTGTTGCCTGCCCTGCTCATGGTAGCAGTGGACCAGGCGTCAGAAGGAGGGGGAGTCTTCTCCTTTGCTGCCTTCTGCGGTCAAAATGCCCTGAGGTGACCCTTCAACCCACGCAGATAGCACTTTGGGCGCCTTCCTTCTACGCTTATAAAGAGTGAAACTCCTTCTTCGAGGTCTATGATGTCCAAGATAGCCTCGATACTCTCCTAGTCAGTTTGGATTAGCATTTGCATTCCCATACCTGACCAGTTCTCCCTCCTTATCCTCTACACTTGCAGCGTGGTCGTCCTGTCCGCGACTCCGGCGTGGACAAACGCGGCTAGCCAAGGTATGGGCACGTCGGACGGGACCTAGGTCACTTTGACCCGCACAATCTTCTGCCCGCGTTAGAGGGGCACCCAAACCTTCTCCTCATTCTTTAGCGTTACTGAAGAATGAGACTTCGCCTCTTGTGGGATGACGAAAAGTACGTCCACGGCGGCATAGTTTTTGCTTCGGGTGATGTTGGTTTTGTGTGCCCACACGCCCACATGTCTCCCCAAGACGTCATTGTTTTTACCCGCCGCTAAACCTACATAGAAAGCTAAGGTGGTGTTTCCACAGATCGGCTGATTTCTGTGAACGCCTGGAGACATTCAAGTTTCCTAGCACTTTTGCTTGACCTAGGACTGCAGCTCTCACAAGGAGACAAGCTGTGGAAAACTGAATCAAGCAAACGGTGATCGCACCTGTTCATTGTCGAGGTAGATCTGAAGATGACTCAGCCTGAGCGCATATTTGCGCATCATCAACCACCGCATGCCCACTCAGAGGGTGGTGGCAGAAAATGAAACGCCTGACCATTGGCATACGTCCCTTCCACAAAAAGCGAAAGAGCAAACGCTCCAGTGCGGTCAGATGTGGACCGGGACAAGGCACGACGGTCAGGTGGTAATAGATGACAGTCACGATGTACGCGTTCTCTACCTCTGTCCGACCTTTCAGAGTCAGCTTCCTCTCAGCCCATTTCTGGATGCTACTTCGTCCCAGATTTTTGTCTACTTTCATTGCCTTTTAAATGGCGAACCATCATCCGTTAAAGATGGCTCCCATCAAAGCTCGCTTAACTAATTCACTAATCTGGTTTCCGTATTCTTTGCGCACCGGAAACGACACGTTCAACTTCCAGTAACCAGGTCCCTGTCTATAAAGCCTGTCTAAGGCGACTGTAAAGGTTACAAATTTATGGTATGTGTAGTCGATAACTTTGTATTGTGGACAACCTAGACTAGACGTATATATTTCTCTACAGAATACCCTATCTAAATACGATCTGGATGACCCAATGCGATTTGACCATGTCCACATTGGCACATCTGGGAAATCTAGTCGGACAGCTGGAGGCGCCTGAGCACGTTTAAACCTTCCTCCTCTAGCTGATACTACCTCACAGTTCCAGCGTGCATCTACGACACCGTTTCAATCTCCTACTAGCACTAAAGAGCGAGAGACGTTCCAAGAAAGTTCCCCTGGAGCCTGAAGAAATCAGGCCTTCCTGCCCCTGTAGCGGCATCGACAGCCACTAGCCTAAAAGTATGTTCTTCGCTGCTGGTCACATCTAGCACTACCAAGTTAACCTCTGGGTCCAGGAAGATTATCCATATCTTGAGATCCAAGCCTTTCCAAAACAACACTGACTCCAGCCCCGGATCTCTTCACGGCTTTGACATCCGTACACCCCCATAGCCACCGGAAATGGGTGCGAAGGCTCCTGCCTCGGATAATCTAGTCTCTGATGGCCACTACATCTATGTTCAATGATCTGAGGTTGTTGAGCAGGTGACCCTGCTTCCATGAGGATCCTAGGCCATGTGCATTTATACAGTCAATCCCGAGAAAAGCAGTGTTAAATAAAGAAGAAAGGTGAAAAAGGTTTACTTACCATGTTCGTGTGGTAGGTGGGATGTTGGTCCTTTCTTACTGCCAGATGGGGGAACCTCCACAAGAATGTCGGAGTATATGAGTTTTGATAATGTGGTGCAGAAATCCACAATTGCGTTGGGAAGTTTTGTTTTTAAAATAGTGAATGTTTCTTGTGTGATGTGTAGGATCTGTATGTACGTGGGCAGTGTAAGATTTATGGGAGTGATGTAATTCGTTTTGGTGACTCTGGTGTTGATCTTATCTACAGGCATGATAGAATTAGGACCTTCATACACTGGAAGTTATGCCAGCATTATGAAATGCCAACAAAAACAATATGGTACAAACACACCAGAAAAGGTGTCAGAGCATGACAAAGTAACCATTCTCTGAGATATGCCAATACATATAGATAGAGAAATCAAGGCCAACGGATCAGATATTATAGTCAAAGACCACAAAGAAAAAATGCCTTCTAATAGATGCATCAATCCTCACGGTCTACAATATATATTCCAAGCAAATAGAGAAACTTTCAAAATATAAAGATCTAGAAATAGAAATAACTCGAATGTGAAAAATGAAAACAGAAACAATACCTATAATAATACACAGAGACAAATACACATGCACAGAGACAAATACATAACCAAACCCCAAAACTTAAAAATATATACAACATACAAAAAATAGCACTACTAGGCACTGCACATGTATTACGAAAAGTACTATCAATACAATAGAAAGAACATCAGCAAAAACTACACTGCTCATACCAAAGACGCACAGAGCTGTGCTCGGAAAACAGTAATAATGCTGGTTAAGAAGATGAGACCTTAAAAAAGATACAGAGGGAATGCTACTGGTTGCACAACAGCAAGCCCTCAGAACGAAGTGGGTGAAACACCATATTGACAAGGAGGAGGTTAGCTCACTGTGTAGGATCTGTGGAGAGAGAGAGGAGACTGTGGATCACATTGTATCCGAGTGTAAACACCTAGCCCAGACTCACTATAAAGTCTGGAAAGGTAATTCACTGGCATTTATGTGCAAACTAAACAATTTACTACATTCTGAGAAGTTGTATGAGCATAAGCCTGAGTCGGTGATAGAAAACGATCAGGTGAAGGTGCTGTGGGATTTTAGGATACAGGCAGAAAAGAAATTAGAACACAATTGTCCTGACCTGGTGGTTTTGGACAAGGAAAAAAGATCGTGCCTGATTGTAGATGTAGCTTGCCCATTTGACACAAGAGTACAAAAAAAGGAGAAGGAGAAAATTACTCGATACCAGGATGTAATGTGAGAATTTAAAAAAGGATTTGGGACTGTCATGAGATCAAGGTCATCCTGATTGGCATAGGAGCACTAGATACTATCTCAAAGAGTTTTCAGGGATGGTTAAAGAACATTAATTTGGAACACTTCAAAAGGCATGCTTGCTGGAACAGTAAGAACCCTCCGATACGTCCTGAATATCTGAGGCTAAAGGTAACGGTTGACGTTCATTTCAACAAACTTTCCAGTTAAATAACATCAATGACTGAGACTACAGGAAAATAATAGTAATAATAATTGTTTCTACTTTGGGCACAAGGCCAGCAATTACCCAATGCATTACTGGTACTTTATTTTAATAATAATAATAATAATAATAATAATAATAATAATAATAATAATAATGTTTTCTTTATTAACCACAAGGGTTCACATAAAGTAGACATTAAGGACAGTACAGGACAATACAGGACGGTACAAATGGGCATTCCTGCGTGTAAAACACAGAGGTTGAAATAAAATAACAAAGAAAAATTCCCCAAAAGGGGGGAGACTTCCAAGGGATATTTGTGGAGAAAGCCCATTAAAAGACCACAGTGGCCCTGATCACCAGGGCAAGTGCCCTCTCCCAGTTTTCCACCTTTAATTTACAGACACATACTCAGAGAAGGCCCATTCATTCGGGCCATACTTGCTTCTCTCACCCATCTTTCAACAAAATGCTGGGAAGAGAGCACTTCCCTCTCTACCCTGATTTTCCTTTTCAAATGAAATTTGAAAAAGTTAATCAGGGCATCACCGAAGAGGTAAGTGCTCGTCTTCAGCCCTTTCAAACGTGTCCACCATACTATCTCTTTCGCCATGGCCACCAGACAGATAAAAACTGCCTGCCCTTCCAGGCTAAAGGAAGGTGGCGGGGCAATACTCACGATGGACTCAGCTGATAGCTGGATCCGTCCTACACGTGACAGCAGGTGTTCGACATAAACCCACAAGTCAGCAATGCTCGGACACTGGACGAGTGCGTGCAGGACGGTTTCGTCGCCCTGCGCGCACTCGGACATGCCCGGCTGACGGCACCTCCATGCCTGTAGAGTTTATCCCGAACTGGCAAAGCTCCTCGGTAGCACTGCCAGGCCAGGGATTTCTGGAAGTTGTCCATAGGCCCCGGCCCGAAAGTCCTTCCGAAGACATTGGCTAGTTGATTTTCGTCGACGCCTAGAGTTTCTCCAAGTACGTCGTCGCTCTTCCCCTCCACTAATCCCCTATAGAACGCCAAGGTGGAGTTTCCACCGATCACATTGCCCGATTGGTCGAGGGCTGTGAGCGCCTGAAGACATTCCAGTCTCCAATCGCTCCCTCTCGGTCTTCGCTTGACCCAGGACTGCAGCTCTGTCAAGGAGACGAGCTGGGGAAAAACGTGTCTTGCAAACGGCGACCACACCTGATCACCATCGAGGAAGAGGTGGAGATGTCGGTGACATCGTCGGCATATGCTGACACGGATCTTCCGCATCCTAGTTCGCGCGGGACCCCCCTCAACGTCTCCAGTTTGTGCAGTAATGGCTCGAGAGTCAATACGTACAATAGGGACGAGAGGGGACATCCTTGGCGGACCGAGCGCATGATGTTGAACGGTTCCGAAAGGTGACCGTTCACTCTCACTACAGAGCAGATGTCGCTGTGCATGGCAGCGATCCAGCCTCTGAAGACGGGCCCAAAGCCAGCCGCCCTCAGGACTGCCGCTAGGTAACGATGGTCGACCCTATCGAAGGCTTTCGACTGATCTAAATTGATCAAAGACCCACCCGTGCCAGGTTCCTTAGCTACCCTCTCTACGATGTATCGCATGAGGTGGAGGTTGTCGTGGCTGGATCTGTCGGGAATGGCGCATGTCTGTGCCTCTCCCACCAGACCACCAACGACAAGCGCCAACCTCTTTGCTAGCACCTTGGCCAAAATCTTGAACTCTGTGTTTAGCAGAGTTATGGGCCTAAAATGATCTATGTTATCCCCCTTTTTCGGATCCTTTCTCAGCAGCGCCACCGCTCCTCGGCTCACAGAGCTGGGAATTCTCCCGTTCTGTTGCCAGTTGCAGTAGACGTCCGCCAAGAGGCCTCCGAACAAGTTTGGCATTTGTACGTAAAGTTCATAGGGCAGACCATCCAAACCAGGCGATTTACCCCTTGTGCAACTAGTCATTGCATCCCGTACTTCAGCGGTTGTTATCGGCTTTTCGCAACACTCCGCCTCAGTGGCCGAAAGCCGCGGCAGTCCGTCGAGGTAGACACTAAAGTCCATCCCTCGATCCGGCCCGCCACTGCCCCCGAACAGTTGAGCGAAGTGTCGCTGAAAAGCTTCACACATTTGCCCGGGATCGAGTAGCATGCGCCCGTCGTGGTCCACCAAAGACCGGATCGTGGCTTTGTTGCCACGACGCGCCTCCGCCACTCGGGCCCATTGAACGGCTTTCGTCCCCTCGTGTCTGAGAGCACGCACCCTAGCTCTGACAACGCAGCCTTCGTGCTTTGCATTGAAGAATTGGTCAAGGGCCAATTTCGCCGCAAGTACGTCGGTCGCGATGCCTTTGCTAAGCGCCTCATCTAATTTTCTAACTAGTTCTCCCTCTGCTCTATTTTTCTCTATTGCTAAAGTCTTACTAAACCTAATGGACTCTATTCTAATTGCTCTTTTCAGAGCAAACCACCACTTGTTGTTGACGATGGCCCCCGTCAACGCCCGCTTAACTAGTTCGCTAATCCGGTCTCTGTAGGCCTTGCGCGCTGGTAAGGACGCGTTTAGCTTCCAGTAGCCGGGTCCTCGTCTATGAAGCCTATCTAAGTCAAGCACACAGATCACGAATTTGTGGTCCGTGTAGCTGACTATCTTGAATTGTGGACAGCCTATGCTAGACCTATCTATTTCCCTACAAAATACTCTATCTAGATATGATTTGGATGACCCTATGCGATTTGTCCAAGTCCACATTGGTACATTCGGGAAATCCATTCGGTACCTGTCAGACAGTTCAAAACGTCTGAGCAGGTTGGTGAGACTCTTGCACCCTCCTTCCCTATCCACTAATCCCACACAATCCCAGCGTGCATCTAAGATCCCGTTCCAGTCGCCCACTAACACTAAAGAGCGGGACGTTCCAAGAAAGGTCTCCAGACGCCGGAAGAAATCAGGCCGCCCTGCTCCTGTCGGGGCATAGACGGCCACTAACCTGAAAGCTTGCCCGTCTCCGCTGGTCACGTCCAGCACCACCAACTTACCTTCTGGGTTAAGGAAGATGGCCCGTATGGCAAGATCCAAACCTCTCCGAAAAAGCACAGCAACTCCTCCACCCGATCCCGGACGGCTGGGAGATGCGTACACATCGTAGCCGCCGAAGATCGGTGCGAAAGCCTGTGCTTCGGAGATTCTGGTCTCGCTGATGGCCACTACATCTATGTTCCATGACGACCCCAAGCCACGCGCATTTATGCTGCCTATTCTGAGTGAGGTCATGTTGAAAAGGAGTGGAAAAGATGGGAAAGACCACTTACCTTACTTCTCGTAGGGGAAGGACGGTTTTTCCATCCTTTTCACTGCTTGTGGCCTCCTCAGGAAGGATGTCCTTATAAATCCTCCTGGAGAGTGCTTGTCGGAAGTCTCCGATGTCTTTGGGGAATTTTTGTTTTAGTGTCATGTACGTTTTCTGTGTGATGCGAGTGATTTGTATGTGTGGAGGTGGTGTGAATTTTGGGGTTGTTGTGTAGTCTTTTTCTGTGATGCTGGTGTTGTGTTGGATGTAGTGTAATAATTGCCTGTTGTTCAAATTTAATGCTGTGTAGTGTGTATCGTTTTGGTTGTTTTGTTTTGTTTGCGTTTGTTGTGGGTTTGTTTCTGTTTCGCATTTTGGTGACTTTTGTGGTGTAGGTGATGGTGGTGTTGGGGTTAATGATGGTGATGGTGTTGGTGTTTGGGTTGATGGGGTTGGTGATGCTGGTGTGGATGGTGGCATATCTGTCCTAACTTTTTTGTTTGATAGTTTATTTGTTTCCTTCTGTATTTTGTTTTTGGAGGGGGAAAGAAGAGAATTTTTTTCTTTTTTGGTTTCTTTTTTTTTTCCGGATATCGTTTCCCACTCCTCGTCGTCACAATCTGTCTCCAGGTGTGATAGGCCGGGGAGTGGAAAATCCTCCACAGGCGTTAGTTTTGGTTGTGGCATGCTGGATGGTGTAGGCGCTGGTGCTAGTTCTGAAGCGTTGGGTGGTGGTGGTGTTGGTTTTGCTGGTGGTGGTGGTGGTGTTGGTTTTGCTACTGTTGCTTGGGTTGTTGCTGTTATAGTTGCTTCTGTTGTTGCTGCTACAGTTGTTGCTGCCATCTCTGCTACTGGTGGTGTTGATGGTTGTGTCACTGGGGTGGGTAGGAGAGGTGGCCTCAACCTTTTAGCCTGAGGGCAGAAAGCCCTTAGGTGGGTTCCTTCACCACAAACGACACACCTAGGTCTTCTGCCCTCGACAATTACCGTGAGGTGGCTGCCGTCAGTGAGGTCTATTATCTCTGGGATCTCCTCAATGCTTTTTTGGTCCGCTTGGATCAGGAGCTCCATCCCAGATCCGGACCAGTTCTCCTGCTTTTCTTTTGCTATTGCTATTATTTTCGTGTTGGCTTCGATGCCGGCGAGGACAGCCGCTATTAGCCAGGGAATTTCGATGGCAGGTGGAACGTGGGTCACCCTGATCTTTACGAGTCTCTGGCCACAATAGCTTGGGACGAGTGTGAAGTCGTCACTTCTTAATGGGGCCATGGAGTGTTCTCTAGCCTCCTCTGGTGTTTCAAAGAACACGTCCACGGTTCCATACTTTTGCCCACGTCTGATGTGGGTTTTTCTTGCCCACACATGTCCCAAAGCTTTTTGGGTTTGGGACTCGGATGCCCGTTCCACTCGGCGCGATTTTACATTTATTGTTCTATACGACACGGTGCACAGGCGCTGATGCTCCATTTTATTAGGTGGGGGGGCTGACCCTGTACCCATCTTTCTTTACCATTTGTTTGGCATTTTCTAAATCCTCCTGTGTTACTGTAAATGCTTCGAACTGTTTTGCTACTCTGGCAAAACTGAGGGGGGTTTTTATAATGTCATTGTTGTTGTTGTTGCTATCGTTATTTGTGTTAATTTTAGTTTCAGTTGTGTTGGTGGTGACGTCAGTCGTCTTTGGTGGGGAAGAGTCCATTTTGCTTGATTTCATTTCGACATCACGAGTTAATTTATTTTTTCTTCTTTTGTTTCTGTTGTCGGGGTGGTGGTGGTGGTGATGGTGGTGGTTGTCGCGGTGGTGGTGGTGGTGGAGGCTTTAACACCTGCAGTCATTGGTAATGGCGGGAAATGAATGTCTGCCTGAGACAAATTTAAAATATTGCTAGTGCTTATATTTTTTTTTGTGTTGGCAAACGTAGTAACATTTACAATGGTGGTGTCGGTGTGAGGTGTTAATTTGTGAGGAAGGCTTTCAGCTGCTTCGTGCAGAGGTGAATTAGCCATTTTTTTCAAAAAAATTTTTTTTTGATAATAATAAAAGTTTAAATTTTGGGCACAAGGCCCCAATCTTTTTGGGTGTCCTTTTCGGAAAACAATGTATGTGCGCTTATAAAAAGTTACCAATAAAATTTTCCATAAATGACAATTTTTAACAAACGGAAATAACAAACCTTTGCGGAGCTCACGATGATACGATTTACTACGTAGGTCGCCAATAATAATAATAATAATAATAATAATAATAATAATAATAATAATAATAATGTTTTCTTTAGTAACCACAAGGGTTTACATAAAGTAGACATTAAGGACAGTATAGGACAATAGAGGAGGTACAAATGGGCATTTCTGCGTGTAAAAAAAACAGAGGATGTAACAAAAATAGAAACAATGAAAAATGCCCCAATAGGGGGGAGACTTCCGAGGGACATTTGTGGAGAAGCCCATTAAAAGGCCACAGTGACCCTGATCACCAGGGCAAGTTCCTCTCCCAGTTTTCTACCTTTAATTTACATACACATACTCAGAGTAGGCCCATTCACTCGGACCATACTTGCTTCTCTCACCCACCTTTCAACAAAATGCTGGGAAGAGATCACTTCCCTCTCTACCCTGATTTTCCTTTTCAAATGAAATTTGAAAAAGTTAATCAGGGCATCACCGAAGAGGTAAGTGCTCGTCTTCAGCCCTTTCAAACGTGTCCACCATACTATCTTTTTCGCCATGGCCACCAGACAGATAAAAACTGCCTGCCCTTCCCGGCTAAAGGAAGTGAGCGGGGCAATCCTCACGATGGACTCAGCTGATAGCTGGCTCCGTCCTACACGCGACAGCAGGTGTTCGACATAAGCCCACAAGTCAGCAATGCTCGGACACTGGACGAGTGCGTGCAGGACGGTTTCGTCGCCCTGCGCGCATCTCGGACATGTCCAACTGACGGCACCTCCATGCCTGTAGATTTTATCCCGAACTGGCACAGCTCCTCGGTAGCACTGCCAGGCCAGGGATGTGTGGAAGTTGTCCACAGGCCCCGGCCCGAAAGTTCTTCGACGCCTAGAGTTTCTCCAAGTACGTCGTCGCTCTTCCCCTCCACTAATCCTCTATAGAACGCCAAGGTGGTGTTTACACCGATCACATTGCCCGATTGGTCGAGGGCTGTGAGCGCCTGAAGATATTCCAGTCTGCAAGCGCTCCCTCTCGGTCTTCGCTTGACCCAGGACTGCAGCTCCCTAGAGGAGACGAGCTGGGGAAAGACGTGTCTAGCAAACGGCGACACCACCTGATCACCGTCAAGGAGGAGGTGGAGATGACGTAGCCTGAGCCCGTGTCTGCGCATCATCAGCCACGGCATGCCCAGCCCTCCACGTAGCGGGTGTTGACCGCAGATAGACCGCCTGACCATCGAAGCGCGGCCTTTCCACAAAAAACGAAAGAACAAACGCTCCAGCGCAGTCAGGCGGGGCTTAGGACAAGGTATGACGGTCAGGCGGGGCTTAGGGCAACGTAGTAGATGACGGACGCGATGTACGCGTTAACCACCTCCGCTCGACCTTTCAGGGATAGCTTCCTCTCCGCCCATTTCTGGGTGAGAGAAGCCACCCTGCTCGTCACCTCGTCCCAGTTTTTGCCCGTCTGAGGTCCGGACCGAACCAGACCCCTAGCAATTTACACGACTGTCCGTCCAGCACCCCACGACCCTGTTGGACGGCATGGACCTGCCTCTCCAGGTGCCGAGATGCAGGCCCACTGACTTTTCCTGGTTGATCCTTGCTCCTGTCACCGCTTCGTATTCTCTTAGTGTAGTGCCGATCGCCTCGATGTGTTTGGCGTTCGCTCACCACTACGGTGACATCGTCCACATATGCTGACACGAATCTTCCGCATCCTTGTTCGCGCGGGATTCCCCTCAACTTCTCCAGTTTGTGCAGTAATGGCTCGAGAGTCAATACGTACAAGAGGGACGAGAGGGGACATCCTTGGCGGACCGAGCGCATAATGTTGAACGGTTCCGAAAGGTGACCGTTCACTCTCACCACAGAGCAGATGTCGCTGTGCATAGCAGCGATCCAGCCTCTGAAGACGGGCCCAAAGCCAGCCGCCCTCAGGATTGCCGCCAGATAACGCTAGACGACCCTATCGAAAGCTTTCGACTGATCTAAATTGATCAAGGACCCACCCGTGCCAGGTTCCCTAGCTACCCTCTCTACGATGTATCGCATGAGGTGGAGGCTGTCGTGGATGGATCTGTCGGGAATGGCGCACGTCTGCGCCCCTTTCACTAGACCACCAACGACAAGCGCCAACCTCTTTGCTAGCACCTTGGCCAAAATCTTGAACTCTGTGTTTAGCAGAGTTATGGGCATGAAATTATCTATGTTATCCCCCTTGTTCGGATCCTTTCTCAGCAGCTCCACATCCCCTCGGGTCACAGAGCTAGGAATTCTCCCGTTCTGGTGCCAGTTACAGTAGACGTCAGCCAGGAGGCCTCCAAAAAAGTCTGGCATCTGTACGTAAAGTTCATACGGGGCAGACCATCCAAACCAGGCGATTTACCCCTTGTGCAGCCAGTCATTGCCTCCCGTACTTCATCGGCTTTTCGCAACACTCCGCCTCAGTGGCCGAGAGCCGCGGCAGTCCGTCGAGGCAGACACTAAAGTCCATCCCTCGATTCGTCCCGCCGCTGCCCCCGAACAGCTGGGCGAAGTGTCGCTGGAAAGCTTCACACATTTAGCCCGGGATCGAGTAGCATGCGCCCGTCGTGGTCCACCAAAGACCGGATTGTGGCTCTGTTGCCATGACGCGCCTCCGCCACTAGGGCCCATTGAACGGCTTTCGTCCCCTCGTGTCTGAGAGCACGCACCCTAGCTCTGACAACGCAGCCTTCGTGCTTTGCATTGAAGAAATGGTCAAGGGCCAATTTCGCCGCAAGTACCTCGGTTGCGATGTCTTTGCTAAGCGCTTCGTCTAATTTTCTAACTAATTCTCCCTCTGCTCTATTTTTCTCTATTGCTAAAGCCTTAATAAATCTAATGGACTCTATTCTAATCGCTCTTTTCAGAGCAAACCACCACTTCTTGTTGACGATGGCCCCGTCAACGCCCGCTTAACTAGTTCGCTAATCGGGTCTCTGTAGGCCTTGCGCGCTGGTAAGGACGCGTTTAACTTCCAGTAGCCGAGTCCTCGTCTATGAAGGCTATCTAAGTCAAGCACACAGATCACGAATTTGTGGTCCGTGTAGCTGACTATCTTGTATTGTGGACAGTCTATGTTAGACCTATCTATTTCCCTACAAAATACTCTATCTAGATATGATCTGGTTGACCGTATGCGATTTGTCCAAATCCACATTGGCACGTTCGGGAAATCCAATCGGTACCTGTCAGACAGTTCAAAACGCCTGAGCAGGCTGGTGAGGCTCTTGCACCCTCCTCCCCTATCCGCTACTCCCACACAGTCCCAGCGTGCATCTAAGATCCCGTTCCAGTCGCCCACTAACACTAAAGAGCGGGACGTTCCAAGAAAGGTCTCCAGACGCCGGAATAAATCAGGCCGCCCTGCTCCTCTCGGGGCATAGACGGCCACTAGCCTGAAAGCTTGCCCGTCTCCGCTGATCACGTCCAGCACCACCAACTTACCTTCTGGGTCCAGGAAGATGGCCCGTATGGCGAGATCCAAACCTCTCCGGAAAAGCACATCCTCCCGCCGATCCAGGACGGCTGGGAGATGCGTACACATCGTAGCCGCCGAAGATCGGTGCGAAGGCCCGTGCTTCGGAGATTCTGGTCTCGCTGATGGCCACTAGATCTATGTTTAGTTACCTGAGGTCGTTGAGCAGGTGGCCCTGCTTCCATGACGACCCCAAGCCACGCGCATTTATACTGCCTATTCTGAGTGAGGTCATGTTGAAATGGAGTGGAAAAGATGGGAAAGACCACTTACCTTACTACTCGTAGAGGAAGGATGGTTTCTCCATCCTTTTCACTGCTTGTGGCCTCCTCAGGAAGGATGTCCTTATAAATCCTCCTGGAGAGTGCTTGTCGGAAGTCTCCGATGTCTTTGGGGAATTTTTGTTTTAGTGTCGTGTACGTTTTCTGTGTGATGCGAGTGATTTGTATGTGTGGAGGTGTGTGAACTTTTCGGTTGTTGTGTAGTCCTTTTCTCTGATGCTGGTTTTGTGTTGGATGTAGTGTAATAATTAGTTGTTATTCAAATTTAATGCTGTGTAGTGTGTATCGTTTTGGTTGTTTTGTTTTGTTTGCGTTTGTTGTGGGTTTGTTTCTGTTTCGCTTTTTGGTGACTTTTGTGGTGTTGGTGATGGTGGTTTGTGGTTAATGATGGTGATGGTGTTGGTGTTTGTGGTGATGGGGTTGGTGATGCTGGTGTGGATGGTGGCATATTTGTCCTAACTTTTTTGTTTGATAGTTTATTTGTTTCCTTCTGTATTTTGTTTTTGGAGGGGGAGGGAAGAGAATTTTTTTCTCTTTTGGTTTCTTTTTTTTTTTCCTGATACCGTTTCCCACTCCTCGTCGTCACAATCTGTCTCCAGTTGTGATAGGCCGGGGAGTGTAAAATCCTCCACAGGCGTTGGCTTTGGTTGTGTCGTGGTAGATGGTGTAGGCGCTGGTGCTAGTTCTGGCGCGTTGGGTGGTGATGGTGTTGGTTTTGCTACTGTTGCTGGGGTTGTTGCTGTTACAGTTGCTTCTGTTCTTGCTGCTACAGTTGTTGCTACCATCTCTGCTGCTGGTGGTGTTGATGGTTGAGTCACTGTGATGGGTAAGAGAGGTGGCTTCAACCTTTTAGCCTGAGGGCAGAAAGCCCTTATGTGGGTTCCTTCACCACAAACGACACACCTAGGTCTTCTGCCCTCGACAATTACCGTGAGGTGGCTGCCGTCAGTGAGGTCTATTACCTCTGGGATCTCCTCAATGCTTTTTTGGTCCGCTTGGATCAGGAGCTCCATCCCAGATCTGGACCAGTTCTCCTGCTTTTCTTTCGCTATTTCGATTATCTTGGTGTTGGCTTCGATGCCGGCGAGGACGGCAGCTATTAGCCAGGGAATTTCGATGGCCGGTGGAACGTTGGTCACCCTGATCTTTACGAGTCTCTGGCCACAATAGCTTGGGACGAGTGTGAAGTCGTCACTTCTTAATGGGGCCATGATTTTTCCTCCTGTGGTGTTTCAAAGAACACGTCCACGGTTCCATATTTCTGCCCACGTCTGATGTGGGTTTTTTTTCCCACACATGTCCCCAAGCTTTTTGGATTTGGGACTCGGATTCCCGTTCCACTCGGCGCGATTTTATGTTACTTGTTCGATAAGACACGGTGCATAGGCGCCGATGCTCCATTTTATTTAGGGGGGGGGGCTGACCCTGTACCCATCTTTCTTTACCATTGTTTTGGCTTCTTCTAATTCCTCCTGAGTTACCTGAAATACTTCGCACTGTTTCGCTACTCTGGCAAAACTCAGGGTGGTTTTCTTAATTTCATTGTTGTTGTTGTTGTTGTTATCGTTATTTTTGTTATTGTTAATTTTAGTTTCAGTTGTGGTGGTGGTGGCGTCAGTGGTGTTCGGTGTGGAAGAGTTCATTTTGGTTGAATTCATTTCGATATCACGAGTTAATTTATTTTTTCTTTTGTTTCTGTTGTCGCTGTGGTGGTGGTGGGGGTGGCGGCTTTAACACCTCCCGTCATTGGTAATGGCGGGAAATGAATGTCTGCCTGAGACAAATTAAAAATATTGCTACTGCTTATATTTTTAGTGTTGGCAAACGTAGTAATATTTACAATGGTGGTGTCGGTGTGAGGTGTTAGTTTGTGAGGAAGGTGTTACACTGATCGTCCATGAATTTTCAAAGAAAAATCTTTGTTTGATAATTATAAAAGTTTAAATTTTGGGCTCAAGGCCCCAATCTTTTTGAGTGTCCTTTTCAGAAAACAATGTATGTGCACTTATATACAATTAACAATAAAGATTTTCCATAAATGGCAATTTTAAACAACTGAGAATAACAAACTTTTGCGGAGCTCACGATAATACGATTTACTACGTAGGTCGCCAATAATAATAATAATAATAATAATAATAATAATAATAATAATAATAATATTAATAACTGATTATATCCGCACAAGATCAGTGTCTGCCAACAAAAAATTACCAAGCCAACATAATAAAAAATGGGTGCAGCCCATTATGCCGTGTTTGCAAAAAACAACCAGAGACCATTGACCATATAATTTCAATGTGCAGTCCTATAGCTCCAACCGAATACCTAAACAGGCATGACAGAGCTGCACAATACATACATTGGATAATGTGTAAGCATTTTGACCTGCCCCATCAAAAGAATTGGTGGGAACATCAACCACCTCCCATACTTGAAAAAGATCACATCTCAATCTTGTGGAACTTTAGCATCCAAACAGACCGAAAAATAGATGCAAACAGACCTGATATAATATTGAAGGACTTTCAAAGGAGGGTATGCCTGCTAATTGATATGTCCGTTCCAATAGACAAGAATGTATCTATAAAAACATTTGAAAAATTGAGCAAGTATAAGGACCTGGAGATAGAAATTGGAAAAATGTGGAAATTGAGAACTAAAACAATACCAGTGGTTGTAGGCGCTCTGGGAATGATACCTAAGGGGTCTAACGACTACTTATCGCAAATCCCAGGAAACCCGCGTATAGGAGAAATACAAAAGATAGTACTAATGGGAACTGCCCATATACTAAGGAAGATTCTGTCAATATAAGTACATCACAAGTCTAAACACTAAGGATGCATGTGTGAATATGTATGTTCTTTCTTGAACATGGCGGACCTTGTTGTCTCTTGAGGTCACTGGTTGTGACTTGGTGATAACTCGTATGAACATAAAGCAAGATAAATGCAAATAATAATAATAATAATAATAATGATTTCTTTATTGGCCACAAGGGCTGACATCAAGAAAAAACATTACAGATGGCACAGGACGGTACAGGGCGGTACGATGATGGTTTTGTGTGTGTAGAGATTTTTATTATTTATATAAAAATATAAAAAAAAATATAGAAACATATATATATATATATATATATATATATATATATATATAAACAATAAAAATGAAAATTGAAACAATGAAAAATTCCCCAATAGGGAGGATACCTCCGAGGGTTACTAGTGGCGAAAACCACACAAAAGACCACGGCCATCCTGACCAGCAGAGCAAGCGCCCTCACAAAATTTTTCCATTTCTCAAACTACAGACGTATATTCAGAGCAGTCCCGTTCACTCTGACCATTCTCGCTACATTCACACACCTTTCAACAAACTTGCTAGAAGCACTTGCCTCTCCACCCTAATTTTCCTCTTCAAGTGAAACTTGAAAAAGTTGATTAGGTATTCACCGAAGAGGAAACTGTCTGTCTTTAAGCCTTTCAACCTTGTCCACCACACAATCTCTTTCCCCATGGCCACCAGGCAGATGAAAACCGCCTGCCCTTCCTCCTCGAAGGAAGACGGCGAAACCATTTGCACAATGGACTCAGTCGAAAAACCGGATCAGTTCTACACGCGACAGCAACTGTTCGACATAGCTCCACAAGTCAGTAATGCTCGGGCACTGAACCAGTGCGTGCACGACGGTTTCGTCGTTCAGCGCGCATCTCGGACAGGCTCGGCTGACGGCACTTCCGTGCCTGTAGAGCTTATCGCGAACCGTCAACGCACCCCGGTAGTACTCCCAGGCCAGGGATTTTTGGAAGTTATCCATAGGCCCCGGGCTGAAAGTTCACCGGAAGAGAGCAAACAGCTGATCTTCTTCGACGCCCAAGATCTCTCTGAGAACGTCGTCGTACTTCCCCTCCACTAGTCCTCTATAGAACGCTGAGGTGGATGTTCCACCGATACTGGTGCCCAGCTGGCAGAGGGCAGTGAGCGCCTGGAGACATTCCAGTTTCCAAGCGCTATTCCTCGGTGTTTTCCTGACCCAGGATTGCAGCTCCGTCAAGGAGACGAGCTGTGGGAAAACGTGCCTGGCTAACGGCGACCACACCTGTTCACGGTCAAGGAAGCACCAGAGATGTCGCAGCCTCAGCATATGTTTGCGCATCATCAGCCATGGCATGTCCAGTCCTCCACGCAACGGGTGTTGACAGCAGATGGATTGTCTGACCATGGGAGCGCGTCCCTTCCACAAAAAGCGGAAGAGGAGGCGCTCCATTTTGGTGAGAGTTGGGTCGGAGCAAGGGACGACGGTGAGGCGGTAGCAGATGACGGATGCGATGTACGAATTCGCCACCTTCACCCGGCCTTTCAGGGACAGCTTCCTTTCGGCCCATTTCTGGGTGAGTGAGGCCACCTTGCTCGTCACCTCGTTCCAGTTTTTCTCCATCTAGAGGTCCGGTCCGACCAGACCCTGAGCAATTTAACCGGTCCGTCCGTCCAACGCCCCACGGCGCTGTCGGACGGCATGGACTTGCCTCTCCAGGTGCCCAGCTGCAAGACCACCGACTTTTCCTGGTATATCTTTGCTCCTGTCACCGCTTCGTATTCCTTGAGAGCGGTGCCGAGCATCTGGATGTGTCTGGTGCTCTACATAAGAAGGGTGACGTCGTCGGCGCAAGCCGACTCGGATTTCTCGCATCCTAGTTCGCGTGGGACGCCCCTCGTCGCACCCAGTTTGTGCAGTAACGGATCGAGAGCCAATACGTACAAGAGGGGCGAGAGGGGACAATCCTGGCAGACTGAGTGCATGATGTTGAACGGCTGCGACAGGTGACCGTTCACCCTCACAACTGAGCAGATGTTGCGGTACATCGCTGCGATACAACCCCTGAAAACGGGCCCGAAACCGGCTGCCTCGAGGACCGCCGCCAGGGACCGATGGTCGACCCTATCGAATGCTTTGGATTGATCCATATTGTTCAGGGCCCCACCCGTGCCAGGTTCCTTAACCACCCTCTCTATGATGTATCGCATGAGGAGGAGGTTGTCGTGTATGGATCTGTCCGGAATGGCGCATGTTTGTGCCTCTCCGACCAGACGCTTGACGACAAGCGCTAACCTCGTTGCTAACACCTTCGCCAAAATCTTGAATTGTTCGCTTAGCAAGGTTATGGGCCTGAAATTATCGATAACATCCCCCTTGTTCGGTCTTTTCTCAGCAGCGCCACCGCTCCCCGGCTCACAAAACTGGGAATGCTCCCATTCTGCTGCCAGTTGCAGTAGACGTCTGCCAAGAGGTCACCTAACAAGTCTGGCATAAATGCATAAAGCTCGTAGGGCAGACCATCCAAACCTGGCGATTTACCCCTTGTGCAGCTAGCCCTCGCTTCCCGTATTTCACCGGCTGTTATTGTCTTTTCGCAACACTGTGCTACGGTCCTCGAAAGCCGAGGCAGTCCGTTGAGGTATGCACTGAAGTCCATGCCCTGATCCAGACCGCCGCTTCTCCCGAACATTTCAGCAAAGTGCTGCTGAAAAGCTTCACACATCCGCTCGGGTTCGAGCATCACGCACCCGTTTTGGTCAGACAAAGACCGAATTGTGGCTTTGTTGCCACGTCGCGCCTCTGCCACCCGGGCCCATTGGACGGCTTTTGTCCCTTCATGTTTCAGAGCACGCGCTCTAGCTCTGACAACGCAGCCTTCGGGTTTTGCGTTGAAGAATTGGTCGAGTGCCAATCTCGCCGCAAGCACGCCGGTTGCGATGCCCGTCCTAAACGCCTCTTCTAGCTTTCTAACTAGCTCTCCCTCTACCCTATTTTCCTCTATCACTACTCCTTTGCTAAACCTAATCGACTCTACTTTAATTGCCCTTTTCAGGGCGAACCACTACCTGTTGTTGATGGCCGCTCCCGTCAACGCCCGCTTAACTAATACGCTAATCCGGTCTCTGTAGGCTTTGCGCGCCGAGAAAGACGCCTTCAGCTTCCAGTAACTGGGCCCTTGTCTATGAAGTCTGTCTATGTCAATCTCACAGATCACAAATTTGTGGTCTGTATAGTCGACTATTTTAAATTGTGGACAACTTATACTAGCCTTATCTAGTTCTCTGCAGAATACCCTATCGAGATACGATCTGGATGAGCCGATGCGGTTTGTCCATGTCGACATTGGCACATTCGGGTGATCCAGTCGATACCTGTCAGACAGTTCAAAACGTCTGAGCAGGTTGGTGAGGCTCTTTCACTCTCCTCTCCTATCCACTATCCCTATACAATCCCAGCGTGCATCCAAGATACCGTTCCAGTCGCCCACTAACACTAAAGAGCAGGACGTTCCAAAAAAGGTTTCTAGACGTCTAAAGAAATCTGGCCGTCCTGCCCCTGTTGGGGCGTAGACGGCTACTAGCCTGAAAGCATTGCCTTCGCTGCCGGTCACGTTCAGCACCACCGACTTACCTTCTGGGTTTAGGAAGATGGCCCGTATGGCGAGATCCAAGCCTCTCTAAAAAAGGACGGCAACCCTACCCTCCGATCCTGGACGGCTGGGAGATGCGTATACATCGTAGCCGCCAAATATCGGTGCGAAGGCTTGTGCTTCGGAGATTCTGGTCTCACTGATGGCCACCACATTTATGTTTAGTGACCTGAGGTCGTTGAGCAGGTGACCCTGCTTCCAAGATGACCCCAGGCCACGCGCATTTATACTGCTTATTCTGAGTACGGCCATGTTGGATGAGAAACGGGCAAGTGAGAAAGGGTCACTTACCTTGATCGTGTGGTGAAGGGACAGTAGAACCGTCCCTTTCGCTGGTCATGGGTATTTCCAAGAGGATGTCAGTGTATATCCTTTGGTAACCGACCCTCTGAAGTCTCCAACTGCGTTGGGGAATTTTTGTTTTAAAGGTTTGTACTGTTCTATTGAGATTTCAATGATGCTTATGTTTGTCGGGAGAGTTCTTGGTGTTGGTGGTGTGTAGTAGTTTGTTTATGTGATGTCTGTGTGCTGCTTTATATATTTTATTGATTCTTTTTTTGCCATGTTTATGGCTGTGTGCTTTTTATGTGGGAAGGGGTGATTTTGTCGCTGTTTTCTTCTTGTTGCTGTTTGGTGTGTGTGTTTTGTTTTGTTTGGGTTGTTGATGTTTTTGGTGATGCTGGTGGTGGTGTGGTTGTTGTTGGCGGTGGTGTTTGTGGTGGTGATGATGATGGTGGTGGTGTTGCTGCAAGTTTCCTTGCTGCCTTTACCCCTCTTTGTGTGCCTTCGCTTTTGGAGTGTGAATCTAAGGGTTTTTTGTTTTTTGTTTTTTGTGGCAGACCGTTTGCCACTTCACTCCCGCCTCAAACTCCCTGTCGGATTCCGTGGCGTCTGGTAGGGGTATGTGCTCCACGGCTGTTGGTGGTGGTAGTGGAGCCCTCTTCGGCAATTTTGTTGCTGGTGTAGCTACTTCAAATGTAGCTATTGGTGTTGCCGCCACTGATGCTGCTGCTTTAGTTGTCCGTGGCCTTGGTACGGGTGCCACGGACGTTGCCCTCCTACTCGCCGTGGAAGGGGCTTCTACGTTTGTTGCCTGCCCTGCTCTTGGTAGCAGCGGACCAGGTATTGGAAGGAGGGGGGCCTTCTTCTTCGCTGTTTTCTGCTGGCAAAAGATCCTAAGGTGACCCTTCGACCCACAGAGATAACATTTTGGCCGTCTTCCTTCTACGCTTATAGGGAGTTGGAGTGCTTCCTCGATGTCTATAATATCGGGGATAGCGTCGATACATTCCTGGTCAGTTTGTATAAGCATTTGCATGACTATACCTGACCAGTTCTCTCTCCCTATTTTCTCTACTTGCAGCATGGTCGTCCTGTCCTCGATTCCAGCAAGGACAGACGCGGCCAGCCAAGGTATGGGCACGTCGGGTGGGACCTGGGTCACTTTGACCCTCACAATTTTCTGCCCGCAGTAGTAGGGTACCAAGACTATCTCCTCACTCTTTAGGGTTTCCAAAGAGTGAGACTTTGCTTCCTGGGGGGTGGCGAAAAGTACGTCTACTGTGGCGTACTTTTTGCCTCGGGTGATGTGTGTTTTGCGTGCCCAGATGCACCCCAAGGCCTTTGGGATTTGAGCCTCCGTGGCTCTCTCCACCCGATGTGAGATTTTGCTTACGGTGCGGTAAGTCACCGTCCGTTGCTGCTGGTCCTGGAAAAAATAGGGTGGAGGTTTCAGGGAGACTCTATTGGCGCTTCTTGCCACCATGGCCCTTGCGACTGCCATTTCCTCCTCTGTGACTTACACTGTGTCGATATTTCGGGCGACACCTGCAAAAGAAGTGGTCCCTTTTTCAGCAGCACCACTATTGCTGCCGTTACTGGTCTTACTGGTGGTATTGAGATCGCTGTTACATGTATCGATGTCATTGTTGATGTTTTCGTTGGTACAGTTGTTGGTGTTGTTGTTGTTGTTTTCGTTGTTGCCGTTGTTACTGTTATTGTGGCTGTTGTTACTATTGTTGTTTTTGTTGATACTGTTCCTACTATTGTTGTGGTGGCTGTTGTTATTGTCATTGTTATTGTCGTTCTCGACTCTACCGCTGTTATTTTTGTTTTTACTGTTGTTATTAATAATAATAATAATAATGATTTCTTGATTGGCCAGAAGGGCTGACATCAAGAAAAACATTACAGACGGCAGAGGACGGTACAGGACGGTACGATGTGGGTTTAGACTACAAAAAGGCATTTGACATGGTGCCTCATTCTTGGATCACCAAAAGCCTAGAGATCTTCAAGGTGGCAGATAACATCAGACAGTTGTTGGGCAAAAGTATGAAGTCCTGGACAACAGAGTTAACATCGGCTGGACAATCCTTGGGAGGCGTGAAGATCAAGAGAGGTATCTTCCAGGGAGATAGTCTGTCCCCTCTGTTGTCTGTCCTTGCCCTAATGCCCCTGACCATTATACTGCGAAAACTGAGAGCAGGATACAAGTTGGGAAAGGGAGAGCTTACCATCAATCACCTCCTCTTCATGGACGATCTTAAGCTCTTCGGCAAGAGTGAGAAGGAGTTGGATGTGCTTGTTGACACTGTCCGTATTTTCAACAATGATATATGTATACAATTTGGTATTAGTAAGTGTGGAGTCCTTGTGATGAAGAGGGGTAAATAGAGCAGAAGCAACGGAATCCAGGTACCAACATGTGAGATGATAAAGGAAATTGACCCTGAAGAAGGATACAAATATTTGGGTATTCTGGAGGCTGATGACATCAAGAACAAAAAAATGAATGAATTGATAAGATCTGAATACATTCGGAGAGAAAGGAGAGTATTAAAATCACATCCGAACAGTAGGAATGCCATAAGTGCAGTAAATTCCCAGGCTGTGTCTATTATTAGGTACAGTGCGAAAATTCTGAGATGGAATGTTGCTGAACAAAAATAAATATATAGGAAGACTAGGAAGCTATTGACTATCTACAACATGTTCCACAAGAGGAGTGATATCGATAGACTCTACTTAAGGAGATCTGAAGGTGGAAGAGGTCTTATCAGCATAGAGGACTGTGTTCAGATGGAGAAAAGCAACCTACAAAAATACGTGACTGATAGTAGGGAGCCAATGCTCAGTATTGTACTGAAGGAGAGGACAATAGACCAGGGGAAGTCCAAGGAAGAAATAACAACGAGGAGAAAGAGCAACCTTCATGAAAAATCCCTTCATAGTACCATCTTTGAGAAAACTGAATTCAGAGATCCACAGATATGGAAATGGTTGAAAAGAGAAGACCTTAAAAAGGCTACAGAAGGAATGCTAATGGCTACGCAAGAGCAGGCCCTCAAAACGATGTGGCTGAAACACCATATTTACAAGGAAGAGGACGCTAGCCCACTGTGTAGGATCTGTGGAGAGAGAGAGGAGACTGTGGCTCACATTGTATCCGAGTGAAAACACCTAGCCCAGACTCACTATAAAGGCTGCAGATATGATGCGATGGGCAAGGTGATCCCCTGGCACCTATGCAAAGTAAACAATTTACCACATTCTGAGAAGTGGTATGAGCATAAGCCAGAGGCGGTGATAGAAAACGATCAGGTGAGGGTGCTGTGGGATTTTAGGATACAGACGGACAAGAAACTGGAACACAATAGACCTGACCTGGTCGTTTTGGACAAGGAAAAAAGATCGTGCCTGATTGTGGATGTAGCCTGCCTATTCGACACAAGAGTGCAAGAGAAGGAGAGGGAGAAAATTAACCGATACCAGGACTTAAAGTGGGAGGTAAAAAGAATTTGGAACTGCCATGAAGTCAAAGTGGTTCCGATTGTCATAGGTGCACTAGGTACTATCTCAAAGAGTTTCCAAGGATGGTTAAAGAAAATTGGTCCCGTCCCGCTTTTTGGAACACTTCAAAAGGCATGCTTGCTGGGACAGCAAGAACCATCCGATACGTCCTGAATATCTGAGGCTGCAGGTAGTGGCTTGATATTCATTTCAACAAACTTTCCATTTAAATAACATCAATGACTGAGACTCAAAGAATAATAATAATGATTTCTTTATTGGCCACAAAGGCTGACATCAAGAAAAACATTACAGACGGCATAGGACGGTACAGGATGGTACGATGTGGGTTTTGTGCGTGTAGAGATTTTTATTATTTATATCAGAAAGGAATAAAAAGAAATAGAAACATATATATATATATAAACAATAAAAATCAAAATTGAAACAATGAATAATATCCCCAATAGTGGGGAAACCTCCGAGGGGTACTAGTGGCGAAAACCACACAAAAGACCACGGCCACCCTGACCTACAGGCGTATATTCAGAGCGGTCCCGTTCACTCGGACCATTCAGGCTACATTCACCCACCTTTCAACCAACAAACTTGCTAGAAGGCAGCACTTGCCTCTCCACCCTGATTTTCCTCTTCAAGTGAAACTTGAAAAAGTTAATTATGGATTCGCTGAAGAGTAAAGTATCTGTCTTCAACCCTTTCATGCCTGTAGAGGTTATTTCGAACCGTCAGCACACCCCGGTAGTACTGACAGGCCAGGAATTTTTGGAAGTTATCCATAGGCCCCGGACTGAAGGTTCACCGGAAGAGAGCAAACAACTGATCCTCTTCGACGCCCAAGATCTCTCTGAGAACGTCGTCGCTCTTCCCCTCCACTAGTCCTCTATAAAACGCCGAGGTGGATGTTCCACCGATACTGGTGCCCAGCTGGCAGAGGGCAGTGAGCGCCTGGAGACATTCCAGTTTCCAAGCGCTATTCCTCGGTGTTTTCCTGACCCAGGATTGCAGCTCCGTCAAGGAGACGAGCTGTGGGAAAACGTGCCTGGCGAACCGCGACCACACCTGTTCACCGTCAAGGAAGCACCAGAGATGTCGCAGCCTCAGCATATGTTTGCGCATCATCAGCCATGGCATGTCAAGTCCTCCACGCAACGAGTGTTGACAGCAGATGGATTGTCTGACCATGGGAGCGCGTCCCTTTCACCAAAAGCGGAAGAGGAGGCGCTCCATTTTGGTGAGAGTTGGGATGGAGCAAGGGACGACGGTGAGGCGGTAGCAGATGACGAATGCGATGTACGCATTCGCCACCTTTCGGCCACCTTTCGGCCCATTTCTGGGTGAGGGAGGCCACCTTGCTCGTCACCTCGTTCCAGTTTTTCTCCATCTGGAGGTCCGCTCCGACCAGACCCCGAGCAATTTAACCGGTCCGTCCGTCCAACGCCCCACGGCCCTGTCGGACGGCATGGACTTGCATCTCCAGGTGCCAAACTGCAAGACCACCGACTTTTCCTGGTTTATCTTTGCTCCTGTCACCGCTTCGTATTCCTTGAGAGCGGTGCCGAGCATCAGTACGTGTCTGGTTCTCGACACCACTTGGTGATGTCGTCGGCGTAATCCGACTCGGATTTGCCGTATCCTAGTTCGCGTGGGACGCCCCTCATCGCACTCAGTTTGTGCAGTAACGGCTCGAGAGCCAATACGTACAAGAGGGACGAGAGGGCCAACCCTGGCGGACTGAGCGCATGATGCTGAACGGCTGCGACAGGTGACCGTTCACCCTCACAACTGAGCAGATGTCTCTGTACATCGCATCCATCCAACCCTGAAAACGGGCCAGAAACCGGCTGCCTCGATGACCGCCGCCAGGGACCGATGGTCGACCCTATCGAATGCTTTGGATTGATCCATGTTGATCAGGCCCCACCCGTGCCAGGTTCCTTAACCACCCTCTATATGATGAATCGCATGAGGAGGAGGTTGTCGTGTATGGATCTGTCCGGAATGGCGCATGTCTGTGCCTCTCCAACCAGACCCTTGACGACAAGCGCCAACCTCGTTGCTAACACCTTGGCTAAAATCTTGAACTCTGCGTTTAGGCGGGTTATAAGCCTGAAGTTATCGATAACATCCCCCTTGTTCGGGTCTTTTCTCAGCAGCGCCACTGCTCCCCGGCTCACAAAACTGGGAATGCTCCCATTCTGCTGCCAGTTGCAGTAGACGTCTGCCAAGAGGTCACCGAACAAGTCTGGCATAAATGCATAAAGCTCGTAGGGCAGACCATCCAAACCTGGCGATTTACCCCTTGTGCAGCTAGCCATCGCTTCCCGTATTTCACCGGCTGTTATTGGCTATTCGCAACACTTTGCTGCGGTCGTCGAGAGCCGAGGCAGTCGTCGAGGTATGCACTGAAGTCCATGCCCTAATCCGGGCCGCCGCTGCTCCCGAAAAGTTCAGCAAAGTGCTGCTAAAAAGCTTCACACATCCGCTCGGGTTCGAGCATCACGCACCCGTTTTGGTCAGACAAAGACCGAATTGTGGCTTTGTTGCCACGTCGCGCCTCTGCCACCCGGGCCCATTGGACGGCTTTTGTCCCCTCGTGTTTCAGAGCACGCGCTCTAGCTCTGACAACGCAGCCTTCGTGTTTTGCGTTGAAGAATTGGTCGAGTGCCAATCTCGCCGCAAGCACGTCGGTTGCGATGCCTGTCCTAAACGCCTCTTCTAGCTTTCTAACTAGCTCTCCCTCTACTCTATTGTCCTCTATCACTACTCCTTTGCTAAACCTAATCGACTCTACTTTAATTGCCCTTTTCAGGGCGAACCACTACCTGTTGTTGACGGCCGCTCCCGTCAACGCCCGCTTAACTAATACGCTAATCCGGTCTCTGTAGGCTTTGCGCGCCGAGAAAGACGCCTTCAGCTTCCAGTAACCAGGCCCTTGTCTATGAAATCTGTCTATGTCGATCTCACAGATCACAAATTTGTGGTCTGTGTAGTCGATATTTTAAATTGTGGACAACTTATACTAGCCTTATCTAGTTCTCTGCAGAATACCCTATCGAGATACGATCTGGATGACCCGATGCGGTTTGTCCATGTCGACATTGGCACATTCGGGTGATCCAGTCGATACCTGTCAGACAGTTCAAAACGTCTGAGCAGGTTGGTGAGACTCTTGCACCCTCCTCTCCTATCCACTAGCCCCACACAATTCCAGCGTGCATCCAAGATACCGTTCCAGTCGCCCACTAACACTAAAGAGCGGGACGTTCCAAGAAAGGTCTCTAGACGTCTGAAGAAATCTGGCCGTCCTGCCCCTGTTGGGGCGTAGACGGCTATTAGCCTAAAAGCATTGCCTTCGCTGCCGGTCACGTCCAGCACCACCAACTTACCTTCTGGGTCTAGGAAGATGGCCCGTATGGCGAGATCCAAGCCTCTCCGGAAAGGGACGGCAACCCCTCCTCCGATCCTGGACGGCTGGGAGATGCGTATACATCGTAGCCGCCAAAGATCGGTGCGAAGGCTTGTGCTTCGGAGATTCTGGTCTCACTGATGGCCACCACATTTATGTTTAGTGACCTGAGGTCGTTGAGCAGTTGACCCTGCTTCCAAGATGACCCCAGGCCACGTGCATTTTTACTGCCTATTCTGAGTACGGCCAGGTTGGGCGAGGAACGGGGCAAGTGAGAAAGGATCACTTACCTTGATTGTCTGGTGAAGGGACCGTTGAATCGTCCCTTCGGCTGGTCGTCAGCTCTTCTATGAATATATCCGAATATACTCTCCGGTTGATTGTCCCTCCTTGGTCTCTGAAATCACCAACTGCGTTGGGGAATTTCATTTTAATGTGTGTGTATTGTTTCGGTGATATTCTTACCAGTCTTATGTTCGTTGGTGTTTTGATTGGTGCTGGTATTATGTAGTCGTGCTGTGAAATGTCTGTGTTCAATTATGTAAGTCATTAGTTTCTTGTTGTGTGTATTTCTTGCTGTGCATTTCTTTTGCTGGGGGTGGGGTGTGGTTCTGCTATTTTCTTGTCGTTGTTGCTGGCCTTGTGTGTTTTGTTGTTGTGTTTGCGATGTTGGTGCTTGTGGTGGTGGTGTTGAAGGTGTTGTTGGCGGTGTGGTTGCCGCCGGTGGTGATGGTAGTGCTAGTGTGGGTGGTGATGGTGTTGGTGGTGTTGCTGCTGTTAATCTCTTTGCAGTAGCCTTTACCCTTTTTTCATTTCTTCCTTCCATTTTCGAAGGCGACGATGCGCTGCTTCTGCGTTTGTACCTTCTTTCGACCTTTTGCCATCCCTCTCCCACCTCACTCCATGTCCGATTCTGTGAAGTCGGGGAGGGTTACCAGCTCCACTCTTTCACTTGTTCTTGTTGGTGATGGTTGCAGTGGAGTCTCTGTTGCAGCTGCAGTTGGTATTACTGTTGTTGTTGTTAATACTTCCACTGCTGCTGCTGTTGTTGTAGTTAATACTTCCACTGCTGCTGCTGTTCTTGTTTTCCGTGGCGTGGGTATGGGTGCCACGGACCTATCCTTCCTGCTTGCCGCCTGTCCTGTTGCTGGTAGCAGTGGAGACGGTTTCGGAAGCGGGATTTGAACTCAGATCGTAAAGGGACGTAACTATGCTGGAAAGCATGGTGTCCGACCCTCTACCGATACTGCCAATCCACCGCTATAATATAATAATAATAATTGTTTTTATAGTCAGAAAAGAAAATGGCTAGAAAACAACAGCCAAATAACTTCACCACCAGCACCACCACCACCGCCGCCGCCACCGTCACCATCACCACTACCACAAAAAATCTAGCCAAATACAAACCAACACCATCCCTCTAGTACTCCTGCCCCATCACCACCGCCACCACTGCATCATCGCTACCGCCACTATTCCCTCGCTACTTAAGAGAGGGGCGGTGGTACCGCTACACATGAAAAGAAGTGAGGAAGGTATCAAAAGATATAAATAGACTGGCTTAGTGACTCGGTCAAACAGCTAACAACAACAACAACAACAACAACACCAAAATAATTATGTTGTATCTCTAAACTCTCTCAAAATGTTTGGTTTAAACGATGTCAAATCTAAACTATAATATAATAATAATAATTGTTTCTGCTTTTGGCACGGGGCCAGCAATTGTCCCGGTGTATTGCAGGTGCTTTGTTGTGTCGGCTCCGTAGAAATGAAAGAAAAAAAAAAATAATAATGATAAGCAACAAGTCGAAAAATTATAGAACAGAACACAGACAGAAGCAAACGCAACAACAAACACAAATTTCAAAAGTTTTGAACACAACAACCCTACTTCCCTTAGCAGCAGCAGCAACAACACTAGTAACCGATGTTACTGGCTTTGTAAAACGAAAAACGCAAAGGAAAAAAACAAACAAACAAACAAAAAAACTAAGTCATACATTCAAACATTACAATGAAACTTATGTTTATTTTTATTTTTTAAAGTTTTTATCTATTTATTTGTTTATTTATTTATGTTCGTCTACAGCGTGATAGTGCCACGCTAAAATCACCGGGGTGATGAAATCACCGGTGGTTATGTAACCATACATTCACCAATCCTCAATATGAGTGTTTAAATGTCGAACCTAAAAAGTTCGAATAACGGTGAAGAGGAGACTGGAATGTCATGTGACAGACTCTCACCCAGCAGGTGCTCCCTGGCCCAGCAGGTGCTCCCTGGCCCAGCAGCAGGGACCTGGCTGTCATCCAAATACTGCTGGTGTTGGAGGAAGAAGAAGAAGGAAAGGGACCAGAATCAACTGGACGAAAGAATTGAATAGAACTGTTATGCAATGTTACCTGAAGAGTAACCCCAAGGAAAAAGGCTATAGGAAACGGATGCATAACATCTGGAACGAGATTGGTCAATTTAAATTAGATGAACAAAAATTGGCCGGGCAGGCTTGGGTAATAAGAGCTAATGGGTGGATAAGCGAGTTGGAACTGGAGGAACTGAGCAGAGAGATTAGGTTGGAAATGGAGAGTGGAGTATGCCTGGCAAACGAGCCAGTGGGAAATGAAGGTGAAGAGGTTGAGAGAACGGAGGAAGCATCCGAAGCAGACAATGATCTGAAGGCTGAAATAAATAATACCTGGGACAAAGATACGGTCATTGAGGAAATGAATGCTGACGGGCTAGGACAAGATTTGGTTGATATCCTAAACTTAGTGGTAGATGAAATGAACATTGATAGTGGGAAACCTAAGATTTGTAGACAGAACTTAAGATTTGTAGACAGGAAAAAGTTAAAAGAAACAACAGCTAAGGTAAACAAAGTCATCCCATACCTTGAGGCGAGGAGCCTTCACCAGTGCAACAATATCCTCAAAGCAACAGCAAATGCGGTGAGGAAATTACTTGGCATAAAAGCGAGAGAAAACAACAAGCAAGAAAGATCAGAACCTTGGGGAAAGAAACGACTGAATGGTCAAATCAGGGAAATGAGAAATGACATTGGAAAACTTGAGTCCCTACTGAATGGGACACTAAAAAACATAGACACTAATAATAGACCGGAAATAAAGTACAAAACTAGGAGGAAAAAGCTAAATATTATCATAGAGGAACTGAAGCAATGCATTGTAGCAAAGAGTGCAAAGATTAGGCGATACAAGAGCAGAGTCAGTCAGTATAGACAGAACCGCATGTTTGACAACAACCAGAAGATGTTGTTTGGACAGCTTGAAGGGAAAGAAAGAGGCAACGACTTGATCTCAGAAGCGGAACAAACTAAGACATTCTGGAGAGGAATATGGGAGCAGGATGTTAAACATAATGATCAGGCAGTGTGGATTGAGACAATACAAAAGGAGATTAGTGCCCACCAACAAACTGATTTGAGTATCACAGTTGAAACTCTTAAGGGGCAGGCCAAAAAACTAACAAACTGGAAATCACCAGGCCCAGATGGTGTGCAGGGGTATTGGATTAAAAAAATTACATCCCTCCACCCGAAACTGACAACCATGTTCAATGACTGCTTGATGTCAGGTGAGGTACCAGAGTGGAGTGGTTGACAAAAGGTAGCACAGTTCTGGTAATGAAAGACCGAATCAAGGGTAATGATGTTACCAACTATAGACCTATCACATGTCTGTCCGTAATGTGGAAACTCTTAACAAGCATTGTGTCTGAGGAAATCTACCATCACCTCCACATAAACAACTTGTTACCGGACGAACAGAAAGGATACCGAAAGAAGTCCCGTGGTACAAAGGACCAGTTACTTATTGATAATGATAATGAGGAATTGCAAGAGGAGACACACTGGTCTTGCCATGGGATGGATAGACTACAAAAAGGCATTTGACATGGTGCCTCATTCTTGGATCACCAAAAGCCTAGAAATCTTCAGGGTGGCAGATAACATCAGACAGTTGTTAAGCAAAAGTATGAAGTCCTGGAAAACAGAGTTAACATCGGCTGAAGAATCCTTGGGAGGCGTGAGGATCAAGAGAGGTATCTTCCAGGGAGATAATTTGTCTCCTCTGTTGTTTGTCCTTGTCCTGATACCCCTGACCATTATACTGCGAAAACTGAGAGCAGGATACAAGTTGGGAAAGGGAGAGCTTACCATCAATCACCTCCTCTTCATGGACGATCTTAAGCTCTTCGGCAAGAGTGAGAAGGAGTTGGATGTGCTTGTTGACATTGTCCGTATTTTCAGCAATGATATATGTATACAATTTGGTATTAGTAAGTGTGGAGTCCTTGTGATGAAGAGGGGGTAAATAGAGCAGAAGCAACGGAATCCAGGTACCAACATGTGAGATGATAAAGGAAATTGACACTGAAGAAGGATACAAGTATTTGAGTATTCTGGAGGCTGATGACATCAAGAACAAAAAAATGAAGGAATTGATAAGATCTGAATACATTCGGAGAGAAAGGAGCGTATTAAAGTCACATCTGAACAGTAGGAATGCCATAAGTGCAGTAAATTCCCAGGCTGTGTCTATTATTAGGTACAGTGCGGGAATTCTGAGATAGAATGTTGCTGAACAAAAAGAAATGGATAGGTAGACTAGGAAGCTATTGATTAACTACAACATGTTCCACAAGAGGAGTGATGTCGATAGACTCTACTTAAGGAGATCTGAAGGTGGAAGAGGTCTTATCAGCATAGAGGACTGTGTTCAGATGGAGAAAAACAACCTACACAAATACGTGACTGATAGTAGGGAGCCAATGCTCAGAACTGTACTGAAGGAAAGGACAATAGACCAGAGGATGTCCAGGGAGGAAATAACAAGGAGAAAGAGCAATCTTCATGAAATATCCCTTCATAGTACCCTACTGTGTAGGATCTGTGTAGAGAGAGGAGACTGTGGCTCACATTGTATCCGAGTGTAAACACCTAGCCCAGACTCACTATAAGGGCTGGAGACATGATGTGATGGGCAGGGTGATCCACTGGCACCTATGCAAAGTAAACAATTTACCACATTCGGAGAGCATAAACCAGAGTCGGTGATAGAAAACGATCAGGTGAAGGTGCTGTGGGATTTTAGGATACAGACGGACAAGAAACTGGAACACAATAGACCTGACCTGGTGGTTTTGGACAAGGAAGCTATTGACTATCTACAACATGTTCCACAAGAGGAGTGATGTCGATAGACTCTACCTGAGGAGATCTGAGGGTGGAAGAGGTCTTATCAGCATAGAGGACTGTGTTCAGATGGAGAAAAACAACCTATACAAATACGTGACCTATAGTAAGGAGCCAATGCTCAAAACTGTACTGAAGGAGGGGACAGTAGGCCAGGGGATGTCCAAGGAGGAAATAACATCAAGGAGGAAGAGCAGCCTTAAGGGAAAATCCCTTCATAGTACCTTCTTTGAGAAAACTGAATTTAGAGATCCACAGACATGGAACTGGTTGAGAAGAGGAGACCTCAAAAAGGCTACAGAAGGAATGCGCAGGAGCAGGCCCTCAAAACGAAGTGGTTGAAGCACCATATCTACAAGGAGGAGGCTAGCCCACTGTGCAGGATCTGTGGAGAGAGAGAGGAGACTGTGGCTCACATTGTGTCCGAGTGTAAACACCTAGCCCAGACCCACTATAAGGGCTGGAGACACGATGTGATGGGCAGGGTGATCCACTGGCACCTGTGCAAAGTAAACAATCTACCACATTCTGAGAAATGGTATGAGCATAGGCCAGAGGCGGTGATGGAGAACAGTCAGGTGAAGGTGCTGTGGGATTTTAGGATACAGACGGACAAAAAACTGGAACACAATAGACCTGACCTGGTGGTTGTGGACAAAGAAAAAAGATCGTGCCTGATTGTGGTTGTAGTCTGCCCATTCGACACAAGAGTGCAAGAGGAGAGGGAGAAAATTAACCGATACCAGGACTTAAAGTGGGAGGTAAAAAGGATTTGGAACTGCCATGAAGTCAAAGTGGTCCGGATTGTCATAAGCGCACTAGGTACTATCTCAAAGAGTTTCCAAGGATGGTTAAAGAAAATTGGTCCCGTCCCGCTTTTTGGAACACTTCAAAAGGCATGCTTGCTGGGAACAGCAAGAACCTTCCGATACGTCCTGAATATCTGAGGCTGCAGGTAGTGGCTTGATATTCCTTTCAACAAACTTTCCAGTTAACTAACATCAATGACTGAGACTCAAAGAACAATAATAATAATAATAATAATAATAATAATAATAATAATAATAATGTTTTCTTTATTAACCACAAGGGTTTACATAAAGTAGACATTAAGGACAGTACAGGACAATACAGGACGGTACAAATGGGCATTTCTGCGTGTAAAAAAACAGAGGATGAAATAAAATAACAAAGAAAAATTCCCCAATAGGGGGGAGACTTCCGAGGGACATTTGTGGAGAAAGCCCATTAAAAGACCACAGTGGCCCTGACCATAAGGGCAAGTTCCTCTCCCAGTTTTCCACCTTTAATTTACAGACACATACTCAGAGAAGGCCCATTCATTCGGGCCATACTTGCTTCTCTCACCCATCTTTCAACAAAATGCTGGGAAGAGAGCACTTCCCTCTCTACCCTGATTTTCCTTTTCAGATGAAATTTGAAAAAGTTAATCAGGGCATCACCGAAGAGGTAAGTGCTCGTCTTCAACCCTTTCAAACGTGTCCACCATACTATCTCTTTCGACATGGCCACCAGACAGATAAAAACTGCCTGCCCTTCCCGGCTAAAAAAAGAGGGCGGGGCAATCCTCACGATGGACTCAGCTGATAGCTGGATCCGTCCTACACGTGACAGCAGGTGTTCGACATAAACCCACAAGTCAGCAATGCTCGGACGAGTGCGTGCAGGACGGTTTCGTCGCCCTGTGCGCATCTCGGACATGCCCGGCTGACGGCACCTCCATGCCTGTAAAGTTTATCCCGAACTGGCAAAGCACCCCGGTAGCACTGCCAGGCAAGGGATTTCTGGAAGTTGTCCATAGGCCCCGGCCCGAAAGTCCTTCCGAAGAGATTGGCTAGTTGATTTTCGTCGACGCCTAGAGTTTCTCCAAGTACGTCGTCGCTCTTCCCCTCCACTAATCCCCTATAGAACGCCAAGGTGGAGTTTCCACCGATCAGATTGCCCGATTGGTCGAGGGCTGTGAGCGCCTGAAGACATTCCAGTCTCCAAGCGCTCCCTCTCGGTCTTCGCTTGACCCAGGACTGCAGCTCCGTCAAGGAGACGAGCTGGGGAAAAACGTGTCTAGCAAACGGCAACCACACCTGATCACCGTCGAGGAAGAGGTGGAGATATCGTAGCCTGAGCGCGCGTCTGCGCATCATCAGCCACGGCATGCCCAGCCCTCCACGTAGCGGGTGTTAACAGCAGATGGACCGCCTGACCATCGGAGCGCGTCCCTTCCACAAGAAGCGAAAGAGCAAACGCTCCAGCGCAGTCAGGCGGGGTTTAGGACAAGGTACGACGGTCAGGCGGTAGCAGATGACGGACGCGATGTACGCGTTAGCCACCTCCGCTCGACCTTTCAGGGATAGCTTCCTCTCGGCCCATTTCTGTGTGAGAGAAGCCACCCTGCTCGTCACCTAGTCCCAGTTTTTGTCCGTCTGGAGGTCTGGACCGAACCAGACCCCTAGCAATTTAACCGGTCCGTCCGTCCAGGGCCCGACGACGCTGTTGGACGGCATGGACCTACCTCTCCAGGTGCCGAGCTGCAGGCCCACTGACTTTTCCTGGTTGATCATTGCTCCTGTCACCGCTTCGTATTCTCTTAGTGTAGTGCCGATCGCCTCGATGTGTTTGGCGTTCGACACCACTACGGTGACATCGTCGGCATATGCTGACACGGATCTTCCGCATCCTAGTTCGCGCGGGACCCCCCTCAACGTCTCCAGTTTGTGCAGTAATGGCTCGAAAGTCAATACGTACAATAGGGACGAGAGGGGACATCCTTGGCGGACCGAGCGCATGATGTTGAACGGTTCCGAAAGGTCACCGTTCACTCTCACTACAGAGCAGATGTCGCTGTGCATGGCAGCGATCTAGCCTCTGAAGACGGGCCCAAAGCCAGCCGCCCTCAGGACTGCCTCTAGGTAACGATGGTCGACCCTATCGAAGGCTTTCCACTGATCTAAATTGATCAAAGACCCACCCGTGCCAGGTTCCCTAGCTACCCTCTCTACGATGTATCGCATGAGGTGGAGGTTGTCGTGGCTGGATCTGTCGGGAATGGCGCATGTCTGTGCCTCTCCCACCACACCACCAACGACAAGCGCCAACCTCTTTGCTAGCGCCTTGGCCAAAATCTTGAACTCTGTGTTTAGCAGAGTTATGGGCCTAAAATTATCTGTGTTATCCCCCTTGTTCGGATCCTTTCTCAGCAGCGCCACTGCTCCTCGGCTCACAGAGCTGGGAATTCTCCCGTTCTGTTGCCAGTTGCAGTAGACGTCCGCCAAGAGACCTCCGAACAAGTTTGGAATTTGTACGTAAAGTTCATAGGGCAGACCATCCAAACCAGGCGATTTACCCCTTGTGCAACTAGTCATTGCATCCCGTACTTCAGCGGTTGTTATCGGCTTTTCGCAACACTCCGCGTCAGTGGCCGAAAGCCGCGGCAGTCCGTCGAGGTAGACACTAAAGTCCATCCCTCGATCCGGCCCGCCACTGCCCCCGAACAGTTGAGCGAAGTGTCGCTGAAAAGCTTCACACATTTTCCCGGGATCGAGTAGCATGCGCCCGTCGTGGTCCACCAAAGACCGGATCGTGGCTTTGTTGCCACGACGCGCCTCCGCCACTCGGGCCCATTGAACGGCTTTCGTCCCCTCGTGTCTGAGAGCACGCACCCTAGCTCTGACAACGCAGTCTTCGTGCTTTGCATTGAAGAATTGGTCAAGGGCCAATTTCGCCGCAAGTACGTCGGTCGCGATGCCTTTGCTAAGCGCCTCATCTAATTTTCTAACTAATTCTCCCTCTGCTCTATTTTTCTCTATTGCTAAAGTCTTACTAAACCTAATGGACTCTATTCTAATTGCTCTTTTCAGAGCAAACCACCACTTGTTGTTGACGATGGCCCCCGTCAACGCCCGCTTAACTAGTTCGCTAATCCGGTCTCTGTAGGCCTTGCGCGCTGGTAAGGACGCGTTTAGCTTCCAGTAGCCGGGTCCTCGTCTATGAAGCCTATCTAAGTCAAGCACACAGATCACGAATTTGTGGTCCGTGTAGCTGACTATCTTGAATAGTGGACAGCCTATGCTAGACCTATCTATTTCCCTACAAAATACTCTATCTAGATATGATCTGGATGACCCTATGCGATTTGTCCAAGTCCACATTGGTACATTCGTGAAATCCATTCGGTACCTGTCAGACAGTTCAAAACATCTGAGCAGGTTGGTGAGACTCTTGCACCCTCCGTCCCTATCTACTAATCCCACACAAACCCAGCGTGCATCTAAGATCCCGTTCCAGTCGCCCACTAACACTAAAGAGCGGGACGTTCCAAGAAAGGTCTCCAGACGCCGGAAGAAATCAGGCCGCCCTACTCCTGTCGCGGCATAGACGGCCACTAACCTGAAAGCTTGCCCGTCTCCGCTAGTCACGTCCAGCACCACCAACTTACCTTCTGGGTCCAGGAAGATGGCCCGTATGGCAAGATCCAAACCTCTCCGAAAAAGCACAGCAACTCCTCCCCCCCCCCCGATCCCGGACGGTTGGGAGATGCGTACACATCGTAGCCGCCGAAGATCGGTGCGAAAGCCTGTGCTTCGGAGATTCTGGTCTCGCTGATGGCCACCACATCTATGTTTAGTGACCTGAGGTCGTTGAGCAGGTGGCCCTGCTTCCATGACGACCCCAAGCCACGCGCATTTATGCTGCCTATTCTGAGTGAGGTCATGTTGAAAAGGAGTGGAAAAGATGGGAAAGACCACTTACCTTACTTCTCGTAGGGGAAGGACGGCTTTTCCATCCTTTTCACTGCTTGTGGCCTCCTCAGGAAGGATGTCCTTATAAATCCTCCTGGAGAGTGCTTGTCGGAAGTCTCCGATGTCTTTGGGGAATTTTTGTTTTAGTGTCATGTACGTTTTCTGTGTGATGCGAGTGATTTGTATGTGTGGAGGTGGTGTGAATTTTGGGGTTGTTGTGTAGTCTTTTTCTGTGATGCTGGTGTTGTGTTGGATGTAGTGTAATAATTGCTTGTTGTTCAAATTTAATGCTGTGTAGTGTGTATCGTTTTGGTTGTTTTGTTTTGTTTGCGTTTGTTGTGGGTTTGTTTCTGTTTCGCATTTTGGTGACTTTTGTGGTGTAGGTGATGGTGTTGGTGTTTGGGTTGATGGGGTTGGTGATGCTGGTGTGGATGGTGGCATATCTGTCCTAACTTTTTTGTTTCTTAGTTTATTTGTTTCCCTCTGTATTTTGTTTTTGGAGGGGGAAGGAAGAGAATTTTTTCTTTTTTGGTTTCTTTTTTTTTCCGGATATCGTTTCCCACTCCTCGTCGTCACAATCTGTCTCCAGTTGTGATAGGCCGGGGAGGGGAAAATCCTCCACAGGCGTTAGTTTTGGTTGTGGCGTGGTGGATGGTGCAGGCGCTGGTGCTAGTTCTGAAGCGTTGGGTGGTGGTGGTGGTGGTTTTGCTGGTGGTGGTGGTGGTGGTTTTGCTACTGTTGCTGGGGTTCTTGCTGTTATAGTTGCTTCTGTTGTTGCAGCTACAGTTGTTGCTGCCATCTCTGCTACTGGTGGTGTTGATGGTTGTGTCACTGGGGTGGGTAGGAGAGGTGGCCTCAACCTTTTAGCCTGAGGGCAGAAAGCCCTTAGGTGGGTTCCTTCACCTCAAACGACAAACCTAGGTCTTCTGCCCTCGACAATTACCGTGAGGTGGCTGCCGTCAGTGAGGTCTATTACCTCTGGGATCTCCTCAATGCTTTTTTGGTCCGCTTGGATCAGGAGCTCCATCCCAGATCCAGACCAGTTCTCCTGCTTTTCTTTTGCTATTGTTATTATTTTTGTGTTGGCTTCGATGCAGGCGAGGACGGCCGCTATTAGCCAGGGAATTTCGATGGCCGGTGGAACGTGGGTCACCCTGATCTTTACGAGTCTCTGGCCACAATAGCTTGGGACGAGTGTGAAGTCGTCATTTCTTAATGGGGCCATGGAGTGTTCTCTAGCCTCCTCTGGTGTTTCAAAGAACACGTCCACGGTTCCATACTTTTGCCCACGTCTGATGTGGATTTTTCTTGCCCACACATGTCCCAAAGCTTTTTGGATTTGGGACTCGGATGCCCGTTCCACTCGGCGCGATTTTACATTTATTGTTCGATACGACACGGTGCATAGGCGCCGATGCTCCATTTTATTAGGTGGGGGGGGGGGGGGGGGTGAGGCTGACCCTGTACCCATCTTTCTTTACCATTTGTTTGGCATTTTCTAAATCCTCCTGAGTTACCGTAAATGCTTCGAACTGTTTTGCTACTCTGGCGAAACTGTGGGTGGTTTTTATAATGTCATTGTTGTTGTTGTTGCTATCGTTATTTGTGTTAATATTAATTTTAGTATCAGTTGTGGTGGTGGTGACGTCAGTCGTCTTTGGTGGGGAAGAGTCCATTTTACTTCATTTCATTTCGACATCACGAGTTAATTTATTTTTTTCTTCTTTTGTTTCTGTTGTCGCGGTGGTGGTGGGGGTGGGGGTTGTCGCGGCGGTGGTGGTGGTGGAGGCTTTAACACCTGCAGTCATTGGTAATGGCGGGAAATGAATGTCTGCCTGAGACAAATTTAAAATATTGCTAGTGCTTATATTTTTTTTAGTGTTGGCAAACGTAGTAACATTTACAATGGTGGTGTCGGTGTGAGGTGTTAATTTGTGAGGAAGGCTTTCAGCTGCTTGGTGCAAAGGTGAATTAGCCATTTTTTTTCAAAGAAATTTTTGATAATAATAAAAGTTTAAATTCTGGGCACAAGGCCCCAATCTTTTTGGGTGTCCTTTTCGGAAAACAATGTATGTGCGCTTATATATGGTTAACAATAAAAATTTTCCATAAATGGCAATTTTTAACAAATGGAAATAACAAATCTTTGCGGAGCTCACGATGATACGATTTACTACGTAGGTCGCCAATAATAATAATAATAATAATAATAATAATAATAATAAGTACATCACAAGTCTAAACACTAAAGATGCATGTGTGACTATGTATGTTCTTCCTTGAACATGGCGGACCTTGTTGTCTCTTGAGGTCACTGGTTGTGACTTGGTGATAACTCGTATGAACATAAAGCAAGATAAATGCAACTGTAATAATAATAATAATAATAATAATAATATTGCTTTCTTTATTAACCACAAGGGTTTACACAAAGTCGACATTAAGGACAGCACAGGACAATACAAGACGGTACAAAAGGGCATTTCTGCGTGTAAAAAAATAAAAAAACAGAGGATGTAATAATACAACAATGAAAAATTTCCCCAATAGAGGGGAGACTTCCGAGGGACATTCGTGGAGAAAGCCCATTAAAAAGCCACACTGACACTGACCACCAGGGCAAGTGCCCTCTCCCAGTTTTCCACCTTTAATTTACAGACACATACTCAGAGTAGGCCCATTCACTCGGGCCATTCTTGCCTCTCTCACCCATCTTTCAACAAAATGCTGGGAAGAGAGCACTTCCCACTCTACCCTGATTTTCCTTTTCAAATGAAATTTGAAAAGGTTAATCAGGGCATCACCGAAGAGGTAAGTGCTCGTCTTCAGCCCTTTCAAACGTGTCCACCATACTATCTCTTTCGCCATGGCCACCAGAGAGATGAAAACTGCCTGCCCTTCCCGGCTAAAGTAAGAGGGCGGGCCAATCCTCACGATGGACTCAGCTGATAGCTGGATCCTTTCTACACGCGACAGCAGGTGTTCGACATAAACCCACAAGTCAGCAATGCTCGGACACTGGACGAGTGCGTACAGGACGGTTACGTCGCCCTGCGCGCATCTCGGACATGCCCGGCTGACAGCAGATGGACCGCCTGACCATCGGAGCGCGTCCCTTCCACAAAAAGCGAAAGAGCAAACGCTCCAGCGCAGTCAGGCGGGGCTTAGGGCAAGGTAGTAGATGACGGACGCGATGTACGCGTTAGCCACCTAGGCTCGACCTTTCAGGGATAGCTTCCTCTCCACCCATTTCTTGGTGAGAGAAGCCACCCTGCTCGTCACCTCGTCCCAGCTTTTGTCCAGGTGCTGAGCTGCAGGCACTCTGACTTTACCTAGTTGATCATTGCTCCTGTCACCGCTTCGTATTCTCTTAGTGTAGTGCCGATCGCCTCGATGTGTTTGGCGTTCGACACCACTACGGTGACATCGTCCGCATAAGCTGACACGAATCTTCCGCATCCTAGTTCGCGTCGATTCCCCCTCAACGTCTCCAGTTGTGCAGTAATGGCTCGAGAGTCAATACGTACAAGCGGGACGAGAGGGGTCATCCTTGGCAGACCGAGCGCATGATATTGAACGGTTCCGAAATGTGACCGTTTACTCTTACCACAGAGCAGATGTCGCTGTGCATGGCAGCGATCCAGCCTCTGAAGACGGGCCCAAAGCCAGCCACCCTCAGGACTGCCGTTAGGTAACGATGGTCGACCTTATCGAAAGCTTTCGATTGATATAAATTGATCAAGGACACACCGGTGCCAGGTTCCCTAGCTACCCTCTCTACGATGTATCGCATGAGGTGGAGGTTGTCGTGGATGGATCTGTCGGGAATGGCGCATGTCTGTGCCTCTCCCACCAGACCACCAACGACAAGCGCCAACCTCTTTGCTAGCACCTTGGCCAAAATCTTGAACTCTGTGTTTAGCAGAGTTATGGGCCTGAAATTATCTGTTATCCCCCTTGTTCGGATCCTTTCTCAGCAGCGCCACCGCTCCTCGGCTCACAGAGCAGGGAATTCTCCCGTTCTGTTGCCAGTTGCAGTAGACGTCCGCCAAGAGGCCTCCGAACAATTCTGATATTTGTACGTAAAGTTCATAAGGCAGACAATCCAAACCAAGCGATTGACCCATTGTGCAGCCAGTCATTGTCTCCCGTATTTCAGCGGTTGTTATCGGCTTTTCGCAACACTCCGCCTCAGTGGCCGAGAGCCACGGCAGTCCTTCGAGATAGACACTAAAGTTCATCCCTTGACCTGGCCCGCCGCTGCCCCCCGAACAGCTGAGCGAAGTGTCGCTGAAAAGATTCACAAATTTGCCCGGGATCGAATAGCATGCGCCCGTCGTGGTCCACCAAAGACCGGATCGTGGCTTTGTTGCCACGACGCGCCTCCGCCACTCGGGCCCATTGAACGGCTTTCGTCCCCTCGTGTCTGAGAGCACGAACCCTAGCTCTGACAACGCAGCCTTTGTTGGAGAATTGGTGAAGGGCCAATTTCGCCGCAAGTACGTAAGTCGCGATGCCTTTGCTAAGCGCCTCGTCTAATTTTCTAACTAGTTCTCCCTCTGCTCTATTTTTCTCTATTGCTAAAGCCTTACTAAACCTAATGAACTCTATTCTAATCGCTGTTTTCAGAGCAAACCACCACTTGTTATTGACGATGGCCCCCGTCAACGCCCGCTTAACTAGTTCGCTAATCCGGTCTCTGTAGGCCTTGCGCCCTGTAAGGACGCGTTTTGCTTCCAGTAGCCGGGTCCTCGTCTATGAAGCCTATCTAAGTCAAGCACACAGATCACGAATTTGTGGTCCGTGTAGCTGACTATCTTGAATTGTGGACAGCCTATGCTAGACCTCTCTATTTCCCTACAAAATACTCTATCTAGATATGATCTGGATGACCCTACGCGATTTGTCCAAGTCCACACTGGCACATTCGGGAAAGCCAATCGGTACCTGTCAGACAGTTCAAAACGCCTGAGCAGGTTGGTGAGGCTCTTGCACCCTCCTCCCCTATCCGCTAATCCCACACAGTCCCAGTGTGCATCTAAGATCCCGTTCCAGTCGCCCACTAACACTAAAGAGCGGGACGTTCCAAGAAAGGTCTCCAGACGCCAGAAGAAATCAGGCCGCCCTGCACCTGTCGGGGCATAGACGGCCACTAGCCTGAAATCTTGCCCGTCTCCGCTGGTTACGTCCAGCACCACCAACTTACCTTCTGGGTCCAGGAAGATGGCCCGTATAGCGAGATCCAAACCTTTCCGAAAAAGCACAGAAACTCCTCCCGCCGATCCAGGACGGCTGGTAGATGCGTACACATCGTAGCCGCCGAAGATCGGTGCGAGGGCTCGTGCTTCGGAGATTCTGGTCTCGCTGATGGCCACCACATCTATGTTTAGTGACCTGAGGTCGTTGAGCAGGTGGCCCTGCTTCCATGGCGACCCCAAGCCACGCGCATTTATGCTGCCTATTCTGAGTGAGGTCATGTTGAAATGGAGTGGAAAAGATGGGAAAGACCACTTACCTTACTTGTCGTAGAGGAAGGATGGTTTCTCCATCCTTTTCACTGCCCGTGGCCTCCTCCGGAAGGATGTCCTTATAAATCCTCCTGGAGAGTGCTTGTCGGAAGTCTCCAATGTCTTTGGGGAACTTTTGTTTTAGTGTCGTGTACGTTTTCTGTGTGATGCGAGTGATTTGTATGTGTGGAGGTGGTGTGAATTGTTGGGGTGTTGTGTAGTACAAGAGTGACGAGAAGGGATAACCCTGACGGACCTAGTGCTTGATGCTGAACAGCTGTGACAGATGACCGTTCACCTTCACAAGTGAGCAGATGTCGCTGTGCACCGCAGCGATCTAACCCCTGAAAATGGGCCCGAAACCAGCCGCCTCGAGGACCGCAGCCAGGTACTGATGGTCGACCCTATCAAATGCCTTAGATTGATCTAAGTTGATCAGGGCCCCACCCGTGGCAGGTTCTTTAACCACCCTCTCTATGATGTACCGCATGAGGTGGAGGTTGTCCTGGATGGATCTGTCTAGAATGGCACATGTCTGCGCCTCTCCTACCAGATTACCGACGACAAGCGCCAATCTCGTTGTTAACACCTTGACCAAAATCTTGAAATCAGGGTTTAACAGAGTTATGGGCCTGAAGTTGTCTATAACGTCCCATTTGTTCGGGTCTTTTCTCAACAGTGCCACCGCTCCCCGGCTCACAAAACTGCAAATGCTCCCGTTCTGTTGCAAGTTGCAGTAGACATCTGCCAAGAGGTCACCGAAAAAGTCTGGCATGAAAGCATAAATCTCGTAGGGCAGACCATCCAAACCAGGCAATTTACCCCTCGGGCAGTCAGACATCGCTTCCCGTATTTCACCTGCTGTTATCGGCTTTTTGCAATACTGCACTGCGGTCATAGAGAGCTGCGGCAGTTCCTCGAGGTATGCACTGAAGTTCCTACTCCCATCTACTCCACCGCCGCTCCAAAACAGTCAAGCAAAGTGCTGCTGAAAAGCCTCACACTGCTCGGGTTCGAGTAACATGTGCCCGTTTTGGTCAGGCAAGGATTGAATTGTGGCTTTGTTGCCACGTCGCGCCTCCACCACCTGGGCCCATTGGACAGCTTTTTCCCCCTCTTGTCTCAGAGCACGCGCTCTAGCTCTGACAACGCAGCCTTCGTGCTTTGCATTGAAGAATTGGTCGAGTGCCAATCTTGCCGCAAGCACGTTGGTTGCGATGCCTGTCCTAAACGCCTCTTCTAGATTTCTAACAAGCTCTCCTACTCCATTTTCCTCTATCTTTACTCCTTTGCTAAACCTTATTGATTCTACTCTAATTGCCCTTTTCAGGGTAAACCGTCAACGGACGCTTAACTAATTCGCTTATTCGGTCTCTGTAAAAACTTTGCGCGCCGGTAAAGACGCGTTCAGCTTCCAGTAACCGGGTCCTTGCCTATGTAGTCTATCCAAGTCGACTTCACAGATCACAAATCTGTGGTCCGAGTAGCCAATAATAATAATAATAATTGTTTCTACTTTAGGCACAAGGCCAGCAATTACCCAGTGCATTACTGGTACTTTATTTTATCGACCCCAATAATAATAATAATAATTGTTTCTACTTTTGGCACAAGGCCAGGAATTACCCAGTGCATTACTGGTACTTTATTTTATCGAACCCGTAAGGATGAAAGGCAAAGTTAACCTCAGCGGGATTTGAACTCAGACCATAAAGGGTCGTAAGTCTTTGCTGCATAGCATGGCGTCCGACCCTCTACCGATACTGCCAATCCACCGCCCTTCATAATAATAATAATGATAATAATAATCGTTTCGTTCATTGGCCAAAAGGCCCGATATAGGGGGGACAATACAAAGACAAGCACAGCGGGAGTTTACATATACAACGTATAAAAAACAAATTAACAAAAACAATTAAGAATAAATATATAGCAAAATAAATTCCCCAATAGAGGGGAGAACCACACTCGAGCGATTCGGGTATCCCACCAATCCTGAACCACCCGACGCTTCGAGGGTACACGAGGAGGGCACCCATCTCCTTCTCTTCAGTCCACCACACAACTTCTTTCGCTATCGCCACCAGACAGAAAAACTGTCTACCCTTCCCATCCAAAAGAAGGCAGCAGGTCGATCTTCACTACTGTCAGGCGCACTCAACCCTCTACTAGTTGGGAAATGCAGACTGTGGAAATTCCTCGTGAGTGATCTATAGAGGAATAGTGTTGGGAAAGAGTGATGACGTTCTGGAGCAGACTCTGGGTGTTGATCAGAATGAACAAACCAGTCTGTTCCAGAGAACTTTCATTGCGGGGACTATGTACAATTTCCAGAAAATCCTGCTCTGACAGTGCTTTTGGGGAGACGGGGGCAATGCTGGTTTGAGGCAACCTCTACAGGCAGGAATGGAATGGCTGTCAGACGGACCTGTCCGAGATGCGCACAGTGTGATGAAACAGTTTTGTAAGCATTCATCCAGTGTCTGAAGATTGATTAATTGTGAAGTTTAATCGAACAGTTATTGTCACGTGTAAGCCGGTTCCTGCTATAAGATGACTCATCGTGAAGATCGCCCCACCGCCTTCCTTCGTCCGGGAATGGCAGGCAATGTTTCTGTGAAGTTGCTATGACGAAACAGTTTGTGAGGTGGATTAGGCTGAAAGGATGAAAGAGATTCTGTTGTGGATTGGACTGAAAAGACTGAAGACAGACAGATTCTTCTTCGGTCACACCTTCATCGACTTTGTCAACATTTCCTCGCCATCCTCACCTTTTTTCAAAAAGGTGAGGATGGCGAGGGAAGTGTCGACCCCAATCCCAGTTTGTTTATTAAAAGATGGGTGAATGTAGCGTGTATGGCCCGAATGAATGGACCTACTCTAGATATGTATTGACTAGTGCTTCTCGATTAGCCTTTTTCCCATTTTTCCACTTTTCTCTAAACCATTGCTCAATTCTACTTAGATCCTGCCTTGCTCGCTTTACGGTATTTTCAATGCGTCTTTTCCACGATGGTTATTTTGCCTTACTCTGTTTAGTGCTCGTCAGTCCCATTTGTTCCTCTACATGTAGTGCAACAGCTTGGATGAGGTTGCTAGTTTGCGCTATGTCTTTTGTCTAGATGTTTTGTATGACAGCATTTATATTTTATTTTGTTTCAATTATAATCCCCCTATCTTCTCTTCTCATATTCATTAGAATTCGTTTTCCTGGGACATCCATCAAATCCATAAGCCGTCTACGTAACTCAAGCGACTCATCATCCAGGTGAATCCCTCCTCTTGCATCACCATCCCATCCTCAAACATACTATGGGTCAATGAATACCATTCCTCATCAGCAGCCCTAACAGTCCAATCACAATCTCCCAGCTCCTGCTGCCCACATTTCATTCTGCCTTCAATCTTAGAGACGGCTTCAACTCCTGATCTAACCTCCCTTTGTTGTTCATTTAGAGGTTCCTTAAAACGTTCACTTATCCGAGATATGTCTACCCCAGTTAACCAGCCTAATCACTCTCATTTGATTCATTAGTTTACTTTCAGACTTCTCAAACATGCTCTTCTCCATCCAAATGTCCTCCGTGCGTCGTCCTGCTCCTTGACTTGCTTCCATGTTTGCTCTTTCGTGGCATTCAATCAATTTGGCATAATTGTCTGTTCCTTGGTAACGACTGTCCGGAGCTAGATATTTTTTTTTTTTTCATTTATCTTGCTTTATGTTCATACGAGTTATCACCAAGTCATAACCAGTGACCTCAAGAGACAACAAGGTCCGCCATGTTCAAGAAATAACACATACACATATACATGTATTTTTAGTTGTTTAGATGTTGTGATGTACTTATATTGACAGAATCTTCCTTAGTATATGGGCAGTTCCCATTAATACTATTTTTTTATTTCTTCTATACGCGGGTTTCCTGGGATTTGTAATAAGTAATCATTAGACCCCTTAGGTATCATTCCTAGAGCACCTACAACCACTGTTATTGTTTTAGTTCTCAACTTCCACATTTTTCCAATCTCTATCTCCATGTCTTTACACTTGCTCAATTTTTCAAATGTTTTTATAGATACATTCTTGTCTATCAGAACGGGCATACCCTCTTTTTAAAGTCCTTCAGTATTACATCAGGTCTATTTTCATTTATTTTTCGGTCTGTTTGGATGCTAAAGTTCCACAAAATCGAGATGTGACCCTTTTCAAGTAAGGGAGGTGGTTGATGCTTCCACCAATTCTTTTGATGGAACAGGTCAAAATGCTTACACATTACCCAATGTATGTATTGTGCAGCTCTGTCATGCCTGTTTAGGTATTCGGTTGGAGCTATAGGACTGCACATTGAAATTATATGATCAATGGTCTCTCGTTGTTTTTTACATACACGGCATAATGGGTTGCATCCATTTTTTATGACGTTGGCTTGATGATTTTTGGGGGCAGACACTGATCTTGTGCTGATATAATCAGTCCTTCAGTTTCCGATTTAAGTCCAGAGGATGCCAACTACTGATGGGTTAATATTTTGTCAACATCAGGATTGTTAGCTCTTTCTGGGTATTTTCCATACAGAGGCTTTTCTTGCCATTTCTTAGCCAGTTTATTTAGTAGTTATTTCTTTGCAGTTACTTTTACCTACCTTGCCTTTTCTGTTTTTCATTTCAGCAGTAAAGGGAACTTCTAAAATTTGTAGTTCATTATTGTATCTATGTGCATCTTTTGTAATGGAGTAGGATCTTTTGATGCTTTCATGTTTCAAAACGAGTTTAATCATCCAATCATGTGATTCCCTTAGATATGTAGGTAATCCAATTGTTACAGTTTTCAAAGCAATATCTAACTCGATTAATCCACGTCCTCCTTCTTTCCTAGGGAGATATATTCTATCTGTAGCTGCCTTATGGTGATGCATTTTGTGCATGGTTAAGAAATTTCTAATTTTCGTTTCGATTTTACTGATATCTGTGCTCCTTACACTCAGACACATATTTGTGTAGACTGCTCTTCTCCATCTGAACACAGTCCTCTACGCTGATAAGACTTCTTCCTACTTCAGATCTCTTTAAGTAGAGTCTATCAACATCACTCCTCTTGTGGAACATGCTGCCGGTAGTCATTATCTTCCTAGTCTTTCTATCCATTTCTTTTTGTTCAGTAACATTCCATTTGAGAATTCCCACACTGTACCTAATAATAGACACGGCTCGGGAATTTATTGCACTTATGACATTCCTACTATTTAGATGTGATTTTAGTATGTTCCTTACTCTCCTATTCAGATGTTATCACCTCCTTCGTTTTATTGTTCTTGATGCCATCTACTTCCAGAACATACAAATACCTGTATCTCTCTTCGGTGTCGATCTCTTTTATCATCACACCCGTTGGTACACGGATTCCGTTGCTTCTGACCGAGCAAGGTGACGAGCAGAGTGGCCTCCCTCACCCAGAAATGGGCCGAGAAGAAGCTGTCCTTTAAAGGCCGGACGGAGGTGGCGAATGCGTACATCGCATCCGTCATCTGCTACCGCCTCACCGTCGTCCCTTGCCTCGGCCCAACTCTCACCAAAATGGAGCACCTCCGCTTCCCCTTTTTGTGGAAGGGACGCGCTCCCATTGTCAGACGATCCATCTGCTGTCAACACCCATTGCGTGGAGGACTGGACATGCCATGGCTGATGATCCGCAAAAATGCGCTGAGGCTGCGACATCTCTGGTGCTTCCTTGACGGTGAACAGGTGTGGTCGCGGTTCGCCAGGCACGTTTTCCCACAGCTCGTCTCTTTGACGGAGCTGCAGTCCTGCGTCAGGAAAAGACCGAGGGATAGCGCTTGGAAACTGGAATGTCTCCAGGCGCTCACCGACCTCTGCCAGCTGTGCATCAGTATCGGTGGAACATCCACCTCGGCGTTCTATAGAGGAGTAGTAGAGGGGAAGAGCGACGATGTTCTCGGGGAGATCCTGGGCGTCGAAGATCAGCTGTTAGTTCTCTTCCGGAGAACTTTCAGCCCAGGGCCTATGGATAACTTCCGAAAATCCCTGGCCTGGCAGTGCTACCAGGGAGTGTTGCCGGTTCGGGATAATCTCTACAGGCACGGAAGTACCGTCAGCCGAGTCTGTTCGAGATGCGCGCAGAGCGACGAAACCGTCGTGCACGCACTCGTTCAGTGCCCGAGCATTGCTGACTTGTGGAGCTATGTCGAACAGTTGCTGTCGCGTGTAGGACTGATCCGGTTATCGACTGAGTCCATTGTGTAGATGTTCTCGCCGTTCTCCTTCGAGGAAGAAGGACAGGCGGTTTTCATCTGCCTGGTGGGCCATGGCGAAAGAGATTATGTGGTGGACAATGTTGAAAGGGTTAAAGACAGACACTTTACTCTTCGGCGAATCCCTAATTAACTTTTTCAAGTTTCACTTGAAGAGGAAAACCAGGGTGGAGAGGCAAGTGCTGCCTTCTAGCAAGTTAGTTGAAAGGAGGGTGAATGTAGCGAGAATGGTCCGAGTGAACGGGACCGCTCTGAGTATACCCCTGTAGTTTGAGAAATTGAAAAATTGAGAGTAGGCGCTTTCCCTGATGGTCAGGGTGGCCGTCGTCTTTTGTGTGGTTTTCACCACGAGTAACCCTCGGAGGTTTCCCCCCTATTGGGGAATTTTTAATTGTTTCAATTTTCATTTTTATTGTTTATATATATATATATATATGTTTCTGTCTTTTTTTTTCTTTTCTTATATAAATAATAAAAATCTTTACACGCACAAAACCCACATCGTACCGTCCTGTGCCGCCTGTAATGTTTTTCTTGATGTCAGCCCTTGTGGCCAATATAGAAATCATTATTATTATTATTGTTATTGTTATTCCTTGAATCTCAGTCATTGATGTTGGTTAACTGGAAAGTCCGTTGGATTGAATATCAAGCCACTACCTGCAGCCTCAGATATTCAGGACGTATCGGAGGGTTCTTGCCGTTCCAAGCAAGCATGCTTTTGAAGCGTTCCAAAAAGCGTGAAGGGGCCGATTTTCTTTAACCATCTCTGGAAACCTTTGGAGATAGTCCCCAGTGCGCCTATCACAATCGGGATCACTTTGACTTCATGGCAGTTCCAAATCCTTTTCACCTCCCACTTTAGGTCCTGGTATCGGTTAATTTTCTCCCTCTCCTTCTCTTGCACTCTCGTGTCGAACGGGCAGGCCACATCCACAATCAGGCACGATCTTTTTTCTTTGTCCACAACCACCAGGTCAGGTCTATTGTGTTCCAGTTTTTTGTCCGTCTGTATCCTAAAATCCCACAGCACCTTCACCTGACTGTTCTCCATCACCGCCTCTGGCCTATGCTCATACCATTTCTCAGAATGTGGTAGATTGTTTACTTTGCACAGGTGCCAGTGGATCACCCTGCCCATCACATCGTGTCTCCAGCCCTTATAGTGGGTCTGGGCTAGGTGTTTACACTCGGACACAATGTGAGCCACAGTCTCCTCTCTCTCTCCACAGATCCTGCACAGTGGGCTAGCCTCCTCCTTGTAGATATGGTGCTTCAACCACTTCGTTTTGAGGGCCTGCTCCTGCGCAGCCATTAGCATTCCTTCTGTAGCCTTTTTGAGGTCTCCTCTTCTCAACCAGTTCCATGTCTGTGGATCTCTAAATTCAGTTTTCTCAAAGAAGGTACTATGAAGGGATTTTCCCTTAAGGCTGCTCTTCCTCCTTGATGTTATTTCCTCCTTGGGTATCCCCTGGCCTACTGTCCCCTCCTTCAGTACAGCTCTGAGCATTGGCTCCTTACTATAGGTCACGTATTTGTATAGGTTGTTTTTCTCCATCTGAACACAGTCCTCTATGCTGATAAGACCTCTTCCACCCTCAGATCTCCTTAGGTAGAGTCTATCGACATCACTCCTCTTGTGGAACATGTTGTAGATAGTCAATAGCTTCCTAGTCTTCCTATCCATTTCTTTTTGTTCAGCAACATTCCATCTCAGAATTCCCGCACTGTACCTAATAATAGACACAGCTCGGGAATTTACTGCGCTTATGGCATTTCTGCTGTTCAGATGTGACTTCAATACGCTCCTTACTCTCCGAATGTATTCAGTTCTTAACAATTCCTTCATTTTTTTGTTCTTTATGCCATCAGCCTCCAGAACGCCCAAATACTTGTATCCTTCCTCAGAGTCAATTTCCTTTATCATCTCACCTGTTGGTATCTGGATCCCGTTACTTCTGCTCAACCTACCCCTCCTCATCACAATGACTCCACATTTACCAATACCAAACTGCATACATATATCACTGCTGAAAATACGGACAGTGTCAACAAGCACATCCAACTCCTTCTCACTTTTCCCGAAGAGCTTAAGATCGTCCATGAAGAGGAGGTGATTGATGGTAAGCTCTCCCCTTCCCAACTTGTATCCTGCTCTCACTTTTCGCAGCATAATGGTCAAGGGCATCAGGGCAAGGACAAACAACAGAGGCGACAGGCTATCTCCCTGGAAGATACCTCTCTTGATTTTCACGCTTCCCAAGGATACTCCAGTTGATGTCAACTCTGTCTCCCAGGACCCCATACTCCTGCCTAGCAACTGTCTGATGTTATCTGCCACCCTGAAGATCTCCAGGCTTTTGGTGATCCAGGAATGAGGCACCATGTCAAATGCCTTTCTGTAGTCTATCCATCCCATGGCAAGATCAGTGTGTCTCCTCCTGCAATTCCCCATTACCATCTTATCAATAAGCAACTGGTCCTTTGTACCACGTGACTTCTTTCGGCATCCTTTCTGTTCGTCCGGCAACAAGTTGTTTGTGTGGAGGTGATGGTAGATTTCCTCAGACACAATGCTCGTCAACAGTTTCCACATTACGGGCAGACATGTGATAGGTCTATAGTTGGTAACATCATTACCCTTGATTCGGTCTTTCATTATCAGAACTGTGGTACCTTTTGTCAACCACTCTGGCACCTCACCCGACACCAAGCAGTCATTGAACATGGCCGTCAGCTTCGGGTGGAGGGATGTTAAATGTTTAATCCAATACCCCTGCACACCATCTGGGCCTGGTGATTTCCAGTTGGTTAGTTTTTTGGCTTGCCCCTTAAGAGTTTCAACTGTGATACTCAAATCAGTCTGTTGCTGTGCCTGCTCACCGATCTCCCTCTGTACTGTCTCAATCCACCCTGCCTGGGCATTGTGTCTAACATCCTGCTCCCATATTCCTCTCCAGAATGTTTTAGCTTGTTCCGCCCCAGGGATCAAGTCGGTGCCTCTTTCTTTCCCCTCAAGCTGTCCAAACAGCATCTTCTGGTTGTTGTCGAACATGCGGTTCTGTTTATACTGACTGACTCTGTTCTCGTATCGCCTGATTTTGGCACTCTTTGCTACAATGCGTTGCTTCAATTCCTCTATGATAATGTTTAGCTTTTTACTCCTAGTTTTGTATTTTATTTCCAGTCTATTTTTAGTGCCTATGTTTTTTATTATTATTATTATTATTATTATTATTATTATTATTATTATTATTATTATTATTATTATTATTATTCCTTGAATCTCAGTCATTGATGTTGGTTAACTGGAAAGTCCGTTGGAATGAATATCAAGCCACTACCTGCAGCCTCAGATATTCAGGACGTATCGGAGGGCTCTTGCTGTTCCCAGCAAGCATGCCTTTTGAAGCGTTCCAAAAAGCGTGAAGGGGCCGATTTTCTTTAACCATCCCTGGAAACTTTTGGAGATAGTCCCCAGTGCGCCTATGACAATCGGGATCACTTTGACTTCATGGCAGTTCCAAATCCTTTTTACCTCCCACTTTAGGTCCTGGTATCGGTTAATTTTCTCCCTCTCCTTCTCTTGCACTCTCGTGTCGAATGGGCAGGCCACATCCACAATCAGACACGCTCTTTTTTCTTTATCCACAACCACCAGGTCAGGTCTATTGTGTTCCAGTTTTTTGTCCGTCTGTATCCTAAAATCCCACAGCACCTTCACCTGATCGTTCTCCATCACCGCCTCTGGCCTATGCTCATACCATTTCTCAGAATGTGGTAAATTGTTTACTTTGCACAGGTGCCAGTGGATCAACCTACCCATCACATCATGTCTCCAGCCCTTATAGTGGGTCTGGGCTAGGTGTTTACACTCGGATACAATGTGAGCCAGTCTCCTCTCTCTCTCCACAGATCCTGCACAGTGGGCTAGCCTCCTCCTTGTAAATATGGTGCTTCAACCACTTCGTTTTGAGGGCCTGCTCCTGCGCAGCCATTAGCATTCCTTCTGTAGCCTTTTTGATGTCTCCTCTTCTCAACCAGTTCCATGTCTGTGGATCTCTAAATTCAGTTTTCTCAAAGAAGGTACTATGAAGGGATTTTCCCTTAAGGCTGCTCTTCCTCCTTATTATTATTATTATTATTATTATTATTACAGTTGCATTTATCTTGCTTTATGTTCATACGAGTTATCACCAAGTCACAACCAGTGACCTCAAGAGACAACAAGGTCCGCCATGTTCAAGAAAGAACATACATACTCACACATGCATCTTTAGTGTTTAGACTTGTGATGTACTTATATTGACAGAATCTTCCTTAGTATATGGGCAGTTCCCATTAGTACTATCTTTTGTATTTCTCCTATACGCGGGTTTCCTGGGATTTGCGATAAGTAATCATTAGCCCCTTAGGTATCATTCCCAGAGCGCCTACAACCACTGGTATTGTTTTAGTTCTCAATTTCCACATTTTTCCAATTTCTATCTCCAGATCCTTATACTTGCTCAATTTTTCAAATGTTTTTATAGATACATTCTTGTCTATTGGTACAGACATATCAATTAGCAGGCATACCCTCTTTTTAAAGTCCTTCAATATTATATCAGGTCTATTTGCATCTATTTTTCGGTCTGTTTGGATGCTAAAGTTCCACAAGATTGAGATGTGGTCTTTTTCAAGTATGGGAGGTGGTTGATGCTCCCACCAATTCTTTTGATGGGACAGGTCAAAATGCTTACACATTATCCAATGTATGTATTGTGCAGCTCTGTCATGCTTGTTTAGGTATTCGGTTGGAGCTATAGGACTGCACATTGAAATTATATGGTCAATGGTCTCTGGTTGTTTTTTGCATACACGGCATAATGGGCTGCATCCATTTTTTATTATGTTGGCTTGGTAATTTTTTGTTGGCAGACACTGATCTTGTGCTGATATAATCAGTCCTTCAGTCTCCGATTTCAGTCCAGAGGATGCCAACCACTGATTGGTTAAAGTTTTGTCAACATCAGGATTGTTAGCTCGCTCTGGGTATTTTCCATACAGAGGCTTTTCTTGCCATTTCTTAGCCAGTTTCTGTAGCAGTTCTTTCTTTGCAGTTACTTTTACCTGCTTTGCCTTTTCTGTGTTTTCCATTTCAGCAGTAAATGGGACTTCTGAAATTTGTAGTCCATTACTGTATCTTTGTGCATCTTTTGTAATGGAATATGATCTTCTGATGCTTTCGTGTTTCAAAACGAGTTTGATCATCCAATCATGTGATTCCCTTAAATATGTAGATAATCCAATTGTTGCAGTTTTCAACGTTGCTTTGGCGCATTTATCTAGTCCAAACTCCATTTTAATGTCATCACTGAACTGCTCCACAGTGGATAATAGCCCTTGCAATTGTTCATCATTTTTTGCAAATAGTTTCAGGTCATCCATGTAGAACAAGTGATTAATGGTTTTGTCATAGACTTTATATCCATGTTTTGTTTCATTGAGCATTTTACTTAATGGTATAAGTGCGATGCAGAATAAAAGCGGTGATAAAGAGTCACCCTGAAAAATTCCACAATTAATATTAACTTCTCCAGCTTCCAGTGATTTTGTTTCACTATTCAAAAGGAGTGTCGTTTTCCATGTCTTCATACTGAATGACAAAAACCTCCTGACAACGGGGGATATTTTGAAAATCTCTAAACATGTTTCAATCCAACTGTGTGGCAAACTATCGAATGCTTTTTTATAATCTATCCAAGCAATCGATAGATTTTTGTGTCTATTATGACAATCTTCCAGTATCATTTTGTTAACCAAAAGCTGATCCTTACAGCCATATGAGCCTCATTTACACCCTTTCTGCTCAATAGGAAATAGATCATTTGTTATCAGGTGGTCATATGTGTATTCAGTTAGGACAGATGTTAAAATTTTATACATTGTGGTCAAGCAAGTTATCGGTCTGTAATTTTGGGGATTGTTTGTCTCATCATTCTTCGGAAGCAGGAATGTAATGCCGTTAACTAGCCATGATGGTATCTTTTCTGGCTCCTTAACTATTTCATTGTAAAGTTGGGCTAACAGCTCATGAGACTCTGTGAAGGCATTTATCCAAAAGTTTTGTATTTTGTCTTTTCCTGGGGATTTCCATTTGCTGGTTTTTCTTAGAGCCAAGCGCAACTGTTCAACTGTTATATTTTCCCATATTTGTTCCTCAAGGTGAGCTGTATCTTTCATTTGTCTGTCTATCCATGGGGCATGTATGTTATGAACTTTTTCTTAGCCCAGATCTTTTCCCAGAATTCTTGCACTTCCTCCTTGGGTGGTATTGATTTAGCAGTTATTGTTGACTTACCAATTTTTCTGTAGAAGTTTCTTTGGTTGTTTTTGAACATATTATTGTCCTTATAGAATCTAGATCGTTTTTCAAAGCGCCTTATACGAGCAGCTTTGGCCGACACTTTTTGCTTGATTATTTCTATCAGCATGTCTATGTCACTTGTTGATTTTATACTGTACTTTCTTTTCAATTTTCTAAGTTTAGTTTGTTTAACATGTTCACCTACTTTATAGTTTGTTAAAATTTCCATGTTAGATCGGAGAATGTTTATTTGGCGATTGATGTTCTCTTGCCAAGTAGATTTCTTGTGGGAATTCCTTTGTTTTTTCATCTTCACTCCACATAAGTGAGTGGTGACTTTAGCCGATGCATAATAGAGATGATTTAAATCAGTAATGTTTAGTTTGTTTGTGATGATAATGTTTTTGAGAATTATGTTAGTCTTGTGTATTATCTTTTGGTTCTGTTTGGAGTTCTGGATCTTAGGGAGGGTGTCTCGTTGCCCCATGTCAGATTCTTTCATTATTATTATTATTATTATTATTATCGTCAGCTCCGCAAAGGTTTGTTGTTTTCAGTTGTTTCAAATTGCCAGTTATGGAAAATGTTTGTTATTTAGTGTTTATAAGTTCACATATATTGCTTTCTGAAAAGGACACTCAAAAAGATTGGGGCCTTGAGCCCAAAATTTAAACTTTTATAATTATCAAACAAAAATTCTCTTTGAAAAACACATGGACGCCTCACAGCCACACGAAGCCGACAGCCTTCCTCACAAACTAACACCTTACACCAACACCACCATTGTAAATATTACTACAGTTGCCAACACTAAAAATATTAGCAGTGGCAATAATTTAAATTTGTCTCATGCAGGCATTCATTTCCCGCCATTACCAATAACTACAGGTGTTAAAGCCGTCACCTACACCACCACCACAGCGACAACAGAAACAAAATGTGTCGTTTGCCAAAGCAGCCAAGAAAAGCGAAACAATCAAGGTAAGCCAGGAAGAATTAAATGAAGCCAAGAGAATGGTAAAAAAAGATGGGTACAGGGTCAGCCTAACCCCGCCATCTTTTAAAATGGAGCGTCGGCGCCTATGCACCGTGTCATATCGGACAATAAACACAAAATCACACCGAGTGGAACAGGCATCCGAGTCCCAGATAGAAAAAGCTTTGGGACATGTGTGAGCAAGAAATACCCACATCAGACGTAGGCAGAAATATGGAACTGTGGACGTGTTCTTTGGAACACCACAGGAAGCCAGAAAGCACTCCATGGCCCCATTAAGAAGTGACGACTTCACACTCGTCCCAAGCTATTGTGGTCAGAGACTCGTGAAGATCAGGGTGACCCACGTTCCACCGGCCATCGAAATTCCCTGGCTAATGGCTGTCGTGCTCGCCGGCATCGAGGCAAACACGAAAATAATTGAAGTAACAAAAGAAAAGCAGGAGAACTGGTCCGGTTTTAAGATGGAGTCCCTGATCCAAGCTGACCAAAAAAACATTGAGGAAATTCCAGTAGTGATAGACCTCACTGACGGCGGCCACCTCACCGTAATCGTCGAGGGTAGAAGGTGTGTCGTCTGTGGTGAAGGAACCCACCTAAAGGCTTTCTGCCCTCATGCTAAAAAGTTGAGGCCACCTCTCTTACCCACCTCAGTGACTCAACCATCAACACAACCAGCAGCAGAAATGGCAGCAACAACTGTACTAGCGACAACAAAACAACTGTAGCAGCAACAACCCCAGCAACAGTAGCAAAACCAACACTACCACAACCCACCGCGCCAGAATTAGCACCAGCGCCATCACCATCCACCACGCCACAACCAAAACCAACGCCCGTGGAGGTTTTTCCACTCCCCTACATATCGCAACTGGAGACAGATTGTGACGACGAGGAGTGGGAAACTGTATCAGGAAAAAAGAAAAAAAGAAAGAGAACCCCAAAAAGAAAAAATCCTCTTCCTTCGCTCTCCAAAAACAAAATGCAGGGGGAAACAAATAAACAAATAAACAAAAAAGTTAGGACAGCTATGCTACCATCCACACCAGCATCACCAACCCCATCACCACAAACACCAACACCATCACCATCATTAACCCCAATACCATAATCACCAACACCACAAAGTCACCAAAAAGCGAAGCAGAAACAAACCCACAACAAACGCAAACAAAACAAAACAACCAAAATGATACACACTAAACAGCATTAAATTTGAACCGGTGGATTGGCAGTATCGGTAGACGGTCGGGCTCCATGCTTTGAAGCATAGAATGAACTCCCTTTATGATCTGAGTTCAAATCCTGCCGAGGTTAACTTTGACTTTCATCCTTACGGGGTCGATAAAATAAAATACCAGTAATGCACTGGGATAATTGCTGGCCTGGTACCAAAAGTAGAAACAATTAAATTTGAACAACAACCAATTATTGCAATACATCCAACACAACACCAGCATCACAGAAAACCTACACAACACCCCAAAAATTCACACTACCCACACACATACAAATCACTCGCATCACACAGAAAACCTACACGACACTAGCAACAAAAATTCCCCAAGGACATCGGAGACTTCCGACAAACACTCTCCAGGAGGATTTATAAGGACATCCTTCCGGAGGAGGCCACGAGCGGTGAGAAAGATGTAAAAACCAACTTCCCCTACGAGGAGTGAGGTAAGTGATCTTTCTCATCTTTGTCCACTCCTTTTCAACACGACCTCACTCAGAATAGGCAGCATAAATGCGCGTGGCCTGGGGTCGTCATGGAAGCAGGGCCACCTGCCCAACGACCTCAGGTCACTAAACATAGATGTGGTGGCCATCAGCGAGACCAAATCTGCGAAGCACGGGCCTTAGCATCGATCTTCGGCGGCTACGATGTGTACGCATCTCCCAGCCGTCCTGGATCGGGTGGAAGAGTTGCTGTGCTTTTCGGAGAGGTTTGGATCTCGCCATACGGGTCATTTTCCTGGACCCAGAAGGTAAGTTGGTGGTGCTGGACGTGACCAGCGGAGACGGGCAAGCTTTGAGGCTAGTGGCCGTCTATGCCCTGACAGGAGCATAGAACATGGAACGAGATCTTAGATGCACGCTGGGACTGTGCGGGATTAGCGGAATGGGGTTTCAACTGTCTGACAGGTACCATCTGGATTTCCCGCATATGCCAATGTGGACATGGACAAAGCGCATCGGGTCATCCAGATCATATCTAGATAGGGTATCTTGCAGGGAAATAGATAGGTCTAGTATAGACTGTACACATTTCAATATACACGGACCACAAATTCGTGATCTGTGACTTAGATAGGTTCCATAGACAGGAACCCGGCTACTGGAAGCTAAACGTGTCATTAACAGCGCGCAAGGCCTACAGAGACGGGATTAGTGATCTAGTTAAGCGGGTGTTGACGGGAGCCATCGTCAACAACAAATGGTGGTTTTCTCTGAAAATACCTATTAGAATAGAGTCCATCAGGTTTAGTAAGGCTTTAGCAATAGAGAAAAATAGAGCAGAGGCGCTTAGTAAAGGCATCGCGACCGACGTACTTGCGGCGAAATTGGCCCTTGACCAATTCTTCAATGCAAAGCACAAAGGCTGCGTTGTCAGAGCAAGGGTGCGTGCTCTCAGACACGAGGGGACGAAAGCCTTTCAATGGATGTTATCCATCCATCATGCTCGGAGTCTACGCTTGTTAAATTTTAAAATCTAACTTTTCCAGTGAAATAGGTTTTGATACTAAACCACCCGAAACTGGTTCTACAATACAAAATGGAATAGAATTAGAATACTAATTCTATTCTATTTTAAGTTGAGCCAACTTATACAGCTTCATATGCAAATGAGATTAATCACCTCATTTACACAGACGAAAAAACTATATATATGTTCGCTTGTTTTCAAAGTCCGGCAGTTGCAAGAGCGGGAGGGATCGTCCTGACGAGAACCAGTTAAGTTCGAAATGCATCAACAATTGTCCCCCTTGCTTCTGCCAAACACCACTTGGTGGCGTTATCTGCCAATGTTTTTCATAACTATGGCTTTCTAAATGTATATTTATAAACATACCGCATTTCTTTAGAAATACGAAATTCCAATACAAAATTGTTTTTCAGTGTTTAATTTTATCTAAATATTCTCAATCATAACGTTATAAAAACACCTTTATTATACTGTTCCAAACACCAGCTTAACAATGAGAAAGCTTTTAGCATTGACATTTTGAAAAAAATTAGAATTTCTATGAATTGAGTGGTGTGTTATTGAGAACAGGAAGGAGTGTCACTCAAAATGAGTGTAGGAGTAGTGGTGGTGGATGTGGAGGTGATGATGGTAGTAGTAGTAGTAGTAGTAGTAGTAGTAGTAGTAGTAGTAGTAGTAGTAGTAGTAGTAGTAGTAGTAGTAGTAGTGGTGGTAGTGGTGGTGGTGGTGGTGGTGGTGGTGGTGTTAGCAGTAATAGTAGTAGTAGTAGTGGTGGTGGTAGTAGTAGTAGTATTAGTAGTATTAGAAGTAGCAGTAGTCGTAGTAGTGGTGGTGTTAGCAGTAATAGTAGTAGTAGTAGTAGTAGTAGTAGTGGTGGTGGTGGTGGTGGTGGTGGTGGTAGTGGTGGTAGTAGTATTATTAGTAGTATTAGAAGTAGCAGTAGTAGGGGTGGTGTTAGCAGTAATAGTAGTAGTAGTAGTAGTAGTAGTAGTAGTAGTAGTAGTAGTAGTGGTTGTGGTGGTGGTGTTAGTAGTAGTAGTACTAGTGGTGGTGTGATGGTAGTAGTAGTAGTAGTAGTACTAGTGGTGGTGTGGTGGTGGCGTAGTAGTAGTTGTTGTTGTTATTGTTGTTGTAGTAGTAGTAGTGGTGTTGGTGGCGGTGTTAGTAGTAGTAGTGGTGATGGTGGTGGTGTTAGTAGTAGTTGTAGTGGTGATGGTGGTGTTGTTGTTGTTATTATTATTATTGTTATTTTAGTCTTTCCCATCTTTTGCACTCCTTTTCAACACGACCTCACTCAGAATAGGCGGCATAAATTCGCGTGGCTTGGGCTCGTCATGGAAGCAGGGCCACCTGCTCAACGAATTCAGGTCACTAAACATAGATGTGGTGGCCATCAGCGAGACCAGAATCTCTGAAGCACGGGCCCTCGCACCGATCTTCGGCGGCTACGATGTGTACGCATCTTCCAGCCGTCCTGGATCAGAGGGTGGAGTTGCTGTGCTTTTTCGGAGAGGTTTGGATCTTGCCATACGGGCCATCTTCCTGGACCCAGAAGGTAAGTTGGTGGTGCTGGACGTGACCAGCGGAGACGGACAAGCTTTCAGGATAGTGGCCGTCTATGCCCCGACAGGAGCAGGGCGACCTGATTTCTTCCGGCATCTGGAGACCTTTCTTGGAACGTCCCGCTCTTTAGTGTTAGTGAGCAACTGGAACGGGATCTTAGATGCACGCTGTGACTTTGTGGGATTAGCAGATAGGGGAGGAGGGTGCAAGAGCCTCACCAACCTGCTCAGGCGTTTTGAGCTGTCTGACAGGTACCGATTCGATTTCCCGAATTTGCCAATGTAGACTTGGACAAACCGTATCGGGTCATCCAGATCATATCTAGATAGAGTATTTTGTAGGGAAATAGATAGGTCTAGCATAGGCTGTCCACAATTCAAGATAGTCAGCTACACGGACCACAAATTCCTGATCTGTGTAGTTGACTTAGATAGGCTTCATAGACAAGGACCCGGCTACTGGAAGCTAAAGGCATCATTACCAGCGCACAAGGCCTATAAAAAGACCGGATTAGCGAACTAGTTAAGCGGGCGTTGATAGGGCCATCGTCAACAACAAGTGGTGGTTTGCTCTGAAAACAGCGATTAGAATAAAGACCATTAGGTTTAGTAAGGCTTTAGCAATAGAGAAAAATAGAGCAGAGGGAGAACTAGTTAGAGAATTAGACGAAGTGCTTAGCTAAGGCATCGCGACCGACGTACTTGCAGCGAAATTGGCCCTTGACCAATACTTCAATGCAAAGAACGAAGGCTGCATTGTCAGAGCTAGGGTGCGTGCTCTCAGACACGAGGGGACGAAAGCCGTTCAATGGGCCTGAGTGGCGGAGGCGCGTCGTGGCAACAAAGCCACGATCCGGTCTTTGGTGGACCACGACGGGCGCATGATACTCGATCCCAGGCAAATGTGTGAAGCTTTTCAGCGACACTTCGCACAGTTGTTCGGGCACAGCGGCGGGCCGGATCGAGGGATGGACTTTAGTGTCTACCTCGACGGACTGCCGCGGCTCTCGGCCACTGAGGCGGAGTGTTGCGAAAATCCGATAACAGCCGCTGTAAATCGCCTGTTTTAGATGCTCTGCCCTATAAACTTTACGTACAGATACCAGACTTGACGGAGGCCTCTTGGCGGACGTCAACTGCAACTGGCAACAGAACGGGAGAATTCCCAGCTCTGTGAGCCGAGAATCGGTGGTGCTGCTGAGAAAGGATCCGAATAAGGGGGATAACATAGATAATTTTAGGCCCATAACTCTGCTAAACACAGTGTTCAAGATTTTGGCCAAGGTGCTACCAAAGAGGTTGGCGCTTGTCGTTGGTGGTCTGGTGGGAGAGGCGCAGACATGCGCCATTCCAGATAGATCCATCCACGACAACCTCCATCTTATGCGATACATCGTGGAGAGGGTAGCTAGGGAACCTGGCACGGGTGGGTCCTTGATCAATTTAGATCAATCGAAAACTTTCGATAGGGTCGACTATCATTATCTGGCGGCAATCCTGAGGGCGGCTGGCTTCGGGCCCGTCTTCAGAGGCTTGATCGCTGCCATGCACAGCGACATCTGCTCTGTGGTGAGAGTGAACGGTCACCTTTCGGAACCGTTCAACATCATGTGCTCGGTCCGCCAAGGAAGTCCCCTCTCGTCCCTCTTGTACGTATTGACTCTCGAGCCATTACTGCACAAACTGGAGACGTTGAGGGAGTCCCGCGCAAACTAGGATGCGGAAGATCCGTGTCAGCATATGCAGACGAAGTCACCTTAGTCGTGTCGAACGCCAAACACATCGAGGCGATGGTCACTACACTAAGAGAATACGAAGCGGTGACAGGAGCAATGATCAACCAGGAAAAGTCGGTGGGCCTGCAGCTCGGCATCTGGAAAGGCATGTCCATGCCGTCCAACAGCGTCGTCGGGCGCTGGACGGACGGACCGGTTAAATTACTAGGCGTCTGGTTCGGTCCGGACCTCTAGACGGACAAAAACTGGGACGAGCTGACGAGCAGAGTGGCTTCTCTCACCCAGAAATGAGAAAGGTCGAGCGGAGGTGGCGAATGCGTACATCTCGTCCGTCATCTACTACCGCCTGACCGTCGTGTCTTGTCCTAAGCTTCGCCTGACTGCGCTGGAGCGTTTGCATTTCGCATTTTGTTTAAGGGACGCGCTTCAATTGTCAGGGGGTCCATCTGCTGTCAACCCCCGCTACGTGGAGGGCTGGGAATGCCGTGGCTGATGATGCGCAGACACGCGCTCAGGCTACGACATCTCCACCTCTTCCTCGACGGTGATCAGGTGTGGTCGCCGTTTGCTAGAGGCGTCTTTCCCCAGTTCGTCTCCTTCACGGAGCTGCAGTCCCGGGTCAACCGAAGACCGAGATAGAGCGCTTAGAGACTGGAATGTCTTCAGGCGTTCACAGCCCTCGACCAATCGGGCTATGTGATCGGTGGACTCCACTTTGGAGTTCTATAGAGGATTGGTGGAGGGGAAGAGCGACGACATAGTTGGGGAAACTCTACGCGTCGACGAAAATCAACTAGCCAATCTCTTCGGAAGAACTTTCGGGCCGGGGCCTATGGACAATTTCCTGAAATCCCTGGCCTACCGAGGAGCTTTGCCAGTTCGGGACAAACTCTACAGGCATGGAGGTGCCGTCAGCCGGGCATGTCCGAGATGCGCGCAGGGCGACGAAACCGTCCTGCACGCACTCGTCCAGTGTCCGAGCATTGCTGACTTGTGGGTTTATGTCGAACACCTGCTGTCGCGTGCAGTTTTTATCTGTCTGGGGGCCATGGCGAAAGAGATAGTATAATGGACACGTTTGAAAGGGCTGAAGACGAGCACTTACCTCTTAGGTGATGGCCTGATTAACTTTTTCAAATTTCATTTGAAAAGGAAAATCAGGGTAGAGAGGGAAGTGCTTTCTTCCCAGAATTTTGTTGAAAGATGGGTGAGAGAGGCAAGAATGGCCCGTGTGAATGGGCCTACTCTGAGTATTTTCCTGTAAATTGAAGGTGGAAAACTGGGAGAGGGCACTTGCCCTGGTGGTCAGGGTCACCGTGGCTTCTTTAATGGGCTTTCTCCACGAATGTCCCTCGGAATCTCCCCCCTATTGGGGAATTTTTCATTGTTTCTTTTTTAGTTAAATCCTCTGTTCTTTTTTTTTTACACGCAGAAATACCCATTTGTACCGTCATGTACTGTCCTTAATGTCTATTTTGTGTCAACCCTTGTGGTTAATAAAGAAAGTATTATTATTATTAATATTATTATTATTATTATTATTATTATTATTATTAGTAGTAGTAGTAGTAGTAGTAGTAGTAGTAGTAGTAGTAGTAGTAGTAGTAGCAGAAGCAGCAACAGCAGCTGTTGTTTTATAATCACCTTTGACTTGACGCGTATTTTTAACTAGGCTTTTTAACCAGGATGTAAAATGTGACAAGTATAAACTTGTCAAATGACACGCACAATAAAATACATTCCAACTCAATATCCTCCACACACCACCACCATTCCACCACACATACACTCACCCATACACACTTGCACTAAATTAGTAAAAGCCATGCTTAAGAAAAGAAGTATTTTCAAATATACATACACTTTTATATACGCACACACGTAACACACATAGACACATAAACTCATACACATATTTCTACATATTTAGAAAGATTCACACACGTACGTAAACCTCCACACTAACACACATGCAGTTACACGAAGCAAAAGAGAAATAGTGCTGCCCACGTATATCTGACAATAGGATACGTGTGAACTGTGGGCTACATTTCAAATTGCTCACAAAGCATTTAATGCTATAAGCAGTAGATTTGTGTATGGGTTATGAGTATATATGTGTACATGTTGTGTACATGATATACTTGACGCCAAATATGAGAATAACAGAAGTAGAACATGAAGTGTGTAGGCCCTATCAAAATCGTAGAGACATGTCACGGACGCACTTGCTCTGCCCCTGGTTTGAAATGTTTGAATGAAGTTAGTTTAGAGAAAGTTGGATGGAACTTAGATGCATTTGGCATTTTTAGGTAAAATCTTCTTCAGATTCTCCCAAAAAATAGCCTGACGCTGAAAGCAATTTGAATTGGATGGCCACTCAAGATAGGTCACCGATTCGATGATAAATTTCAAATTTTTGTCCTTGATTTCTAAATTTTTAACATCATCGAAAATAACTGGGATAATTCTGTGACGAAATTTTAACATTTCCTGCTGGGCGACTTGGTACTCCATCCGCGTCCATTCGCTTTGTATATAGTCATTGGTGAGTACCAGTAGCGTCCTCCTGCTGTTTTGGATACTTTCGATGATGTTGTTGGAAATTGCTGTAAATATACAAGAAAATGAGATTCCCATATTTCCATATATACACACACACACACATATATATGTATATAATATATATGATCATCACACATATTTAATGTGTGTTGATACCTTTACTTAGTATATACAGGGTGTTCGGGATAAATTTGACAGAATAATATTTGATTGTTTTTTCAGATGTTTTAAATTCATTCATGCCCACTCGGCTTTATTTGAAAGTTTAAACCCTCCTTCATTCATATATGTGATGACAACGAGAATGGATGACTGGGAGCCACCTGAATCATGGAAGAGAATAACTTGTATCATGATGATTCGCGCCGGCCATCAAAATAAGGAGATTATGGTCGCTGCTCAATGCTCCCTGAACACTATAAAAAACAATCCGGCATGAACTGGAGAATTGCAATGGAGACTACGAGGCTGTGGCTAGAAGAAAGAAACATAACAGAAGATCTGATTGCTCTCGCACAGCAGAATTCATCGAAAATCTGCAGAAAAAAGTGTTGGAGGACCCTGGCATCGGAATTCGGTCTTTGTCGCGTGAATTGAATGTTTCAGCCTCTACTATGAAAGTTGCACTCAATGAAGACCTTCGCTACTACTCATACAAGCGTCGCAGAGGTCAACTTCTCACAGAAAAGGCCCGCGAAAATCGTCTGACAAAGGCGAAGAAACTTCTGAGCAAAGTGAAACATCCTGCTGAAGCACAAACAATCTGGTTCTTTTCCGATGAGAAAAAGTTTTGCCAAGATCAAAAACACAACATGCAGAATAACAGATGACTTGCATACAGTCCAAAGAACACTCCTCGAGTCATGCAGACTAAATTTTCCCAAACTGTCATGGTTTTGGGATGTGTGTCCTCCGAGGGTGATGTGATGCCTCCGCATTTTTTCAAACAAGGTCTCAGGTTGAATTCAGATGCCTACGTGGAATTGCTAACTACTGTAGTTAAGCCCTGGATAACAAGGGTAGCCAATAATAGGCCGTATGTATGGCAGCAGGATTCGGCCCCCTGCCACACCTCGGGGAAAAGTCAAAAATGGTTGTCAGCCAATTTTTACGACTACACCAGTCCCAATGTTTGGCCTCCGAACTCCCCTGATCTTAACCCGATGGACTATTATGTATGGGGCGCTGTAGAGAAAGACACCAATTGCCGTGCCAGTACTACAAAAGCCCAGTTAATCGACAGAATTAAAGTAGTTTTTGAGGGCCTTCCCAGGGAAAGTGTAAAATCAGCTTGCTCCAGGTTCTGGGCCCGGATTGAGGCTGTAATAGACGCTAATGGCGGTTATTTTGAGTAAAACTCTTTGACAATAGTGTAATTTCCTTGTCCATTGAATTTTTTTAAAATCAAATAAATTTTGTAGATACCAAGCACTTTTTCTTTTTCCTGATGAAACTGTCAAATTTATCCCGAACACCCTGTATATATATGTATATATGCGTGTGTGTGTGTGTGTGTGTAAAATGTAAATAGAAATAACAGCAAACGAAAGGGTACAGTGAAGGAATATATTATTAAATGACTTGAAATGATAGATCAAAAGATAGAATGGTAAATAAAGATGAAATAGAAAGATTAAGAGTGAGAAGAAAAAGGAACGAAAAAAAAAATTGAGAAAAAACATATGTATTCAGTCAGCCATTTTGAAAAGCTAATTTTGTGGTTTTGTGTCCCATGTACATCAATGCTCATCCTTTTTCCATTCTGTGGTTTTTTTATAACTCCAACTATTAGGCTAATTTACTTAGTCGAAAATACGGCAGAAGCTCTATTTCACTATCTAATTTTCAAAACAACGCTAAGCTTTGTATCTTTATATATATCTTCATATATATATATATACACACACACACACACACACACACACACATATATATATATATACGATATTAATAAATGGAAACTATATTTATAAAACCATATTTATTTCATTATATATATTTCAAGGATACCAAGTTACATTATGGTATGCCTTCATCAGACAAAATACAATATATAACAGTTTTATAAATAGACATTGACGTATCCCTTTAAAAATTGACCGTTGCTTTTGGAGGCCATCTATCCTGATGGCCGCCAAAAGCAACGGTCAATTTTTAAAGGGATACGTCAATGTCTATTTATAAAACTGTTATATATTGTATTTTGTCTGATGAAGGCATACCATAATGTAACTTGGTATCCTTGAAATATATATAATGAAATAAATATGGTTTTATAAATATAGTTTCCATTTATTAATATCGTATATCTACTCCAAATATTTGGCGAGTGCTTTATATCAGTTATAAAAATATTTGCTTGTTGTATCCCAACAATTTAAATAAAACTTTTGCATATATATATATATATATATATATATTTAGTATATGTTGGTTGTTTACCGACACCTCAGTATGCAGATTGGAACACTCGACGAAGTAGGCAGGCTGGTTTCTTTACTCCGGAGTAATGTAAAATAAAATAATTAAGTTAAATATGTAAAATTTGGCTTCGTTTATTATAAATTATAAATTTACTGCTATATATATATATATATATATATATATATATATATATATATATATATATATATATATATATATATATATATGTTGGTAGAGACGCATTTGTTTAGGAAATTTAGAGAATATCTGCTAACATAGATTTAACGCTAAGTTAAAATATTGTTAGATTAGTTTAAGGATGCACGAACTAAAGCGAGTAGCTAATTTTCTATTTGAATTTGCTTGGGAAATTCATATTTTCTGGCACTTTAGATATATATACACACACACACACACAAATATATATATGTGTGTGTGTGTGTGTGTGTGTGTGTGTGTGCAAGGTTTACGAAAATCGTTGATATTAACTTAACGGTCTCTTCCGGTCCACGCCTCACCCAGTCAATAAATCTGAGAAATTTCTGTAATGATACTGGAACCCGTAGTTCAGAGTGCACACATCTTAGTTAGTTGTAAGAATAGTGGCTGTGCTTTGGTACAGGAATATTTCTTATATGTGTATATATATATATATATATATATATATATACTAGCCGAATTACCCGCGCCTTGCTGCGTTTCACACATTTTTTTTTGTAAGAAAATGATGATTGATTATAAATCAATGAAATAATTTATGGAGAAAAACTCTGCATTTCAATATTACTCAATGTAAAATGTAATGCATGAACAATTGGAAAACATTATTTTTTGTAATATATCAAATTTCATATAAATCGAAGAGAAAAAATGTTCAGCGTACGTACGTCTGTATACATATATGTATGTACGTATACATACATGGATATATATACATACATGCATACTTACATGCATATATATACATACATGCATACTTACATTTAAGTAACTGCCGTACTAAGAGTGAGAAATGAAATTTCGTTTCATTCTATTCCATTTATCGTTTTCGGTGCGCCCGGCCGTCTAAACTCACTCGATATGCAAATTAGGCTGCTCAGCCGTTAATATGCATAAGGAAAGTATATACTTTCAGACGTTCAACCATCTGGCAGGAAGGTATACGATGCTGACGATAGCTAATAAGCTTGAAACTAGTACATCGTTTCTGTGTCAGTGTCGAACAAAAAGGTGACGTGGTTGCCTAAACACTGTACGGCGTAATTCGGGCTGTTTGTTTATATATATATATATATATATATATATATATATATATATATATATATATATATATATATATATATATATATATTATATATGTGTATATGTATACATATATATATGATGTGTAGATAAATATACACATATCTAAAATACCAGAAAATACGAATTTTCCAACGAAATTCAAATAGAAAATTAGCTACTCGCTTTAGTTCGTGCATCCTTAAACTAATCTAACACAATATTTTAACTTAGCGTTAAATCTATGCTAACAGATATGCTCTAAATCTCCTAAACAAATGCTTCTCTACCAACCATATATTGATAGCAAGATATTGTCTATATTTACTAAACCAGTACTATATTTGGTTGGTACAGAAGTACTTGTTTATGAAAATTTAGGTAATTTTCTATATGAATTCGTTTGCTTGTAGGGAGGTGCCGTATCGAGTATATCCTATCTAGAAAAGAGACTGGAAAACTTTCTCTTGATTATGTTGATCCTACTCTAATATGAGATATTTTATGGGACCTTTTTATTTTGTGAAACAGAAACGAAGTTAACTAGACTTAAGCGAATACCTATATTTATTTTAAGGCTGAGAGTGATAAAAGTGTGGACAATTTCCTTTCTTAATTTATATATAGAGCGATCTTTAGTGTTTTTGTTACAGATAACCGGATTGTGTAGTTATAAATTTATTAGTGAGTTCATCTAAAACATTGTCCAACAAGATTGCCTATATCTACACTGTCAAATGAACCCATGTTAATGTCAAAATAAAGTTTGGGGTTATATTTTGTTATCCGGGTAGAGTTCGTATAAAAAATCCGGGTTTTCTAGCAGGCATTATTATTTTTTTGGCAGTATCGGCAGAGGGTCGGACGCCATGCTTTCCAGCATAGTTACATCCCTTTACGATCTGAGTTCAAATCCCGCCGAGGTTGACTTTGCCTGTCATCCTTACGGGGTCGATAAAATAAAGTACCAGTAATGCACTGGGTATTTGCTGGCCTTGTGCCTAAAGTAGAAACAATTATTTTTATATCGCTACCCTCTTAGCAAATTCTAGTGCGCTGCATAGTAGTGACTTGAATAACTAACAGTTAAACTCAACAATATTGAATTTAGTAAATCTCTAAATGTACTAATTATCGATACTATAGAACCAGCTGATAACATCATCACTATTATTATTTGCTGACTTTACTAATATTATCGTTAATATTATCTAAATGTTTCTGACTAATAATTGTTTCTACTTTTGGCACAAGGCCAGCAATTATCCCAGTGTATTACTGGTGCTTTATTTTATCGACCCAGTAAGGATGAAAGGCAAAGTTAACCTTGGCGGGATTTGAAATCAGATTGGAAAGGGCAGTAACTCTATGTTGCAAAGCATGGCGTCCGTCCCTCTACCTATACTGCCAATCCACCGCTCGTTTCCGACTAATAATATGTGGGATTTAGCTGAGTTAATTAACCTGCATTTAAGATTAAATACAAAGTTTAACATACAAGTAGTAATATTTATAAACGTTAAGCGTCTAGCTAATATTCTCAGTAATCTATTTGTTTATATACTTTTACTTTCATTTGTCATGTATCTTACTTCGTTATTAATATCATGTGCTAGTGTTTGATTCGCATTATGTCATATTTGTTTCAGCGGTGGATTGGCAGTATCGGTAGAGGGTCGGACGCCATACTTTGACGCATAGAGTTCCGGCCCTTTCCATTCTGAGTTCAAATCCCGCCGAGGGTAGAAACAATTATGTCATATTTGTTTCAGTATTATTTTATTGATTTTATATAGGTTTCTAGATTTGTCTGAACAATTACATAATGCTTTATTGGATTGCAGTAATTTCTTAATGTATAATAGATAACTAAATATAGCAGTACCAGGCATACCTCTGTACACCTGTTATGCTTATGACATTAATCTAATCGTCAAAACTATTTCACACACAGACGTTCTGACTGATGACAAATTCACTGTATGTACCGTTCCAAAGCAAACACCGCCCATGCACAATAAAGCTATATCTGTTCTGAGTGTTAAACCCATCTTAATAGTGTATATTTATACTATTTACAATCATTTGATGACAGTCAAATATCAAACTGATCTAAATTTTGTGTAGACTACTTACTATAAGATGTGGATGATAGTCTAGAAAATCATGTCTTAATAACCAGTCGTTTCGACATTTAATCAGTCACTCATTGTTGTCAAGATGTAGTACGCCCTCTAGATAGCATATCCATAGAGAAGTTGTTCATCAATGATACAATTATACTGGATATTCTCTACTTACACCAAGGTAACACTATTCGATTGTCAGAGAAAGGAATACACGATGGATACATACTCTCACCAGGGATGAAATCGCGAAAGTGGATACAGGCTTTCAATCTCATGTCATTTTCAATCTTCGGAAAAAGAATGTTTTTCACCCAAAATTCGTCTTTGGGTGAAGATTTATAGGAAATAAATACATCGTATAATTTTTCTTCTGAAAATGAAAAAAAAAGTATTCATAGAAACAATCCATGGAAATAAGAAAATGCTTCATCAAAATTTACATTTCAAAAATAATTAGTCACATCCCTCTCGTCCAATCATCACATTAACGGCGTTCAGAAGAAAGTAAATTATTTGTGAAATTTATTTAAAACATTTTTTTAATCTTCAACTTCGATATTTAGGGCTCGATAAAATTACTAAGGAGTTGATTTTATCGGTTACACTCTCCTTCTGAATGTTTCCGAAATAGGTTTCATTTGTTGTTTTCTCATCACAATCTATTCACATTTCACCACGTATAGTATAATGTAGTAATGTTACCACATCTGTACTTCTTGTAGCAATAAATAGCAATATTATATTTATCTTTATTGTTCATGGTTCGATAAATACATCAAAAGTAATTGTTTCTACTTTTGGCATAAGGCCAGCAATTATCCCAGTGTATTACTGGTGCTTTATTTTATCGACTCAGTAAGGATGAAAGGTAAAGTTAGCCTTGGCGGAATGTGAACTCAGACCGGAAAGTTTCCTTTCTTGAAACAGATTTGAGAACATGCATAGAAGTGTCACAGATTAAAAAGATACTTATTGTAGGGAAAGCGTATTATATTATTTGAATTATGCTAATGAATTGGTATTATGGGCTGTTCCTAGCAGAGCTATTATTTTGGACAGTGTGTAGCGTGAGCCCTATTATAGCATGTATTTTTTAATCATATCTGGTGCTTCAATTATTACTGGCTTTGTTTTTACCTTCGGGCTTCACATCTTGTATATTTCAATTTCAGGATCATCGTTGTTTTCGCACTTTTCCCATTACTTTTCAAGCAATACTTTAGTCAGGATGGATTGTTATGTATATCAATGTGCATTGCCATATCGGTAATGTTTGTATGTATATTAAAACATGACTAGGACTGGACACCGATTGTGTATTTTTTGTATATTGGTCTTCCCTGCCCCATATTCCCTCCCTCATATCTGAACTCCGATGGTGTTAGTATAATGGGTTTTTTTTTTTTTTGTATAGAATAGTTTGATATTTAACTAGAATTATTTGCTTTCTTGGAAGTTTCTTCTTCTTCTTGATCGGGCTGGATCCCCAAGATGTTATCCAACTATTTAGCTCGGGATCTATCCATTGGACTCTTGCCGGTTTGTTTTGCCCGTAAAACCTGTCCAGCGATTTTTCCTGGACATATCGGAGCTGTGGTCTCTCAATTCAGAGAAATGGTTGCTTTACCTAGAGCGAATCCTTGATATCTCAGCTACACACTATCGAGTAACGTTATTCCAAAGACCCTTGAGAGGAACCCCATTTCGGCTGCTTGTATTCGTGATCCTATTCTTTCAATCGTTCCACAAGATAGGTAATGGTTGGCGCGGATACCGAATTGAAATTAGCGAGTATGGCTTTTACACCTACTTCCCATTTTCTGATGACCGAATGCTGAAACTAGCGCATTACTGCTCCAGTTCCTGCAATTCTAGGACTTAATTCAGCCTCTCGCCGTCCAGCACTTGTGAAAATGGCCTCAAGATGCATGAATGTCTATACCTGGTTCAGTGGAACTCCACTCACACAGAGAGTGCACTGCGAAATAAACGTTTGTGCTTATAATAGCGTTTTATGAGGTATGCTTCAGATTTTTTTTTGCTTACATCTTTTTATTATTATGGTCATTTTTATTTTGTTATCTATATCCTTTTTTTGTTTCTTTTGTATGTTAGATCCTTCATTTTCTTCCTAGTTCACAAAGAAAGGATATGACTTTCCGAGGTGTTTCGACGTGGTGCAATATATTTTCATACCATTTAGGGAGTTGGAATTTGTTTTGGGGAGATCTGTTCCAGTCAAACCCAATTTTCCTTGATATCACTACGGCTGTTGATTAGATCAGATCATTCAATCTGCCGTTATTCAGGTAGTCGGTTGTCATCTGTATGAATTATTCCAGGACTTGGTTGTATTCATTTATTCTTTCATAAAGCTGTTTATTTCCCTATAGTTTAGTGAGGTATTTACGCTGAAACTTGTGTAAGGATTTGAGGATGCCCTCTTCTTTTATTTACTTTGTTGCTTCAATCAAGACCTCGTGAATATTAATTCTAATGAGTTTAAGCTTTTGCTTGTTGATAGACGTGGGCATATTTCATGGATTTTATTTTGGATTTTAATCCACCCGCTAACTTCTTTATTATACTAATGTTATTTTTAAATTTCTCTTTGGCTTTTTAAGTTTCGACTATCAGGAATTTAGAATCTGCAAAAGGAATTTTTATTTCAAATTTAAAAAAATTCCCAATCAGAAACTGATAAAAGTTATAGTACTTGTTTATACCTTTACTAAATATATTTCATTTTCTATTAGAAATATACAAAATGCATTTGGTTTAGGCTGTGATTAAATGTTAACTCTTAATAAGCTAAACTCAAAATGACAGTTGACATGTAAACAATTAAAAAAGCATTTATACACTTCAAATCTAAAGGAAATATATTTATACATAAAAATAACTCTAATCTAATCAATTTCTGATTTGTAAAAATCAAGTAAATTTTGTTTGTGTGAATATCGTATGTGTGTGAGAATTTCGTATAGCTAAAAATTTACGGTATGTTTAAGAAATGAACATTTTGAAAGCCTAGATATGAAGGCATTTTGACTATTAATATCATAATTATTATTACTACTGTTTCTGCTGTGTGTGATGTTATTAGTATTATTAAAGAAATGGGCTGGTGGATTGGCAGTATCGGTAGAGAGTCAGACGCCATGCTTTCCAGCATAGTTACGTCCCTTTACGGTCTGAGTTCAAATCCCGCCGAGGTTGACTTTGCCTTTCATCCTTACAGGGTCGATAAAATAAAGTACCAGTAATGCACTGGGTGATTGCTGGCCTTGTGCCTAAAGTAGAAACAATTATTACTACTGTTTCTGCTGTGTGTGATGTTATTAGTATTATTAAAGAAATGCGTAAAATCACTATATGGGATGTAAAATATCTTACTATTATATCCTGACTTTGTCAATACTTCATTGTAATACCAGGTAGTGGAATTAAATATATCTTCATTTGCAGATAGTTTGGAAATTCTATGGGATGCCCTCTTAACAACTGAGTTAATAATAAACCTAGGGTGGTTGGATAGTCTATTTACATAGGATAGAAACTCATCTGGCTTGTAGTAGGGGCGTTATAGTCCAGTATCTATTTCAAACGTGGGCTCTAGAAAGTTGACCACCCTATGGTTATACTCAATAGTTATGGTGAGTCCAAACTGTTTGAAAATTATAAGTAATTATATATTAGGATTTTCGATCCTATGTTGATGTTAGTTCTTAACAATAAATAAAGTGCAGTCTCTATATAAACCGCCATGTAGAGTAGGAATCTCTTATTTGAGTCTATGTATTAAGTAAATACCAACCAAGTCAGTGACTTGCGCAGAGTTACTGCACCATATAATTATGTCGAAGTTGTTGGGTCGGTTAGTTCCAGTCCATATATATAGTAGAGTGTCTATGTATATATATGTATGGGTATATCATCATCATCATCTGGCGACCCAAGCCGAAATGGACTCAACAATTGATCTCCACGTGGGTCTGTCGTTCAGTGCCGTTGCCAAGTCCTGGATTTCAATACCAGAATCTCTGGAGATGACATCGGGATAGGAGAGCTTGCGCCCCCTGTTATTAGTGATTGATTGTGGTTTCCAAATCACTAACGGGGACACAGACTCATAGCTGGTGACATCTGACTTTGAGAGAGATATATGCCGGCCTCCCACGCATATCTGCCGTTGTACGTAAAAGGATGTGTATATATGCATGCATGTATGTGTCTCTATGTACATATTTATATTTATGTGGATCTATGAGTTTGTATTTAGTGGTATTTATATATATATATGTGTGTGTATATATGATGCGTATGAAGGATGACAGCTGCATAAAAAGATGCAGAGCACTAAAAGTTGATAGAAGCCATAGATGGGGACCCGAGAAGAACTGGGATAAGGTGATAAAAGCGGACCTTGCCCAATTGCACCTCTCAACGGCGATGACACAGGACCGTGACCTCTGGTGTCACACAGTAATACAGAAGACCCGAC
>OZ024742.1:69361885-69364385 GCA_964016885.1 Eledone cirrhosa | reverse complement strand
AGGAGGAAAGGAAGAAAGAAGAAAAAAGGAAGACATAAGAAAAACAGAGGAAAGCAACAGAGAGATATTAGGTCAACAGACAGATAGAAAAACTCAAGAGAGAGAAATGTTATATAGAGAGAGAGGGAGATTATGAAAACTTTACGTCGTGTCATGTTAAGTTGGGTTAACAATTCATATGAAATGAGTAATAAAAATATAAATATTAATTTTCATGAATGGGACATAGATATATAATATGAGAAGTTAAACATTGTTTAATAATGACTATATGTTTAGTTTAAACCTTGAGATCAATATACCAAAATTTGGGTTTAATCTCCAGAATGTACACATTGCTAGAGAAAGACACAGATATATATATATATATATATATATATATATATATATATATATATATATATATATATATACGCACGGCCTGAAAATAGAAATTATATTTACTCAAGTCAACAATATAGACATATAATGCGCAGACGATTTCTCTTAATCATTGCTATACATTCGTTGTGTTATAAAAAGTTCACAGTATATATACACATACATATATACGATTAACATTCATGACTTCGTATATATGATTACCATTCATGCATTTAACATTTTTGCAATCCAAACTACGTGGTTATGCAACATAACTTTTACCCACACATATACATACACACACATATATACATATACATCTATATATGTATAAATAAATATCTGCGTGCGTTATCAGGCATCGCTCATGTATACATACAGACATATATACAATCAGAAAAAACCTATAACACTTTTATATGCATGTTAATACACACATATATACCTTTGTATAGAGATAATCAAATATCAATATATTACTAAGGATTATACTTTGGAAATATAATTATACCAATATAAATTTAAAATACTAAAGGATTATATTTTGGAAATACAACTATATCAATATATTCAAAAGGACAAACGAATTCTAGAAATGTCAAAGCATTAAATATCTTTAAAACACTATAGAGTATCTTAAGTTACAATAATATGTTTCATATATTTAGTATAGAAAATTATCCTACTTATATTTCAATCAAGATATTGAAAGGGTAGACTTATGAGAATTATGAGAAGCTATCAGAATCAAAGCAAAACTAATAAAAATAAATAAAAATAAAATTAAATAAAAGTTAAATAAATATTATATCAATATAATTTAAAAATTTAAAAATTTAAAGATCTAAAAATTTCAAAAAATTTCAAAAAGAATTAAAAAAATTTTTCAAAATTCAAAATTATAAAAGATTTAAAAAACCAAGGATTCTAGAGATATCCTTATATTTAGTATAGAAATTTATCCTACGTATATTTTATTTAAGATATTGTAAGTGTAGACGTTTTAAAGTAGTTTATTATATCTATGTTTATATTTAGGAAGAAAGTTTAAAAAGAAAAAGGTGAAGGAATCTAATGATTTATCGACAGGTTTTATATATTAACTAAATTACTTAATTAATTATACTACATTTTAAATTTATATTTATATTTAAACGTTGAGTTCAATCTATGTCTGCAGCAGCTGAATAAATTGTTCCTTAAATTAAGGGAATTTTTGGACTTTAATATAAAGGATATTTCTTCAATACAAAGATCACAATTTTCAGAAGAGGAATTAAAAGGAGTAGCTTGTGAAATAATATTCCAAGTCATCGAATAGTTAACATTATCTCGTTTTAGGTCCCATAGTAGGCTAGATAGCGAAGTTGAAGATTTTTTGTTTGGATCTGTGAAAGAATTTTTATGATTATTGAAGCGAAATTTAAATTCAATCGAGGTAGAACCAACATAGTTGAACGAATTTAAATTAGTTTTAACATTACAATTGTACACTACATTTTTAGCTAAGCAGTTGTTATTTAACGGACAGTTAGATTTATTTCTACAGTTACAGTTATTTAATTGAACATTGCTTGGGTTATTATTGGTATTTTGGTTAGGTTTTAGATTTCTATTATTAATTCTATTAATATTTTGTGCTAAATTTTTGGTAGACGAGTAAGTTAATTTTATAGTGTGTCTATTAAAAATTGAGTAATATTTATGTGCCCTAGGGAAGCGTTTGTCAAGAGCTTTAAAGAATAGTTTAGCAATAGGTGTTTTAATATATAGTGAGAAAGGGGGAGAAAACCATAATATGTTTCTAGTTCTATTTCTTTTTCGGCTTTTGGAATTATTGTAATGTTTTCTATTATAGTTGCTAAAGTTGTTACCATAATTAAAATTGTTATTATTTTGGTTAGTTTGCTTATTATTATTATTATCCGGATGATTTCCAAAAACAATGGTTGCATTTTAATAGGGTACGTCAAAGCTTATTTGTAAAACTGTTATATATTGTATTTTGTCTGATGAAGGCATACCATAATTTAATTTGGTATCCCTGAAATATCTATAATGAAATAAATATGGTTTTATAAATATAGTTCCATTTATTAATATCGTATATATATATATATATTGTTATACTTGGGGA
>OZ024742.1:69334385-69344385 GCA_964016885.1 Eledone cirrhosa | reverse complement strand
GAATATTGTTTGGGTTATTATTGGTATTTTGGTTGTGCTAAATTTTTGGTGGACGAGTAAGTTAATTTTATAGTGTGTCTATTAAAAATTGAGTGATATTTATGCGTTCTAGGGAAGCGTTTGTCAAGAGCATTAAAGAATAGTTTAGCAATATGGGTTTTAATATTTAGTGAGAAAGGGGGGCAAACCATAATATATTTCTAGTTCTATTTCTTTTTCGGCTTTTGGAATTATTGTAATGTTTTCTATTATAGTTGTTAAAGTTGTTACCGTAATTAAAATTGTTATTATTTTGGTTAGTTTGCTTATTATTATCGATGTATTTAATTTTATCTCTATATCCTGCTCTAGCTAACGGTTCATTGTAATACTGCGCTTTTTCATCAAAAATACTTTTATTAGATGAAATTCTTGAAATTCGTTCTTGAACAGAGTTCACTATAGTATTTTTAGCAGATCTGGGGTGATTAGAGTTAAAATTAACATAATTCAAGTTCTCATTTAGTTTGTGAAATGGATAGTGAAGACATGTGTTGAGATTTAGTGTTACATCCAGGAAATTGACTATTCTATGGTTATTCTCTATTTCTATTTTTAGATTAAGGTAATTAAAAAATTGTATAATTTGTTTTCTTTTTCTATTTAGTTCACAGTTATTGTTTTCAATAAGTAAAAGCATGTCATCACGATATAATCCTCCGGTTACACCTGGTATTTTTCTATGCAGCGAATTAATTATAAATAGGCCCACAAGATCCGTTACCTGAGCTGAGTCAGATGATCCCATAATTATGTCAAAATTATTATCTCTATCTGCCCTAGTCCATAGTTGGTTATTAAATTCTATCAATGTTTTCCTTGCCGATAATATAATGTGCATTTCATTACTAGTTAAGTCTGTATGTTTAAATGCGTAATTTAGTGCCTTATTCAGTAGATTAGGAGTGATAGATGAATAGTAGTTAGCAATATCAAGTTGAATAAACTTATTATTATAGATATATTTAATTTATTTAAACCACTCAATAACCTCACCAGTCCCCTTCCATAACTTTAAGTAAGGTAAATTATGTAAGTTTTTAATTTGTTGTATTACCCTGTCTAGAATGATTTTGCTAAGTTTTCCCAGGTCAGACTTTGATGGTGCAATCAATCTGACTGGCAAATCATTTTCAAAGTTTCTTTTGTGATCTTTCATATTGATCTTGGGTTTCCTAGGCATGAAGGGCTGTGTTTTATTCTCAATGTCTAATTCATGCATTATACAAGATGCCTCTGTATTCATTTTTTCCAGTTCGTCCTTACTTGCTACCTTGTACTTTTTCCTTACTTCTTTCAATATAAGGCCGTTATACATGTCCTTTTGCACTCCATAAAGGTTATTAGTTTTGTCCGATTTCACTAAGATCTTCTCTGTTTTTTCCAAGCTTTCAATATTATCCTTAATGCATCTTAAATAGTACTGGCCTTTGAAGTTTCTCTTGAATTTGATGCCTTCTTATAACCATAGAATAGTCAATTTTCTGGATGTAACACTAAATCTCAACGTCTTCACTATCCATTTCACAAACTAAATGAGAACTTGAATTATGTCAATTTTAACTCTAATCACCCCCAGATCTGTTAAAAATACTATAGTGAACTCTGTTCAAGAACGAATTTCAAGAATTTCATCTAATAAAAATATTTTTGATGAAAAAGCGCAGTATTACAATGAAGCTTTAGCTAGAGCAGGATATAGAGATAACATTAAATACATCGATAATAATAAGCAAACTAACCAAAATAATAACAATTTTAATTACGGTAACAACTTTAACAACTATAATAGAAAACATTACAATAATTCCAAAAGCCGAAAAAGAAATAGAACTAGAAATATATTATGGTTTGCCCCCCGTCCCCCCCCCTTTCTCACTAAATATTAAAACTATTCTTTAATGCTCTTGACAAACGCTTCCCTAGAACACATAAATATCACTCAATTTTTAATAGACACACTATAAAATTAATTTATTCATCCACCAAAAATTTGGCACAAAATATTAACAGAATTAATAATAGGAATTTAAAACCTAACCAAAATACCAATAATAACCCAAACAATATTCAATTAAATAACTGTAACTGTAGAAATAAATCTAACTGTCCGTTAAATAACAACTGCTTAGCTAAAAATGTAGTGTACAATTGTAATGTTAAAACTAATTTAAATTCTTTCAACTATGTTGGTTCCACCTCGACAGAATTTAAACTTCGCTTCAATAATCATAAGAATTCTTTCACAGATCCAAACAAAAAATCCTCAACTTCGCTATCTAGCCTACTCTGGCACCTTAAACGAGATAATGTTAAATATTCGATGATTTGGAATATTGTCTCAAAAGGTATTCCTTTTAATTCCTCATCAGAGAGTTGTGATCTTTGTATAGAAGCTATATTATTTATATTAAAGTCAAAAAATTCCCTTAATTTAAGGAGCAATTTATTCAGTTGCTGCAGACATAGATTGAACTCAACGTTTAAATATAAATATAAATTTAAAATGTAGTATAATTAATTAAGAAATTTAGTTAATACATGAAACCTGACGATAAATCATTAGATTCCTTCACCTTTTTCTTTTTAAACTTTCTTCCTAAATATAAACAAGGATATAATAAACTACTCTAAAATGTATATGCTCCCAATGTATTAAATAAAATTTACGTAAGATAAATTTCTATACTAAATATAAGGGCATCCGTAGAATCACTGGGTCTTCTAAATCTTTTAAATTATTTTTATTTTTTTATTTTTTTTATTTGATTTTTGACTCTGATAGCTTCTAATAACTTTCATATGTCTACCCTTGCAATATCTTGTTTGAGATATAGGTAGGTTGGATTTCTATAATAAATATATAAAACATATTATTTTAACTTGAGATACTCTATAGTGTGTTAAAGATATTTACTGCTTTGATAATTCTGTATTAAGATATTGATATTTGATTATCTCTATACAAAGGCCATTTGTGTGTATGAACATGCATATAAAAGGTTTATAGAGTTTATTTATGTGTTCGTATATATGTCTGTATATATGCATAACGATGCTGGAAAACTCACGCAGATATTTATTTATACATATGTATGTGTATGTATGGTTGTGTGTGTATATGTTGATGTGTGTTGCAGATATGCATAATATTAAATAGATGAACGGTAATCAAATATGTGAGGACATGAATATTAATCGTATTTTTATGTATATATACTGTGAAATTTTTATAACACAAGAAATGTATAGAAGTGATCAAGTGAAATCATTTGTATGTCTATATTATTGACTGGAGTAGACATAATTTTCTCTTTTTTCAGGACGTACATATACGTGTATATATATATATACATATGTGTATCCGTACTTTTATAAATAGGGTATTTTTTGAAGGTTTTAACTCAGATTTTGGTATATTGACCTCAAGGTTTAAACTAAACATATGGTCAATATTGAACAATGTTACTTTCTCATATTATATATCTGTCTCATTCATGAATATTGATATTTACATTTTTATTATTCATTTCATATGAATTGTTAATTCAACTTAATATGACATGACGTAAGGTTGTCACTATATCCTCCTCTCTCTATATAGTACTTCCTCTCTCTTGAGTTTCTCTATCTGTATGATGAATTATTATTTCTCTATTGCTTTCTTTTGTCTTTCTCATTTCTTTCTTTTCCATTTCCTCCTATCTATTTATATATATCTTTCTTTTCTGCATACATTCCTTTCCTCTCTATCCTTCTTTTTCTCTCTCCTTCTCTCTCTCCGCTTTATTTCCGTCTTTTTTTCTAACTGTGCTTAACACTATAACTAATAAAATAATTATAAACATCTCACTATCCAGACAGCTTCCAAAAATAATGGTCGCATCTAATAGGGTACGTCAAAATTATTTATAAAACTGTTTATATATTGTATTTTGTCTGATGAAGGCATACCATATTTTAATTTGGTATCCCTGAAATATGTATAATGAAATAAATATGGTTTTATAAATAAAATTTCCATTTATTATAATCGTATATACATATATATATATACATATATATATATATATATATATATATATATACATATACATATATATATATATAATATATATACATATATACATATATAAATATATATATACATATATACATATACATATATATATATATATACATATATACATATACATATATATATATATACATATATACATATACATATATATATATACATATATACATATATATATATACATATATACATATATATATATATACATATATGCATATACATATATACATATATACATATATACATATATACATATATACATATATATATACATATATACATATATATATACATATATACATATATATATATATATATATATATACATATATATATATATATACATATATATGTGTATATAAAACTGAACTATCCACAGTTTTTTTTAACCTTCATATCATGTCTTCCTGTTTTATCTGATGAAAACACAAATATTATTGCATGATGATATTTGTTTTTGAAATGCGCATAATAAAATACATCGAACTCTTTTAACCATCTCTTGTTCTTATATATTATATATATATATATATATATATATATATATATATATATATATATATATGTATATATATGTATATATGTATATATATATATATGTATATATGTATATATATATATGTATATATGTATATATATGTATATATACATATATATATATATACATATATATATATATATATATATATATATATATATATATATATATATATATTAAATAACTTTAATTATATCTCATAAAATAATACAACTGCCTTTTCCACATAATACATATTGTTAGCACCCTAAACACTTAAATTGGGTTTATATTAAAATATAACCTAATGTTTGTTGAGTAAGATGGTTACCAGTCAGAGATTAGCTTTAAACTATCTCTGTTATTGTATTAATATTTTACTCTTGATTGACCAGAGGTGTTTATTTCCAGGTACCTTATAAATTTGACTTTCCGTATTTATTACTGTTGTGCGATATTGTGGTTTTTATTGGTTGTAACTTCTCTGTTTTTTAGCCTAAGAAAATATATATATGCCTATGTATATAATTACATGCATGCATTTATTTTTTTTTATTAATTGAGTTCTTTACACGAGGAATTGATATTAGTTTTGAAATAACTAATTAACCCGCGTGTGTTTTATGTTTTACTCTTAATTCGGCCGGAGATTTACATTCCCATTTGCCCTTTAAAGCATAACTTTCCGCATTTACTACGGTTACGAGATGCGGTTTCTTATTCAGGTACAACCTCTGGTTTTAGCCTAAGAAAATATCTATATGCGTGTGTAATTTATACACGCATATATTTATTTTTTTAATTTCAATTGAGTTCTTAACACGTTGGATTGATAATGTTTTCGAAAAAATTGATTAACCCGCGTGTATATTATTTTTTTTCCTCCTTTCGTGGATCGTAGTTGTCTCCCCTTCCCGCTTAGTGACGCTATAATACTTCCTCAGTCAAAAACTGCTGGAATTTCAAATTTGCCTGTCATTCGATGAGGGAAGGAGCAACTTAACGGACACGATTTTTAACTGTGGTAAGAAATGTTTTTCTTATATCAAAGTTTATTGGGCTTCCACTGATGATTTATAAACGCCCACCTAAATACATGAATGTATATTAGGCTTCTACATAAAATGGAAATATTCTCCGAATTTGTAGAAAAGTTATAATGAAACAATTGTTTGGAAAGAGAGATATATTTTAACTTTAATTATATCTCATAAAATAATACAACTGACTTTTCCACATAATACATATTGTTAGCACCCAAACACTTAAATTGGGTTTATATTAAAATATAACCTAATGTTTGTTGAGTGAGATGGTTACCAGTCAGAGATTAGCTTTAAACTATCTCTGTTATTGTATTAATTATATATATATACATATATTTTTATACATATTTTTATACACATATATATATATATATATATATATATATACATACATTTTTTCTGTATCTCCAGTTTTTTTCTTTCTCTCCGTCTTTTTTCTAACTGTGCTTAACACTATAACTAAATAATTATTATCCCTCTCTCTCTATATAGTACTCCCTCTCTCTTGAGTTTTTCTATATGGATGGTGAATTATTATTTATCTGTTGCTTTCGTTTGCCTCTCTTATTTCTTCCTCGTTCCTTTTCACCTCCTCCTTTCTTTCTCTCCCTTCTATTTCTCTGTTTTTTCTTTGCCTCCGTTTCTTCTTTCTCTCCGTCTTTTTTCTAACTGTGCTTAACTCTATAACTAAATATTTATAAACAAATCACTACCCAGACAGCTTCCTAATTTAATGGTCGCTTATAATATGGTACGTCAAAATTATTTATAAAACTGTTTATATATTGTATTTTATCTGACGAAGGAATGCCATATTTTTAATATGGTATCCCTGAAATATGTATAATGAAATAAATATGGTTTTATAAATATAGTTTCCATTTCTTTAATATCGTATATATACTCCAAAAACTTGTCGAGTGCTTTATATCAGTTATAAAATATTTACTTGTTGTAACCCAACAATTTTAAATAAAACCTTTGCATATATTTTTGCTCCAATATTGTTGAGCGCTTTATATTATAACTGAAAAAATGGAATTCTTTAAGATATCTTCTTCTCTAAAAGACATACCTCTACCTAGGAACAAAGACTTTATTAAACAATTAATAGAAAAATCAGACTCTTTTATAAGAAGAATCAGGTGGCGTGCCTTCCACTTTGATAAATCTAATCTCAATGAAAATGTTTCAGATTTGTATAAAATTTTCAAATCCAAAAAAAATCCACCCCCCAACAAACTATTAATGGATTTTAAAAACGATATAATTTCTATCATCCAATGAATCAAATTCAAGAGAAACTTCAAAGGCCAGGACTATCTAAGAAGCATTAAGGATAATATTGTAGGCTTGGAAAAAACAGAGATCTTAGTGAAATCGGACAAAACCAATAACCTTTATGGAGTACAAAAGGACATGTATAACGGCCTTATATTGAAAGAACTAAGGAAAAAGTACAAGGTAGCAAGTAAGGACGAACTGGAAAAAATGAATACAGAGGCATCTTGTATAATGCATGAATTAGACATTGAGAATAAAACACAACCCTTCGTGCCTAGGAAACCCAAGATCAATATGAAAGATCACAAAAGAAATTTTGAAAATGATTTGCCAGTCAGATTGATTGCACCATCAAAGTCTGACCTGGGAAAACTTAGCAAAATCATTCTAGACAGGGTAATACAGTAAATTAAAAACTTACATAATTTACCTTACTTAAAGTTATGGAAGGGGACTGGTGAGGTTATTGAGTGGTTTAAATAAATTAAATATAACTATAATAATAAGTTTATTCAACTTGATATTGCTAACTACTATTCATCTATCACTCCTAATCTACTGAATAAGGCACTAAATTACGCATTTAAACATACTGACGTAACTAGCAATGAAATGCACATTATATTATCGGCAAGGAAAACATTGATAGAATTTAATAACCAGCTATGGACTAGGGCAGATAGAGATAATAATTTTGACATAATTATGGGATCATCTGACTCAGCTCAGGTAACGGATCTTGTGGGCCTATTTATAATTAATTCGCTGCATAGAAAAATACCAGGTGTAACCGGAGGATTATATCGTGATGACATGCTTTTACTTATTGAAAACAATAACTGTGAACTAAATAGAAAAAGAAAACAAATTATACAATTTTTTAATTACCTTAATCTAAAAATAGAAATAGAGAATAACCATAGAATAGTCAATTTCCTGGATGTAACACTAAATCTCAACACATGTCTTCACTATCCATTTCACAAACTAAATGAGAACTTGAATTATGTCAATTTTAACTCTAATCACCCCAGATCTGCTAAAAACACTATAGTGAACTCTGTTCAAGAGCGAATTTCAAGAATTTCATCTAATAAAAATATTTTTGATGAAAAAGCGCAGTATTACAATGAAGCGTTAGCCAGAGCAGGATATAGTGATAAAATTATGTACATCGATAATAATAAGCAAACTAACCAAAATACCAATAATAACCCAAACAATATTCAATTAAATAACTGTAACTAGAAATAAATCTAACTGTCCGTTAAATAACAATTGCTTAGTTAAAAATGTAGTATACAATTGTAATGTTAAAACTAACTTAAATTCTTTTAACTATGTTGGTTCCACCTCGACAGAATTTAAACTTCGCTTCGATAATCATAAGAATTCTTTCACAGATCCAAACAAAAAATCCTCAACTTCGCTATCAAGCCTACTCTGGCAACTTAAACGAGATAATGTTGAGTATTCGATGTTTTGGAATATTGTCTCAAAGGGAATTCCCTTTAATTCCTCATCAGAGACATGTGATCTCTGTGTGGAGGAGGTATTCTTTATATTAAAGTCCAAAATTTCCCTTAATTTAAGGAGCAATGCTGCAGACATAGATTGAACTCAACGTTTAAATATAAATATAAATTTAAAATGTAGTATAATTAATTAAGAAATTTAGTTAATATATGAAACCTGACGATATATCATTTGATTCCTTCACCTTTTTCTTTCTAAACCTTCTTCCCAAATATAAACAAAGATGTAATAAACTACTCTAAGGTGTATTTGCTCCCAATGTATTAAATAAATTTTACGCAAGATAAATTTCTGTACTAAATATAAGGGCATCCCTAGAATCACTGGGTCTTTTAAATCTTTTAAATAATTTTTGTTAAATAATTTTTGGTTTTTATTTGTTATTTGACTCTGATAGCTTATAACTAACTTTGCAATATATTGTTTGAAATATGGGAAGGGTACATTTCTGTAGTAAATATATGAAACATGTTGTTTTTGGCCTGAGATACTCTATAATGTGTTGAAAGTATTTTAATGTTTTTATGTTTCTGTGCTGATATATTGATATTTGATTATCTCTATACAAATGCCATATGTGTATTAACATGCATATAGAAGGTTTATAGAGTTTATTTTATGTGTTCATGTGTCTGTATGTGTGCGTAGAGATGCTGGAAAACTCACGCAGATTTTATATATACATATATATATATATATAGGTATGGTTTTGCATATGTTACAGATATGCATAATATTAAATACATAAACGGTAATCATATATGCGAGAACATGAATATTAATCGTATATTTATGTATATATACAATGAAATTTTTATAACACAAGAAACTTTTTCTATGACACAAGAAATTATAAAGTTGATCAGGTGAAGTCATGTGTATGTCTATATTATTGACTAGAGTTAGACATAATTTTCTCTTTTTTCTTTTTTCAGAAAGTACATATACGTGTATATATATATACATATATATTTCCGTATTTTTATAAATAGGGTAATTTTTTGAAGGTTTTATCTCAGATTTTGGTATATTGACCTCAGAGTTTTAAACTAAACATATGGTCATTATTGAACAATGTTATTTTCTCATATTATATATCTATGTCTCATTCATGAATATTGATATTTGCATTCTTATTATCCATTTCATATGAATTGATAATTCAAATTGATATGACATGACGTAAAGATGTAACTGTATCCTTCTCTCTCTATATAGCACTTTCTCCCCTCTCTCTATATAGCTCTTCTCTCTCTATATAGCACTTTCTCCTCTCTCTTTGTGCATGATGAATTATTATGTATCTATCGCTTTCGTTTGCCTCTCCTATTTCTCTCTTGTTTCTCTTTCACTTCCTCCTATATATTTATATTTTCTCTCTCTCTCCCTTTCCTCCCCCTCTCTCTCTCCATTTTTTTCTGTATCTCCAGTTTTTTCTTTCTCTCCGTCTTTTTTCTAACTGTGCTTAACACTATAACTAAATAATTATTATCCTTCTCT
>OZ024742.1:69329385-69331885 GCA_964016885.1 Eledone cirrhosa | reverse complement strand
GTGTTATAATCAATCTCAACTTAAAAATAAATATAAGGTGATACAGTGAAGAGGGCAGAAAATAAATAACAAATTAATAAAGAGAAATCAAGATTTAAAATTGGAACTTGGAAATCAGAAATCTAGTAAATTAAAAAGTGTTTGTGTTATATAGATGTTGGCCAAATTATAATGGCTGTGTCCGATTCTATCTCTAGGCTATCATGGTGTCTGCTCAGCCTGGGTTGTTCCCTATGGCTTGAGGGGAGTTCACAACCTAGGGTGTTGTTACTGCCCATATAGCTTGAGGGAGGTCTGACCGAGAGGTGTTTTCATGTTCTGTAGAAGTCCCTATAGCTTGAGGGGAGTTCACATCTTCTTGTGTTGCTACTGTCCATATATCTTGAGAAAGGTCCCGGCTCTAAGTTATCTGCATGTCCCTAAGAAGTCGGTTCTGAGGTTTATCAGGCCGCTTCCACCTCTTAGTATCTCGAGGGTCTCGTTCAGGCATAGTTTACATATGCAAGATCCCGCTTTATCGGGTGGTACTTTCCTGATTATGTACCAGGCCAGAGAGTATGGGGTCCTGTCTAGCTTAAGCTTCCAGATCAGGTCGGAGAGAGCTGTGCTTTTCCTTTTGGCCTCCTTCTTGAATGAATGGCGATGGTTGTACCAGCGGTCTTTAAAGCTCGTTGATGTGGCTCCTATGTAGAGGTGTTCGGAGTTGGGGTTTTAACCCTACAACCGTACACTAGGTTCTTCCTGAGGCATTCATTACCAAGGGGGCATGATTCGGGGTTTCTGCAGTTGCAGAGGGGGGTTGGCCTCTGCGTACCTAGATTAGGGTTCCCGTTATGTGTTACATGTTGGTCTTCCCCCAGGCTCGGTGGGGGTCCTCGGGAATGTTTGGGTTTCTTGGGTGGGCTCTGGGTCCCCCCTTCCCTCCTTTCACATGGTTCTGCTGAGTGTTTGTATTGCCATCTTCTGGTTGTGTGTGGTTTTTAAGCCTACTTCTGTTGATGCTAGCTATGTGTTGGGCCAAATATCTCGTGGTGGTATACGAAAGCTTCACAGTGTGTCTGTTGAAGATCCTGCGGTATCTGTGGTCCCTCGGGAAGCATTTATCAAGTGCTCCAAAGAATAATCGGGCCAAGCTTTTCTTTAGGGCCGTTGAGTAGGGTGGGTTGTTCCACGTGATTTTTCGGTGTCTCCTCCTATACGTATGGGTCGGGGGCTTCGTGATTTGTTGGAGATTTGTTGGGTTGCTGGTTGTTACCGCACTGTTGCTTCCCCTTTGGGCTCTATGCTTTTTGTTATCTTCGCGGCCCGAATTTGTGGGGTGGTCGTTGTCCGCCCCGGACAGTAGCAACACAAAAAGATGTGAACTTCCCTCAAGCTATAGGGACTTCTACAGAACATGAAAACACCTCTCAGCCAGACCTCCCTCAAGCTATATGGGCAGTAACAACACCCTAGGTTGTGAACTCCCCTCAAGCCATAGGGAACAACCCAGGCTGAGCAGACACCATGATAGCCTAGAGATAGAATCGGACACAGCCATTATAATTTGGCCAACATCTATATAACACAGACACTTTTTAATTTACTAGATTTCTGATTTCCAATTTTAAATCTTGATTTCTCTTTATTAATTTGTTTTTGTTTTCTGCCCTCTTCACTGTATCACCTTATATTTATTTTTAAGTTGAGATTGATTATAACACAAACACATTTAGTTTGATTATCTCATCTTAACATCTTGTCTCATACCAATCTATCCAACATATTCTGACCTTGAGATTGGTTATAGCACACACACACACACACTTTATCCTACATTATTTCTCACTTCTCCATATTCATTTTCATTACTTTTTCACCAATTTTTCATTTATTCTTCATTCTTTATTCTCTATTTATTTATTTATTTTCAAATTATACAAATTATATTAATTATTTTATTATATTATATATTTATTTTCTGTTTTCTTCATTTATTGCCTTATATTTCTTCACATACATGGAAGAACCCCCCCCCCCTCACCGCCACCACCACTATGATGGTGGCAGGAGGGATGAAGAAAAAAACACACTGGATACTTCTAAATTGTTAGCAGCAGCAAGATATAAGCTGACCACAACACCAACAACACTACCAAAATAATGGTAGAGGTCAAATGTACTGAACAATAGCAGGCAAAAACACTACAGGGGGCCTCACCCCAGAAAGAATTCTATAGACTTCTGACTGAGGAATGCTCTCAAAACTGACCAATGGGAAGTTTCACACTTTTTTTGTTATTTTGTTCCTTTAACACCTTGTCCCTTCTACCATTTTATCAATTTTGTAAGCTAACTCCAGCAATAACAACACTTAGAATGAGGAATGTTCTAATAACTGACCAATGAGAGGAGAAGAGGACCTTTGACACTGAAATTCGTTTGTTTGAATTCATATGACTCCAGTTCCTCAGTGAAATAACAACCCAACAAGGAACTGGGCATATCAGAGTATTGACAA
>OZ024742.1:69306885-69324385 GCA_964016885.1 Eledone cirrhosa | reverse complement strand
TAGAGACAAAAATATAGTGTACATAGGTGAGACAGCTCGTAGTGTAGGGGAACGGATAAATGAACACTGGCGAGACCTTCAAGATAGTAAAGAATCATCTGTACTCTACCAACATGCTAAAATAGAACATAAGGGTAAATTAGAGAACAGAGAAATAAAAATAGAATCTACACACAGAAAAGACGCAATGTTTAGACAAATCACAGAGGCAATAAACATAAAAGAATTACAACCAAAATGAAATAGAAAATATGAGTGGAACAGCAACATCACAACTTACAATTAAGGACAAAATTAAAACACACACGCACATAGAACAAACAACCAACCTGTAACATGTAAATAAACAAATAAATAAACGAATATAAACACACACAGACACCCGGATGTGGCGCATGCGCAGACTGAGCACACAACACACACACAGAAACAAAATGGAGTAGGACAGAACAAAGGAGAGGCACAAAAACAAAGAAAAGAATCCCCAGTCACTGAAGAGGTCACAGAATGTGTGACGAAAGAAATTTGACAATATATAAACAACTATCTGGTTGTGGAACCAACCAACCAACCGGAAATTTATAAATTCCTAAATTTATAAATTTATTATAATAAATTGAAGTGAAAGCAACTGGTGCATGTGTTTCTTATTGGCAACATGACCCTCCCAAAGTATAACAATATATATATATACATATATATATATGCATATAAATATATATACATATATATATATACATATATACATATACATATATATATATACATATATATATATACATATATATATATACATATATATACATATATATACATATATAAACATATATATATATACATATATATACATATATATATATACAAACATATATATATATATACATATATATACATATATATATATACATATACATATATATATATACATATACATATATATGTATACATATACATATACCCTTTCTAGCAGTCTCTCTCTCTCTGTTAGCCTCCTCCTCAACTTTCACTCACTCATTCTCTGTCACTACCTCTCCTCCTCCTCTTTCCTCCTCCTCCTTCAAGTTTGACCTGTGTGTAATTCTTTTCTCGCGCGGTCTTGGTCAAGCTGGTATGGAATTTTTTTCTCTCTCTCTTTCGTCTGCGACTTCACAAAACTTATGTTTACCGAATTCGTAGACCAGACCCCTTCTTCTTCTTCTTCTTCTTCTTCTTCTTCTTCTTCTTCTTCTTTTTCTCCCCCCCCCCCCGTTAGACCTGTGCGAAATTCCTTCCTTGCTCACATTTCAACCAGGTTTGATGGTCTTTTGTCTCTTGTTCACGATTTCACCGAGTTTATATTCATAGAGATCTGGGACTTGTCTATTTCTTCTCACTTTCCGTTGCTTAAACCATTTAGTTTGTTACCCTAATGTCCCCTTTATTTACGTGTCCCAACGACTTTTTTTAGCCGTTGTTCGCACCAACCTGAGGCATATGGCCCTTAAAGCGATGAATGCCTGGGACGGTTGGAGGGTCACTGATGAAGGACTTACTTTTTCATATACATATATATATATATATATATATATACATATACATATATATATATATATACATATATATATATATACATATATATATACATATATATATATATATACATATATATATATACATATATATACATATACATATATATACATATACATATATATATATACATATATACATATACATATATATACATATACATATATATATACATATATACATATACATATATATATATACATACATATATACATATATATGTATACATATATACATATATATGTATACATATATACATATATATGTATACATATATACATATATATGTATACATATATACATATATATATATATATATATATATATATATATATATATATATATATATATATATATATATATATATATATATATATATATACTAGCATTAAAGCCCGGCGTTGCTCGGGGTCATTAAGTTACCAAAGTTAGGTTGCAGCACTTTTTTGTCTGCCAGGCACTGGGTGAATGAATTGCAGACCTGGAAGCATGAGCTGCGCCAGCAGTGACAATTGTAGTTTCGCCTATGGATATTATCTCTGTGCAAAAAAGTGTTGAAATTTATTGTTTCACAGTACTTGCGCAACACGCGAGTAGACGATGCCAGCCGAACAACAGAGCTGCGATGGCGTTGTTCTGCATGGTTGTCTGTGTGTTTTCTAAATTTAAGACAGTAGGGAGGGTTGTGATATGAGGGAGAGTTAGCTGTTGTTTCTAGCAGGTTTAGTGACCTCATAGAGGATATGTTTTCTAAATTTAAGACAGTAGGGAGTGGTGTGATATGAGGGAGAGTTAGCTGCTGTTTCTAGCAGGTTTAGTGACCTCATAGAAGATATGTTTTCTAAATTTAAGACAGTAGAGAGGGGTGTGATATGGGGGAGAGTTAGCTGCTGTTTCTAGCAGGTTTAGTGACCTCATAGAGGATATGTTTTCTAAATTTAAGACAGTAGGGAGGGGTGTGATATGAGGGAGAGTTAGCTGCTGTTTCTAGCAGGTTTAGTGACCTCATAGAAGATATGTTTTCTAAATTTAAGACAGTAGGGAGGGGTATGATATGGGGGAGAGTTAGCTGCTGTTTCTAGCAGGTTTAGTAACCTCATAGAGGATATGTGTTTTCTAAATTTAAGACAGTAGGGAGTGGTGTGATATGAGGGAGAGTTAGCTGCTGTTTCTAGCAGGTTTAGTAACCTCATAGAGGATATGTGTTTTCTAAATTTAAGACAGTAGGGAGTGGTGTGATATGAGGGAGAGTTAGCTGCTGTTTCTAGCAGGTTTAGTGACCTCATAGAGGATATTATTGTTTATCATCTATATATATAAAACTGACTGCACGCCTAACGAAATTTACAGATACATATATTTTAAATAAACTTATATAATTTTTGCTTTTTTTTACGAAATATTTGCTTGTTTTACGTAGTCTTTAAATAGACTTGTTTTCAAGTAAAAATTATTATGTTAATGTCATTTTAAACGCTGAGAAAGCCAGCGTAATTTTTTTAATTTTTGCACGAAGACGCTCAATGTAAACAGAACAAAGGGAAATAACTGATCACTTACGCTCAAAAATCGATACATTATATTCGATTTCGTCAGATAGGGCGGGTCAATTTGAAATATTTTTTTCCGATGTCTTCGCTAGGGCTCAATGTACAAGTATAGCAATTTCGGTGCAATTCCGTGAGAGATTCTAAGAGGAGATGTGTGCCAAAAATCGATAGACAGACAGACAACCACAGTTTTATATATATAGATATATATATATTGTTATACTTGGGGAGGGTCATATTTGTGTAATATTGCCAGAATTAATAACAGAACACACTCACTGTTTGGTTGGTTTTCGCTCTTGCTTCTGTGTCTTTTATATCGGCAATCTAATTTATTCGGTCCTCAATGTTGCCATTGACTGACCGGCGGTCAAAAATAATACAGATACAATATAGACACAAACACATATATATAGTTTATCATAAATCTTTCGTTGCACATCTGCAACATCGTCAGTGGTGCTACATTTTCCTCCTGATGTATTGTATGTCTACGCCATTTTTATTCAGTCTGTCTATATATTTATTTATTTATTTGCTTGTTTGTTTATTTTATTTTGTCTTCTTTGCGCATGCGTTTGCGTGTGTGTATAGTATTTTGTTTGCTGTGTGATGCGTGACTAGTGTGTGTTTATGTGCTTGTTGTTATTGTGCTTGTGTATGTATTTATTTATTTATTTATTTATTTATTTATTTTATTTTATTTACTTATTTATACTTCTCTTAGGTCAGTGTTGTTTGTTTGGGTGTTGTTGTTATTCCATTCATTCTTTCTGTTTAGCCTTGGTCTTCTAATTTCTATTTCACTGGCCTCTATGATTTGCCTATCTGCTGGGTCATTTCTATGTTTAGATATTATTCTAATTTCTATGTTGTCTATGTTACCGTTGTGTTGTTGTCTAGCATGTTCGTATAGTACTGACCCGTTTTTTCGTCCTTTTAGTTCCCCCCAGTGTTGGTCTATCCTTTCACCTATGCTACGAGCTGTCTCACTTATGTATGTTGTTGTCATGTTTCTGCAAGTACCCTCTGTACATCTTATGCTATAGACTACGTTTCTAGTTTTACAGTTTATCCGGGGGTTCACCTTACATATGATACATTTCCTATTGGTACAGTGGGTTTTCTTAAAAGGGTAGGTTTTGCTGATCAGGGATTTTATGGTGGTTCCTGGCTTTTCTACCACCTTTATTTTTAAGTGGGTCTTTCTCAGGGCCTTTCTACACTGGTTAGCTAATTTCCCTCCAGGGGTAGCGTCCACAAACATGACACTCTGGTATCTCTGGTTGTCGTACCATGAGGTGGCTTTCCCTATCTTATGTCTAGCCCTATCTAAGCTATTCCATGATTTGCTCCTGCATAATGGGCAAATTCCTTTCATATCCAGTTCTATGAGGGTCTTATACTTCTCCATGGCTCCTTCGTATACTCTGATTCTGTCTCTTTGGTTGTAGCCAGAGAACTGCATGCGGTTGATGAAGTGTTGGATGTGTCTTTCCATTTCTGTTGGGTCGCACATGCGGGACACATTCTTCATCACTCGTACCATATCTGCGATTAGAATATTAAACTTAGCACTGCTGGACATTGCTGAGATTTTGAGTATCAGGTATTTGGAGGCCATGGGTTTAGCATAGTGTGAGTGGAGAATTTGGGCACTCTCGTCTATAGTGTTAATCCAGAGTTCTGTGTCTAATACAGGTAGTCTATTGTTAGGGTGTTTGGAAGGGAAGTCGATAGTTACAGTTATACTCTGGTGTATGGAATTAGCTATCTGCTGGATGCTTTCCATCGTGCTACGTTCTAAATCAAACTTGTTAGTGCTCTCTAGCGGGGGTGTTCTTATAACTATATTGATATCGTCTACATAACGAGAGTACATGATGAGGTCTATGGATCTCTCATTAAGGAGATCTTTAAGTCTCCTTTCCCACCATACCATGAAAAGGTTGGCAACATCACCAGCTATTCTGACGCCGATGGCTGCTCCCTCATTTTGGGTGTAGATCTTCTCGTTGAACTTAAATATGTGGCCCTTTAGGGTAGTTTTGATACTAGCCCCTATTGCATGTGCGACCATTTTTCTTACCTGATCATTGTTTTGGGGGGTCCGTATAGCTTTGGTCCACCCAATCCACCTTCCCATGGGAGTCTTTTTTGCCATTGAGGTTATGGTGGGGGGGTCTACCTCTTATAGGTCTACTAGGGCAGAAACGTCTAAGGTCATGGCTGTCTAGGTAGTCAGTGTCGTAAGTAAGTCTAAGTAGGAGGCCCAGTTCGTCTGTGTCGACGTCGCAGAACTCCACCTCACTCTCAATAATCATCTCCACACATCTTTTCACAGCAAAATCAATGTTAACGGATGGGTATAGTGACACCACATCCATGCTGCCTATTATGCAGTTGGATAGGTTCCTGTTTTTGTTTCACTCACTGATTCTGCTGAGGAGGTCCTCTGTACTGTCACATACATCTGGGGACATCTTGATTATGGGGCGTATAACCATTGAGAGGAAGTAGGAGATCCTGTAGTTGCTAGCTATATTAGCTCCGCATACGGGTCTTGTTGGTGGTCCTGTTGTCGGATCGTCGACTGTCTTGTGGTCTTTTCGGAGCCCATACAAGGGTGGTATGCCATTGTTAGACGCCTGGAAGTTGTTGGCAGTGCGTCTGCTTGGCTTTAGGATGTCAGTCCACATCATCATGTGAGCGTTAAGGATTTTCTCTCTCCCATCGTGTGTTTGTTGTGCAATTTCGCTCGTGTTGGTGATGTGGGGTTGCATAGCCTTGATGTAGTTCGGCATGCTATCTATTGACATCCTACCAGACTTATCCGTGGGTAGACATACTACCGCACCATTCCTTGTGCGCTGCTTGAGGCTAACCAAGCCTTCTACAGGTTTCCTCCCAAGTTGTTGGGCCTCTGGTCTGTTCTGTCTCTTAGTATACCTGTCTACTATTTGTCTAATCTTATTTCTAGCTATGGTGAACTGTGCCTCTGTCTCGTCATCTATTTGTTGTGGAATGCAAACTCTTTTATTAAAGGGTAACCTCGTAGGATAGATATTACCCATCTTATATGTTTTGTCAGCTGGGTTGAAAAATAGTTTCTCTAAGGGGTTGTCATTATATCTATCGTCATAGTTGTGTGTGTTGCTATTATTGTTATCATGGTGGTTGTTGTTGTTTCTATCATTAGCATTATTATTATTGTTATGATTGCTAGATGTATTGTTGTTTACTTCACCGTTATTGTTGTTGTTACTGTTATTTCTACCATTGTCGTTGTTACTTTTATTATGTTTCTTGTTTTTGTTGTGTCTATCATTGATGTTGCTACATGTACTATTTCCATTATTACCACTGTGGTTATTGTTGTTGTTGTTCGTATTGTTACCGTTATTACTACTGTGGTCGCTGCTGCTGTGTCTGTGGTTAATGTTTCTATTATTATTATTATTGTGGTTGTTGTTGTTCTGTCTATCGTTAGTATTATTACCATTATCACTATTTCTCACTTTCCTGCTATTGTTATTGTTATGACTGTTATTTCTATACTCAGAGTTATTGTTTATATTACTACTACCGTTATTATTGTTGTTGTTGTTGTTGTTGTTGTTGTTTACCTTTGCATTCCAACGTATTTTTGTGAAACACTTTTCCAGCTCCGTTTTGCACTCAATAGGGTTAATCTTTTTGTAGATGGCAAATTTTGGTGGTAGCCGCAGGATTTGTTGTTCTTGTTCACTGATTAAAGTGTTCCCATAAATATTTACTGTGTGGTCATTGGTAAATTCTTCCGGTAGTTCTACATCAGTCATACGGATATTGTCGATGTTATCTGGCTATTTTTGAGAATATTCAATTTTCCTTTCTTATAGTTTTTTCTTATTCATCCATTCTAATTTCTCATTGAAATGCCTATTGCATTCGTTTCGGGCGTATTTCGTTTCACGTCGGATGACGCTCATGAAGTTATCCCTCTCGTTTGCTGTGGTGAGATTTCGGACATCCTTACCGTTAATGCGTTTCTGTCTGTAAAGTTAGTTGACTTTTGTGTATGTTGTTCTTTTCATTTTAACTGTTATTGTGTGTTTTAGTCGTTCAGCTTGTGTTTTGTTCAATAATAAATTATTTACTTGTTTTGATATGTTTGTTGTGTATGTTTTGGAGGAAACACAGTGTTTTAAGAAGCGGATTTGTTCTGTTGTTATTGTAGTTTTTATATAACAGAAAACAGTGTCTTTCAATAACCTTTCAGCTTGGCACAAGCTAATGCCATAGCGGCGATGAATTAGTTTTGCAAGGTTTTTTATATGAAATCGTGTGTCGAAACAAATATTGTTATACTTGGGGAGGGTCATATTTGTGTAATATTGCCAGAATTATATGTATATATATATATATATATACATATATATATACATATATACATATATATGTATACATATATACATATATATATATATATATATATATATACATATATATGTATACATATATACATATATATATATATATATATATATATATATATATATATATATATATATATATATGAAATATATGAAATATGAAATATAAGAATCAAAGAACTGCTCAAAACATTATTGTGCTTACAGCTGTTTCCTCCAAACCGAGGTTTGGATTCTTCGGAGCAATTTATTAATGCATGGACAGTTATATGACCTCCTTTTCAGCCGAGAGACATACCAATACATATTCAAACATTGATACATATTCAAACATTGTGGGTCAACATTCATTACAGAATTTAGAGTGGCAGTACACACTTCGAGATTACATTTATATTAATAGGTACAATCAAAAAATAGGGTCGCGAGGACTGCGGATTGACCTTTGGCCTGCCTGGGGACGATTATCTTTCGACATCCAATGTAGCAAGCGATGACCCAGATCTTACCAGAGATCATTGGGTCCTGAAGCAATCCTGCAGTCACCGCGCCTGGTCATATGAGCAGACTACAACCACAGAGATCATTAATTTAGAATCCTCGCTCATCATCTATAATTTCCATTTGTAGCACCTTAAGATGGGTTAATCCACCATAATAATATGATCACCTTCAGCATAACTTAGTTAAACTACTCTATAGTTAATACACTTTATGCTTTAAAAGTCTCTCTTGGAAGGTGCACTTCACCATAGAATTTAGGGTCTATATTGGGACACATTTTAATGGCTAGATATAGAAACCCCAGAGTTACCTCCCCGCATGCATTAACTCCGCTTAGCCACACACACACTTCCGGTATTCAATGGCGTTTCTCGAAACGTAACAACCTCCTGTATCGAACTAAAGTACACCAGACTACGATCTCTAACTGGATTGTCGTGGATTATGTGAAAGGCATATAATCGAAATATACACTCCCCTGACCATGAAAATGCCGAAGTACATGAAATACTTGACATCCCTGCGCTGTGCATCTCCAATACTTATAACACTTTTAATGCTTGCACTATCTTTAATGCTTATAATATTTCTCCACACACAGACTATATCAATCATATAAAGATTTTGCCACCAGATCTACCAACCTAACACTCTTATTTACCTACCTATGTGCCTCTACCACACATATCTCTCTGCCACACTATATAAACAAGACGCACATGCGTGCCACACATATAGCATTTGCACTATATAACCACTTATCTTCATGTTGTACTTTAACCTATATCTTTGATTTTTGATTGTACCTATTAATATAAATGTAATCTCGAAGTGTGTACTGCCACTCTAAATTCTGTAATGAATGTTGACCCACAATGTTTGAATATGTATCAATGTTTGAATATGTATTGGTATGTCTCTCGGCTGAAAAGGAGGTCATATAACTGTCCATGCATTAATAAATTACTCCGAAGAATCCAAACCTCGGTTTGGAGGAAACAGCTGTAAGCACAATAATGTTTTGAGCAGTTCTTTGATTCTTATATTTCATATAACTGCTCTGTAAATCATCTGATGTTTTTACATTGAGCTACTTAACTTACTGGTAATAAGGTAGTAATACATTACTGCCTACCACTATTTAGGGTGTGTGTAAAATACTTACAACTGCTTAAGGTTTTGTATTTGCATAACCATAAATAGTATAACTAATACTATATATATATATATATATATATGAATGACGATAAAGAAAAACAAAATAGGAAGTAAATAAATGTCTCAATGTGTCGGACATAAGTCCTTCTTCAGGAAAGTTCATTTCGACAATCACATAGGTATAAAGTTACACATGAACAAAACCCGCTACAATTTATGGGTTTTTTTTTTTATTTCGGGATATGAAATAGGAAATCATGCGGTAAATGATAGCACAACAGGAAAGTTCTGAGATGACAACAAAATATACTTCTGACAAAAGGTATTTGAATGTGGTGTGGTGATTGCTTTAGAATTTTGAGAGATGAATGCAGGAATTTGTATGTAGATTTACCTACCTGCACCGCCATGTCTGGCCGAGACAGCCGATCTCAGAGATCGGGCTGCGACGACCAGTGAGAGCACGAGAGCGAGAGAGTGAAAGCCCAAGAAGTTTGCTTTAGTGTCGTCAAGGCTATTTTTGGCAATGACGTCAAAGCTAATTTAATCTGGATTGTTAACCGGGTCATTTTCGCAAGCAAAGAAAATTTAACTCAGTGCTGATTTCACTGCATATATATATATGTGTGTGTGTGTGTGTGTGTGTGTGTGTGTGTGTGTGTGTGTGTGTGTGTGTGTGTGTGTGTGTGTGTGTGTGTGTGTGTGTGTGTGTGTGTGTGTTATAGAATTAGAATTTATCTTCGAGAATAACTGATATGTATTGGAATTTCGTATTTCTAAAGAAATATGGTATGTTTATAAATAAAAATTCAGAAAGCCGTAGTTATGCAAAAACACCGACAGCTATCGCCACATGGCGGTTTCCAGCAGAAAAAAGAGGGATAATCGTCGATGCATTTCGAAGTGAACTCATTCTCGTCAGACGATGCCTCCCGCTCTTGCAACTGCTGGACTTTGAAAACAGGCAATAGAATAAACAGTTTTCTCGTCTGTGTAAATTTCAAAGTCCAGCAGTTGCAAGAGTGGGAGGGATGGTCCTGACGAGAACCAGTTCAGTTCGAAATACAGCGACGATTGTCCTTCCTTGCTTCTGCTGGACACCGCCTGAAACGACGCGTGAAAGTGTTCTCCTGCTGGTTCCATTTCAATAGACGACATTTAGTGAATAAAATATAATGGCCACATGCTTTTCAAATTCTTTTCTATAGCTGAATCAACTATCTTAAATTTATAAAGAATAACTTCAACAATTTTGTATATTAAAGATAAATTTGGTGTGTGTCGGGGGGGGGGGGGGATTAATGAGGTGTAAGATACGTCTTTTTATTAAAAATGGGATGACAGCAAAGAGAAAAATAAGGATAGTTTTAGAATATTTGTTGATAGAAATGTATGTTGTTGATATTGTTTGGGAGGGAAGGTGGCGGATCATGCTAGCTTACATATTTACTTCCCTACATATAAACACACATACAGCCCATATGTATATTCTAGTTCATACATACCCATATCTTTACGCATGCACTCACACATCTATACTTATATACACACACACACACACACACACATTATATATATATATATATATATATATATATATATATATATATATATATAAATATATATATATATATATATATATATATATATATATATATATATATATATATATAGCGGCGATGAATTAGTTTAGCGAGGTTTTTTATATGAAATCGTGTGTCGAAACAAATATTGTTATACTTAGGGAGGGTCATATTTGTGTAATATTGCCAGAATTAATAACAGAACACACTCACTGTTTGGTTGGTTTTCGCTTCTCGCTGTCTTTTATATCTGCGATCTAACTTAATCGGTCCTCAATGTTGCCATTGACTGACCGACGGTCAAAAATAATACAGATACAATATAGACACAAACACATATATATAGTTTACATAATTTACATAAATCTTTCGTTGCACATCTGCAACATCGTCAGTGGTGTTATATAACAACATACACAAAAGTCAACGCACTCCACAGACAAAAACGCATTAACCTATTATTAATTCTGGCAATATTACACAAATATGACCCTCCCCAAGTATAACAATATATATATATATATATATATATATATATATATATATATATATATATATATATATATATATATAGTAATAATAATAAATGTGAAGACTAAAATCCAAAGAGGGCTCGATAAAGATAAATAAATATTAAATATATAAAATCCATAGACCAAATATTTATTAAAATAACAGATTAAATTTTAAGCAAATTATCTGTTCCTTATTCTAGATGTGAAAGATGGGACCTTTGGCACCAGACAGTGACGTCCTGTTCGTGGGTTGTTCCAGCTCCCATAGTTTGGTGCTAGTCCCTCCAGGATTTTCCATATGTATATCACTGCGTATTTCTCCCGTCGTCGTTCCAAGGAGTAGAGTTTCAATGATTTTAGCCTCTCCCAGTAGCTCATCTCCTTCATCGTGGCAATCCTCTTGGTGTATCTTCGTTGGATTGCCTGAAGCTCTGTTGTTAGTTTGATATAGGGTGACCACAGTTGGAAGTAGTCCAGTTGGCTTAAGACAAATGTCCTCCATATCAACATGGTCTCTTGTCCGGAAAATCCTGAAGATCCAGCTAGCGAGTCGTCTGCACATTGTCGCCACCCTCATGATGTGTGAAGAAAAAGATGCATCGTCGCTCGTCTATCCCCAGGTCTCGTATCGATTTCGACACGGGGAATTCAATCCGTCCAGGTCCGGTGTAGCTGTGTTGTACTGTCTATGCGTTAGCATGTTGATATTGTATGGCTTGAAAATTTCTAGCATTGTACTGCCTGTTTTTATCCTCAGCCCATTTGTATATGGCATCAAGATCTTGTTGTAAAAGGGCAGCATCAGCTGATTTTTTATTGCCTGTGTTACATTTCTGTCATCAGCATAGCGAGTGAGGGATGTTCTGTGAACTACAGAGGGCATGTCTGAGAGAGGCATCAAAAACAGTTGTGGTCCCAAGACTATGCCCTAGGGCGCCCCACTTGTTATTGAGAGGGTCCCATTGGCTGCAACTGCCCGGCCTTCGTATTTGAAATCATGCAGCCACTCACCTACTATATATATATAAAGTAATTTTAAACGATATATTGAAAAATATCAATTGAGAAACTAACTAGGCTTTAATACATATATACATGTATAACGAATACAATTTAAAGTGCTAAATAAAAACATTACACACAACGATTATGTGTTTATGTTTAAAACTGTTGGTATTTTCTGTCTTAAATTGAACAGTTTATTCGAGCACTTATTTATAATTTGATCCATGGTGTTATAATTTTTCGTCGTAAACAATCGAAAGTATTCAATAAGGTCGACCAGCGTTACATGGCAACTGTTCTCCAGACAGTAGATTTCGGTCCCGTTTTCGCAGAGTGGATCACTATTATGCTCAACAGCATATGTTCAGCTGTCAAAGTGAACGGCCATCTTCCAAGACGTTCAGTGTCATGTGATCGTTCCATCTAAGATACCATTTCGCTCCACTTTTTTTTTTCTTGGTTTTGGTACTTGAGCCACTAATACGGAAGTTGAATGGCATCATGCTTGGGCCAGGACAAATAAGACGAAGAGCCAGGTCAGCATATGCAGAAGATGTCATTATTATGGTGTTGGACATTGTAGAAATGGAAGTAGTCAGCACCTTTTTAAGGGAACGAAGACTATGTCAGAAAAGTTCATGAACGCGGGGCTAGTTTGGAACACTCTGATACAATTTGGTGTATAGTCTTAGGAATTGCACAATACAAGATTTATATATATACTAGCAGAATGGCCCGGCGTTACTCGGGATTTGCTCTAGGGTTCTTATATATTTGATATATATTTATCCTTATTGAGCCTCGTGAAATAAATACGTTTATTTATATTTTGTTATTGTGTATGCAAAAATATCTGTACACGAATATATAATTATATATATATCTATATATCTAAAACAGAGAATGTCTGTATGTCTGTCTGTCAGCTCACTAAAACTTGAGAACCACCCAACCGATTGTGTTTTCAAACTTTACACATGTAATACTTATGGTCCTGTGAGTGTTTTGAGCAAAATATATTTCAAATTTTCAATGCCCTAGGGACCGCATTAGGCGATTTAGCGATCTCTCTCGATAATTCTTAGTCTTTCTTTTTAGATAGATACATAGATATAACGTTGCGCCCTTATAATATCTGTCTGTATGTCTGGCTGTCTGCATTACGTCATTATGACGCGATCAGTGTGTGTGTGTATATATATGTATCGTAATGCAGACAGCAAGACATATAGCTTTCCTTCCCCTCTTCCAGCGTCTCTCTCTCTTTCTCCCGCTATCCCCCTCTTTTAGTCTGTCTGTTTCTTTCACTCTCACTATTTCTCTTTATAACTCACTCACATTAATACTAAAGGGTTAAGGTATTGTTCTCAAAATAAATAATATTAAATCTATGAGATTTGTATATTATGTGAGATAAAGCCTTTACCATGAAAATAATATAGTATATATAGAGTAATGTAAATGCTAAAGGGTTAATTCCATCAGACCATGTGAGAGAGTTTATAATCACTCACGCACACATACACACTCACGCATGCAAACGCACACAAACTCACACACACACGCTCGCACGTACACACACGCAATAGTTATTCCACTGCCATGTATCTTTGACGCATACAACTCTCAAAAGACGGCGTCTGTCACTCTCTCTCTCTCGCTCTCCCCCTCTTTTAGTCTGTCTGTTTCTTTCACTCTCACTCTTTCTCTCTGTAACTTGTTCATATTTCTCCCCTCTATCGAAAAACGCTGTGACGAATGGGGAGTAGGAGGAGGAGGAGTAGAGAGCCACTTCTTCACTTCGCCTCTCCGTTTCTTTCTCTCCCCTCTCACTCCCTCATTATGTACAAACATTGGCCACTTCACTAATTCGATCCCTAGGTCAGAATAATTTGAAATTTCTTTTTGCTCAAAACACTTCCGGGGCCATACGGGTTACATGTGTAAAGTTTGAAAAAAAACGGTTGGGTACTTCTCGAGTTTTAGGGAAACAGACACACAGACAGACATCCTCTGTTTTATATATATAGATATATAATTTATATTATATTATATTTTTTATATCTAGTAGTGAATGGATGCTGGCAATGCTGAATAGTTATGAAGTTAATTAATAAGCTATTGCCATGTTTTATCAGGGAAGATGAGGTGATGATAATTAAGTGATCTGGTAATCTATCCGGATGTATGTATGCTAAAGTATTTTAGTATTTTTCGGATTGTCATTTTCTAAAGCAAGTAGAAGTTCAAGTAGTTATAACATGTCATCCATTGCGAGAACAGGACAACGTAAGACATTGTGATGCATTCTCTCATAAATACTCCACGGATAAAAAAAACAATAGATGCATTGAGATACGTACTTATATTGTTTTAAACTGGAACACAGTTAAATGAGGTGCTCAATATGTTAGTAGAGAAACATGATGATAGTAAATATACATATAACAAGTACTTATAGTTTGAAATGGCAAACCATTGATCCAATAAATTATGGCTCGTTTTCCGAAGGGGATCGGAAAGGACAGTCAAATAAGGTACTCAATATGTTAGTAGAGAAACATTTTCTTTGTATAGAAATGACTTCTATGGGACAGGAAATATTTGATTCGTATGAAATTCGTTTGACATTTCTGATGATTTCATACTAATGACACACTTGTAGCCCTCTAGAAGTCATTTCCGTGTGTGTGTGTGTGTGTGTGTGTGTGTGTGTGTGTGTGTGTGTGTGTGTGTGTGTGTGTGTGTGTGTGTCTGTGTGTGTGTCTGTGTGTGTGTGTGTGTGTGTGTGTGTATAAAACCATTGATCTTTAGGAATGTGATAAATCAGAATTACTTTAAAAAATAAAACATGGTCATACCGTAATAGTTTTCTGTACAGTTCGATTCTGGCTTGTAATTTATTGGACATTTACAGACTGGTTCACCCTGTTTCAAAATACAAGTGCCAATTGTACAGTCCCTATTGCAAGGTTGCATGCACAAGTTTCCTGTCCACTGTGGATTGCAGCTACAATATACGTCTGAGTCTTTGTCAAGCTTACATTCACCGTGTTTACATTGGTTACAAAGGTACTTTATATTCTCTGATAAGATATGACACTGATATATACCGTCATGCGATATGCACGTTTCACCACTTCCACAAATACTTGAGATTGGATCACAGTTCGCTGGAGTAAAACTAAGAGGTTTTAACGTGCTTCCAATGTCGCTGTTGTGGCATTTATAGATCCCGTTGTCTCTTTCAGCAATGCAGTCTTCACCATTTTGGCATGGCTTCAATATCGGATGACAAGTTGCCGCTGCAATAATCAGATCCATTGTGTTGTTAAAGCTGATGCTGTTGTTTCTGACGTTGAAGTTATTGCTAATGTTGCTGCTTCTGATATTGAGGGTGATGCTTGTGATAAAGTTATCACTGCTATTGGTTTTGATTATGCCGGTGCTGCTGTTGGAGTGCATCAGACCCGCTATCAATGCGGTAATATATAATATTACTACCGTCACTTTCATCGTCTTTTTTCAGAGATAAATTTGTCTTGTTTGGTTAGGAGCTCAACGAAGAGTGAAATGAAAGTACCATCCCCGTCCTGGTCCGAACCTGCAAATGGAAGTATTACTTATACAAGTGGCACTTTATTAGTTTGAAACGAACAAAAACTGTATTGTTCATATAGCGTGGTAATGAAGAATGATGATGAGGAGGGTGTGGATGAGGGTGGGATGGGGGCTACGGTGTTGGATGTTGGGGATGTGATAAGATGGTTATGATTGTATTTAGAAGGAGGAGCGGGAGATGAGGCGGCGTGAGAGGAGACTTGTAGTACTGATCGTTATGATAGGTTCGTGACGTTTGTTGTAATTGAACATATTAACTATATATATATATATATATTATATATATATATATAATATATATATATATTAACTATATACATATTAACTATATATATATATATATATTATATATATATATATATATATATATATATATATATTATATATATATATATATATAATATATATATATAATATATATATATATAGGGTATATTAACAAATGGAAACTATATTTATAAAACCATATTTATTTCATTATACATATTTCAAGGACACTAAGTTAAATTATGGTGTGCTTTCATTAGATAAAATATAATATAGATCAGTTTTATAAATAAATATTGACATACCCTTAAAGAATGCGACCATTTCTGTTGGAAGCTCCCGGATAGGGGTTATTAAATTTATTTAGTCTATTAGGCAAATTAGTGTCTGATATGTTTAAATCACAGTAGATTTAAAATAAGCCGTTGATGTATGGAAAAAAGGGAAAGAAAAGAAAAAGAGAAAAAAGAGAAAAAGAGAAGAAAAGAGAAAAAAAGAGAAAAAAAGAGAAAAAAAGAGAAAAAAAGAGAAAAAAAGAGCAAACCCTAAGCGGAAAATAAGAAAACAAGAGAAAGAGAAAGAGAAAGAGAAGAAGAAAGAGAAAGAGAAAGAGGAAGAGAAAGAGAAAACCCTAAGTGATAGGTTGTTGTATTAGCGTAACTTTTAAGATGAAGTGAAAAAATAAATATTTATTGGATGAGTTAGGAAGAGTAAATAAGCGTGAATGGAAAATAAATAAATAATAATAACTGGAGAATTTTATCCAGTGTTTAAATATGATTAAATGTTTAGTTTATCAATTAAATTATCAATTAAATTATTGAGATTTATACATTAAAATTGAGATCTATATATTATTAAAACTATATATTATTAAAAGAATATATTCATATATATACATTTTTTCAAGAATCAAAGAACTGTTCAAAACATTTTTATGCTTACAACTGTTTCCTCCAAACCGAGGTTTGGATTCTTCGGAGCAATTTATTATTGAATGAACACTTATATGACCTCCTTTTCACCCAAGAGACATACAGATACATATGCAAATATTGTGGGTCAACGTTCATTACAGCATTTAGAGTGGCAGTACACACTTAGAGATTACATTCATATTAAAAGATACAATCAAAAATACAGGTTAAAATACAACATGAAAATAAGCGGTTATATAGTGCAAAGGTTATATGTGTGGCAAGCACGTGCGTCTTGTTTATATAGTGTGGCAGGGAGTTACGTGTAGTAGAAGCACTTAAGCAGGTAAACAAGAGTGTTAGGTTGGTTGATCTGGTGACAAATTCTTTATATGA
>OZ024742.1:69277698-69282698 GCA_964016885.1 Eledone cirrhosa | reverse complement strand
TGTTTCAATTTATCGTTTTCGGTATGCCTGACCGATTTAACTCACTCAATATGCAAATTAGGCTGCTCAGCCGTTAATTTTCATAAGGAAAGTATATACTTTCGAACGTTCAACTATCTGGCAGATGGGTAAACGGTGCTGATGATAGCTAACAAGCTTGAAACTAGTACATCGTTCCTGTGTCAGTGTTGAACAAAAAGGTGACGTGGTTGCCTTAACACCGTATGGCATAAATTCAGGCTGTTCAGTTTGTTTACAAACGAACAAAGCGACGTTAGCGCCGCTAAACTGATACGTGCATATATGTATGTGTACCTGTATGCATATGTATATATATATGTATATATATATATATATGTGCATGCTACTGTACGTCTGTATACATATATGTATGTACGTATACATGCATACTTACATTTAAGTAAGTGCCATACTAAGAGTGAGAAATGAAATTTCGTTTTCATTTTGTTTCAATTTATCGTTTTCGGTATGCCTGACCGATTTAACTCACTCAATATGCAAATTAGGCTGCTCAGCCGTTAATTTTCATAAGGAAAGTATATACTTTCGAACGTTCAACTATCTGGCAGATGGGTAAACGGTGCTGATGATAGCTAACAAGCTTGAAACTAGTACATCGTTCCTGTGTCAGTGTTGAACAAAAAGGTGACGTGGTTGCTTTAACACCGTATGGCATAAATTCAGGCTGTTCAGTTTGTTTACAAACGAACAAAGCGACGTTAGCGCCGCTAAACTGATACGTGCATATATGTATGTGTACCTGTATGCATATGTATATATATATGTATATATATATATATATGTGCATGCTACTGTACGTCTGTATACATATATGTATGTACGTATACATGCATACTTACATTTAAGTAAGTGCCATACTAAGAGTGAGAAATGAAATTTCGTTTTCATTTTGTTTCAATTTATCGTTTTCGGTATGCCTGACCGATTTAACTCACTCAATATGCAAATTAGGCTGCTCAGCCGTTAATTTTCATAAGGAAAGTATATACTTTCGAACGTTCAACTATCTGGCAGATGGGTAAACGGTGCTGATGATAGCTAACAAGCTTGAAACTAGTACATCGTTCCTGTGTCAGTGTTGAACAAAAAGGTGACGTGGTTGCCTTAACACCGTATGGCATAAATTCAGGCTGTTCAGTTTGTTTACAAACGAACAAAGCGACGTTAGCGCCGCTAAACTGATACGTGCATATATGTATGTGTACCTGTATGCATATGTATATATATATGTATATATATATATATATGTGCATGCTACTGTACGTCTGTATACATATATGTATGTACGTATACATGCATACTTACATTTAAGTAAGTGCCATACTAAGAGTGAGAAATGAAATTTCGTTTTCATTTTGTTTCAATTTATCGTTTTCGGTATGCCTGACCGATTTAACTCACTCAATATGCAAATTAGGCTGCTCAGCCGTTAATTTTCATAAGGAAAGTATATACTTTCGAACGTTCAACTATCTGGCAGATGGGTAAACGGTGCTGATGATAGCTAACAAGCTTGAAACTAGTACATCGTTCCTGTGTCAGTGTTGAACAAAAAGGTGACGTGGTTGCCTTAACACCGTATGGCATAAATTCAGGCTGTTCAGTTTGTTTACAAACGAACAAAGCGACGTTAGCGCCGCTAAACTGATACGTGCATATATGTATGTGTACCTGTATGCATATGTATATATATATGTATATATATATATATATGTGCATGCTACTGTACGTCTGTATACATATATGTATGTACGTATACATGCATACTTACATTTAAGTAAGTGCCATACTAAGAGTGAGAAATGAAATTTCGTTTTCATTTTGTTTCAATTTATCGTTTTCGGTATGCCTGACCGATTTAACTCACTCAATATGCAAATTAGGCTGCTCAGCCGTTAATTTTCATAAGGAAAGTATATACTTTCGAACGTTCAACTATCTGGCAGATGGGTAAACGGTGCTGATGATAGCTAACAAGCTTGAAACTAGTACATCGTTCCTGTGTCAGTGTTGAACAAAAAGGTGACGTGGTTGCCTTAACACCGTATGGCATAAATTCAGGCTGTTCAGTTTGTTTACAAACGAACAAAGCGACGTTAGCGCCGCTAAACTGATACGTGCATATATGTATGTGTACCTGTATGCATATGTATATATATATGTATATATATATATATATGTGCATGCTACTGTACGTCTGTATACATATATGTATGTACGTATACATGCATACTTACATTTAAGTAAGTGCCATACTAAGAGTGAGAAATGAAATTTCGTTTTCATTTTGTTTCAATTTATCGTTTTCGGTATGCCTGACCGATTTAACTCACTCAATATGCAAATTAGGCTGCTCAGCCGTTAATTTTCATAAGGAAAGTATATACTTTCGAACGTTCAACTATCTGGCAGATGGGTAAACGGTGCTGATGATAGCTAACAAGCTTGAAACTAGTACATCGTTCCTGTGTCAGTGTTGAACAAAAAGGTGACGTGGTTGCCTTAACACCGTATGGCATAAATTCAGGCTGTTCAGTTTGTTTACAAACGAACAAAGCGACGTTAGCGCCGCTAAACTGATACGTGCATATATGTATGTGTACCTGTATGCATATGTATATATATATGTATATATATATATATATGTGCATGCTACTGTACGTCTGTATACATATATGTATGTACGTATACATGCATACTTACATTTAAGTAAGTGCCATACTAAGAGTGAGAAATGAAATTTCGTTTTCATTTTGTTTCAATTTATCGTTTTCGGTATGCCTGACCGATTTAACTCACTCAATATGCAAATTAGGCTGCTCAGCCGTTAATTTTCATAAGGAAAGTATATACTTTCGAACGTTCAACTATCTGGCAGATGGGTAAACGGTGCTGATGATAGCTAACAAGCTTGAAACTAGTACATCGTTCCTGTGTCAGTGTTGAACAAAAAGGTGACGTGGTTGCCTTAACACCGTATGGCATAAATTCAGGCTGTTCAGTTTGTTTACAAACGAACAAAGCGACGTTAGCGCCGCTAAACTGATACGTGCATATATGTATGTGTACCTGTATGCATATGTATATATATATGTATATATATATATATATGTGCATGCTACTGTACGTCTGTATACATATATGTATGTACGTATACATGCATACTTACATTTAAGTAAGTGCCATACTAAGAGTGAGAAATGAAATTTCGTTTTCATTTTGTTTCAATTTATCGTTTTCGGTATGCCTGACCGATTTAACTCACTCAATATGCAAATTAGGCTGCTCAGCCGTTAATTTTCATAAGGAAAGTATATACTTTCGAACGTTCAACTATCTGGCAGATGGGTAAACGGTGCTGATGATAGCTAACAAGCTTGAAACTAGTACATCGTTCCTGTGTCAGTGTTGAACAAAAAGGTGACGTGGTTGCCTTAACACCGTATGGCATAAATTCAGGCTGTTCAGTTTGTTTACAAACGAACAAAGCGACGTTAGCGCCGCTAAACTGATACGTGCATATATGTATGTGTACCTGTATGCATATGTATATATATATGTATATATATATATATATGTGCATGCTACTGTACGTCTGTATACATATATGTATGTACGTATACATGCATACTTACATTTAAGTAAGTGCCATACTAAGAGTGAGAAATGAAATTTCGTTTTCATTTTGTTTCAATTTATCGTTTTCGGTATGCCTGACCGATTTAACTCACTCAATATGCAAATTAGGCTGCTCAGCCGTTAATTTTCATAAGGAAAGTATATACTTTCGAACGTTCAACTATCTGGCAGATGGGTAAACGGTGCTGATGATAGCTAACAAGCTTGAAACTAGTACATCGTTCCTGTGTCAGTGTTGAACAAAAAGGTGACGTGGTTGCCTTAACACCGTATGGCATAAATTCAGGCTGTTCAGTTTGTTTACAAACGAACAAAGCGACGTTAGCGCCGCTAAACTGATACGTGCATATATGTATGTGTACCTGTATGCATATGTATATATATATGTATATATATATATATATGTGCATGCTACTGTACGTCTGTATACATATATGTATGTACGTATACATGCATACTTACATTTAAGTAAGTGCCATACTAAGAGTGAGAAATGAAATTTCGTTTTCATTTTGTTTCAATTTATCGTTTTCGGTATGCCTGACCGATTTAACTCACTCAATATGCAAATTAGGCTGCTCAGCCGTTAATTTTCATAAGGAAAGTATATACTTTCGAACGTTCAACTATCTGGCAGATGGGTAAACGGTGCTGATGATAGCTAACAAGCTTGAAACTAGTACATCGTTCCTGTGTCAGTGTTGAACAAAAAGGTGACGTGGTTGCCTTAACACCGTATGGCATAAATTCAGGCTGTTCAGTTTGTTTACAAACGAACAAAGCGACGTTAGCGCCGCTAAACTGATACGTGCATATATGTATGTGTACCTGTATGCATATGTATATATATATGTATATATATATATATATGTGCATGCTACTGTACGTCTGTATACATATATGTATGTACGTATACATGCATACTTACATTTAAGTAAGTGCCATACTAAGAGTGAGAAATGAAATTTCGTTTTCATTTTGTTTCAATTTATCGTTTTCGGTATGCCTGACCGATTTAACTCACTCAATATGCAAATTAGGCTGCTCAGCCGTTAATTTTCATAAGGAAAGTATATACTTTCGAACGTTCAACTATCTGGCAGATGGGTAAACGGTGCTGATGATAGCTAACAAGCTTGAAACTAGTACATCGTTCCTGTGTCAGTGTTGAACAAAAAGGTGACGTGGTTGCCTTAACACCGTATGGCATAAATTCAGGCTGTTCAGTTTGTTTACAAACGAACAAAGCGACGTTAGCGCCGCTAAACTGATACGTGCATATATGTATGTGTACCTGTATGCATATGTATATATATATG
>OZ024742.1:69227698-69270198 GCA_964016885.1 Eledone cirrhosa | reverse complement strand
GGTTGCACATGGGTTACATATGAATAAAATTAGTCCTTCGTCAGTGATCTTCCAACTTTCATTGGTATTTCATCGCTTTAAATATCATATACTAAATAAAGTTATTGGGACAAGTAAAATAGGGTGAAACGAGCGAGACATGTAAACACACAACGATGGTATTGCAACGGAAAGATATGAAGAGAGAAGTACATGATATTTGTAAGCTTAAGCTTGGTGAATTCATGGTCGAGAGATACAGACCATCCGACATGGGTGAGATGTGAGCGAGAAAAGGATTTCACACAGGTCAAACGGGAGGAAGTGAGAGAGGGGGAGATGCAGGGAGTGAGTGAGTGGAAGTGTGAGGAAGAGGCCAGTCGAGAAAGAGTGTGACTGGCAGAGGGGGTAAAAGGAAGGTGATAAATACAGAGAGAGGGGAAGCAGTAAGAAAGAAACAGACAATCGCAGCTGAGGAAAAGATATAAATATAAGAAAAATGGCGTGCTCCGTGGTTGCACATGGGTTACATATGAATAAAATTAGTTCTTCATCAGTCATCTTCCAACTTTCATTGGTATTTCATCGCTTTCAAAATCATATACCTCTGGTTGGTGCGAGCAATAACTAAATAAAGTTATTGGACAAGTAAAATAGGGTGAAACGAGCGAGACATGTAAACAAACAACGATGGTATTGCAACGTAAAGATAGGAAGAGACAAGTACATGATATCTGTAAGCTTAAGCTTGCTGAATTCATGGACGAGAGATACAGACCATCCGTCATGGGTGAGATATGAGCGAGAAAAGGATTTCACAAAGGTCAAACGGGAGGAAGTGAGAGAGGGAGAGAAGCAGAGAGTGAGTGAGTGGAAGTGTGAGGAAGAGGCCAGCCGAGAGAGAGTGTGACTGGCAGAATATATATGACGGCTAATTCTGGAGTCAAGAAATAGCGGTCGAAACGGCTTGAGCTCTGCCGTTGGGGTTAAATATTTTCCTATTACCCACTCTACTACCCTAAGTATGGAGTACTCTGTGCGTTATTGTTCATCTGGTTCCTTACCACACTTCCTTCGTTATTATATATATATATATATATATATATATATATATATATATATATATATATATGCAGGGAGAGAGAGAGAGAGAGAGAGAGAGTACAGATAGATAGATAGATAGATAGGTAGATAGATAGATAGATATGTTTCTTTTATTTGCCACCAGGGCATCAAAAGTGGGACAAGTACAATGGGGGGAGTTTACAAAACAAGGCGTCCTCAATAAGGAGGAGGCAATAACAATATATAAAAATAAAATAAAATATAACAAAAAATAAAATGTATAACAAAGTCCTCAATAGAGAGGAGGCGCCTTGGGGGGTCGCCCCCCCCCCCCCCCGAAAAAAGTGTGCAACCCTTCTCCTCAGGAGCACAGAGAAGGGGTGCTCCCTTGGTCTTTCATCTTCCTCACCTATAGTCTGATGTAGAGTGAAGGCCCATTCACACGGGCCATTCTCGCCACTTTCACCCATCTTTCATAGAAACGGCTGGGGTGCAGCACCTCTCTCTCCATCCTGATCCTTCTTCCGAAATGATATCGGAAGAAACGGACCAGTTCTTGGCCAGAGAGAAAGGTGTCTGACCTCAGTCCTTTCAGACGCGTCCACCATACAACCTCTTTCGCCATGGCTATTACGCACAGAAACACCGCCTCTCCTTCGTTTTTGAAGAGGGGAGGCAGCTTGATCGTTACAATAGACTCGGTGGTCAACCGGATCGGTCCCACCCTTGACAGCAGTTGTTCGACATAGCCCCACAGATCGGCAATGCACGAGCAGTGTACCAATGCGTGTGCAACGGTTTCCTCGTCGCACACGCATCTGGGACAGATCTTTTTCGATGGGTCCCTACCCGGACGCCCGTGTCAGTAGAGTCTTTCTCGAACGGGCAGAGCCCTTCTGTAGCATTGCCAGGCCAGGGACCTCTAGAAGTTATCCATGGGTCCCGGGCTGAATGTCCTACCGATCAGGTAGACCAGTTCGTCTTCCTCCAATCCTAGGGCTTCTCCGAGGGCGTCGTCGCACCTGCTAACCACCAGCCCTCTATAGAATGACGAGGTGGATTCTCCACTGACAGCCGGGTCCGCCTGCCAGAGAGCCGTGAGCACCTGGGCACACTCGGTGTGCCAGGCGCCCAGTTTTCTCGGTCTTGCTTGACCCAGGATTGCAGCTCGGTGAGTGAGACGGTTCTGGGAAAGGCTCGCCTCACAAACGGGGCCCACACCGGTTGACCGGAGAGGAATACCTGAAGGTGCCGTAGCCTTAATGCGTGTTTACGTATCATTAGCCACGGCATCCCCAGCCCTCCTTTCGAAGGGTGTTGACAGCAGATGGATCTCCTCACCATAGGAGCCTGCTTCTTCCAAAGGAATTTAAAGAGTGCGCGCTCCATTTTAGCGAGCGTTTCCCTTGGGCAAGGCACAACGGTCAGGCGGTAGTAGATGACGGACGCTATATAAGTGTTCGCCACCTCCGCTCGACCTTTCAGGGACAGTTTGCACTCGGCCCACTTCTGGGTCAGTGCAAACACCCTGTTCGTCACCTCACCCCAGTTCTTCTCCACCTGGAGGTCTGGTCCGAACCAGACCCCGAGCAACTTCACCGGGCCCTCCGTCCAGCGCCCGACCACGCCATCGGAGGGCATCGATCTGCCCCTCCACGTGCCGAGTTGCAGACCGATCGACTTGTCCCGGTTCAGCTTAGCCCCTGTAAACCTTTCGTACTCCTCCAGTAAGGTGCCGATCGCCCCGATTTCCGAGGCCGTCGACACCATTACTGTTACGTCATCGGCGTAGGCTGACACCGCTTTCCGCAATCCCGGTTCCAACGGGATGCCCTGCAACAACTCCAGCTTCCGCAGCAGTGGCTCTAGAGTCATTACATACAGAAGGGAGGAGAGAGGGCACCCCTGTCGGATGGACCGCGTGATTTCGAACGGCTCCGAGAGGTAGCCGGTCACCTTGACCCTAGAGCAGATGCGGCTGCTGTGCATGGCATTGATCCAGCCCCTGAAAACGGGTCCGAAGCCTGTCGCCGCTAGCACCGCATCCAGGTAACCATGGTCGACCCTATCGAATGCCTTAGATTGATCCAAGTTGATCAGGGTCCCATCAAAGCCGGGTTCGTTCCCAACCCTCTCTATAATGTATCGCATGAGGTGGCGGTTATCGTGGATGGACCTGGACGGGATAGCACATGTCTGGGCATCTCCCACCAGGTTGCCCACGACAAGCGCCAACCTCTTTGCTAGCACCTTGGCCAAAATCTGTAACTCTGTATTTAGCAGAGTTATGGGCCTGAAATTATTTATATCGTCCCCCTTGTTCTCGTCCTTCCTCACTAGCGTGACTACGCCCTTGGTCACAGCACAGGGAATTCTCCCGTTCTGTTGCCAGTTGCAGTAGACCGCCTCGAGGAGATCGGGGAACAAGTCCGGCATAGCTAGATATAGTTCGTATGGAAGACCATCGAGACCCGGGGATTTGCGTTTTCCGCATTGGCTCAGCACGTCCTCTATCTCAGCGGCTGAAATCGGCTCCTCGCAGGACTTCGCCTCCCTGTCCGAGAGACCCGGCAGGCCGTCGAGGTATGAACCGAAGTCCACGTCCCCAACCGGCCCCCCGCCCCTTCCGAACAGTCGGGCAAAGTGCCTTTGAAAGGCCTCGCACATCTGCTTAGGTTCAAGGATCACCCGTCCATCCTGGTCTCGCAAAGACCGGATAGTGGATCTGCTCCCTCTTTTGGCTTCTGTCACGCGGGCCCAGCTAACAGCTTTGGTCCCCTCGTTTCCCAGAGCACGTATTTTGCTTCGGACGATGCAGCCTTCGTGTTTCGCGTCGAAGAATTGGCCCAGGGCCGTTCTCGACGCTAGTACTCTGGCCACGTCGCCGCTTCTAATTGCCTCTTCTACACTATCTACCAACTCCCTTTCCTTCCTATTTCTATTGGAGGCTAACTCCTTACTAAATTCTATAGAGACTACTCTAATCTCTCTTTTGAGAGATCCCCACCACCTGCTGTTGACGATGGCGCCCGTCAACCGCTCCTTAACTAAAGTGCTAATCCGGTCCCTGTAAGCCTTACTTGCCGGTAAGGACAAGTTGAGCTTCCAGTAACCGGGTCCCTGTCTATGAGTTCTGTCAAGGTTGATCATGCAGGTCACTAACTTGTGGTCTGAATAGCCAACCATGCGCATTTTTGAACAACTTAAAAAGTCCTAATCCTTAATTCTAACTAAGAACCTATCTAGTAACGACCTAGATGATCCGCTACGATTTGCCCAAGTCCAGGTTGGCGCAGTCGGAAAATCTAGTCGATATCTATCGGTCAGGTCAAATCGACCGATTAACCCTTTGAGGCTATTACACCCCTCTCTATCGGGACAGGCCGCTACGTAGTCCCAGCGTGCATCTAGGATACCATTCCAGTCCCCCACTGATAGCAAGGAGCGGGACGTCCCTAGAAAAGTCTCCAGACGATGGAAGAAGTCCGGCCGCATTGACCCGAAAGGGCCGTAGGCGGCTACCAACCTAAACGCTCCGCCTTTACCACTGCCAAGGTCCAGAACCACTAGTCGACCCTCCGGGTCCAAATGTACCATCTGTGTTGCGAGACCCAGATGTTTTTGCAGCAGAACGACAACTCCACCCCCACTCCGGGCTGACAGAGAGATGCGTGCATCTCAAAGTCATCAAAGGTGGGGGCCAGCTGTCGCACGTTGCTGATCCGGGCCTCGCAAATAACCATCACATCTATACGTTGTGACCTGAGGTCATTTAGAAGCATTGCTTGCTTCCAAGTTGAGCCCAGGCCACGCGCATTTAAACAGCCTACTCTTAGCATAGCCTTGTTGGTGGTGAAGAGAAAAGGCACTTACCTCTCTGCGTCCCGGGTATCGGGCTGCACATTTTCCATTAGGGTGGGGGATGGGTTGTTGGGTGGGGTGGTGGTTTGTGGAAGTGTAGGGGCATCAGTGTGTTGTGTGGTTGGGGAGCTTGGAGTTGTGTGGGTGTTTTGGGAGGGGGTGGGATAGTTTTTTAGGAGGACGCGGTTAATGGGCCCGACGCAGGGGGGACCCACGTCCTCTTTAAGATAGATAGATAGATAAATAGATAGATAGATAAATAGAAACTTATCAATCTATCTATTTGCCACGAGGGCACAAAAGAAGGGGACCAATACAAGGGGGGAGTTTACATAAAGGACGAGTAAAAAACAAATAACAGATATAAAATTAACAATACAGTCCTCAATAGGGAGGAGGCGTTTTGGGGATTACACACACCCCCGAAAAAGTGTGCAACCCTTTTCTTTAGGAGCACAGAGAGGGGGCGCTCCTTTGCACTTCCACCTTTCCACCTACAGGCTGATAAAGAGAGAAGGCCCATTCACACGGGCCATTCTCGCTACTTTCACCCACCTTTCATAAAACTTGCTGAGGTGGAGCACCTCCCTCTCCATTCTGATCCTTCTCTTAAAATGGTATTTAAAGAAAAGGACCAGTTGTTGGCCGGAGAGAAAGGTGTCCGACCTCAGCCCTTTCAAACGTGTCCACCATACCACCTCTTTCACCATGGCTATTACACAGAGGAAGACCGCCTCTCCTTCATTTTTGAAGGGGGAGGCGGCTTGATCGTTACAATGGACGCAGTGGCCAACCGGATAGGTCCAACCCGTGACAGCAGTCGTTCGACATAGCCCCACAGATCGGCAACGCCCGAGCAGTGTACCAATGCGTGCGCAACGGTTTCCTCGTCGCGCACGCATCTGGGACAGATTTTTTTCGAGGGGTCCCTACCCGGGCGCCCGTGTCTGTAGAGCTTTTCTCGAACGGGCAGCGCCCCTCGGTAGCACTGCCAGGCCAGGGACTTCTGGAAGTTGTCCATAGGTCCCGGGCCAAATGTCCTCCCGAATAGGCTGGCCAGTTCGTCTTCCTCCATGCCTAGGGCTTGTCAGAGGGCGTCGTCGCACCTACTAACCACCAGCCCTCTATAGAATGACGAGGTGGAGTCTCCACCGATAGCCGGGTCCGCCTGCCAGAGAACCGTGAGCGCCTGGGCACACTCGGTGTGCCAGGCGCCCAGTTTTCTCGGTCTTTGCTTGACCCAGGATTGCAGCTCGGTGAGTGAGACGGGTCTGGGAAAGGCTCGCCTCACAAACGGGGCCCACACCGGTTGACCGGTAAGGAATACCTGGAGGTGCCGTAGCCTTAATGCGTGTTTACGCATCAGAGCCACGGCATCCCCAGCCCTCCTTTCGAAGGGTGTTGACAGCAGATGGATCTCCTCACCAAAGGAGCCCGCTTCTTCCAAAGGAATTGTGCGCTCCATTTTGGTGAGCATTTCCTTTGGGCAAGGCACGACGGTCAGACGGTAATAGATGACGGACGCTATATAAGCGTTCGCCACCTCCGCCCGAACTTTCAGGGATAGTTTGCACTCAGCCCACTTCCGCATCAGCGCAAACACCCTGTTCGATACCTCACCCCAGTTCTTCTCCACCTGGAGGTCTGGCCCGAACCAGACCCCGAGCAACTTAACCGGGCCCTCCGTCCAACGTCCGACGACGCCGTTGGAGGCCATCGGTTTGCTCCTCCACTCGCCCAGTTGCAAACCGACTGACTTGTCGCGGTTCAGCTAGCCCCTGTAAACGTTTCGTATTCCTCCAGTAAGGTGCCGATCACTCCGATTTCCGAGGCGGTTGACACCATTACTGTCACGTCATCGGCGTAGGCCGACACTGCTTTCCGCAATCCCGGTTCCAAAGGGATGACCTGTAACAACTCCAACTTCCGCAACAGTGGCTCTAGGGCCAATACATACAGAAGGGAGGAGAGAGGGCATCCCTGTCGGATGGACCGCGTGATTTCGAACGGCTCCGAGAGGTAGCCGTTCACCTTGACCCTAGAGCAGATGTGGCTGCTGTGTATGGCAGTCATCCAGCCCCTGAAAACGTGTCCGAAACCTGCCGCCACTAGCACTGCATCGAGGTAACGATGGTCGACCCTATCGAATGCCTTAGATTGATCCAAGTTGATCAGGGCCCCACCAAAGCCGGGTTCGTTCCCAACCCTCTCTATGATGTATCGCATGAGATGGAGGTTGTCGTGAATGGACCTGGACGGGATGGCGCATGTCTGCGCATATCCCACCAGGGTGCCCACGACAAGCGCCAACCTCTTTGCTGACGCCTTGGCGAAAATCTTTAACTCTACATTTAGCAGTGTTATGGGCCTAAAATTACTTATTTCATCCCCCTTGTTCTCGCCCTTCCTCAATAGCGAGACTACGCCCTTGGTCACAGAACAGGAAATTCTCCCGTCCTGTTGCCAGTTGCAGTAGACCGCTTCGAGGCGATCGAAGAACAAGTCCGGCATACTTAAATACAGCTATATGGAAAACCATCGAGGCTCGGAGATTTGCGTCTGCCGCATTGGCTCAGCACATCCCCTATTTCAGCATCTGAGATCGACCTCTCGCAGGACTTCGCCTGCTCGTCCGAAAGACGCGGCAGGCCGTCGAGGTATGGAACGAGGTCGACATCCCCATCCGGCCCCTCGTCCCTTCCGAGCAATCGGGCAAAGTGCCTTTGGAAGGCCTCTCACATCTGCTTAAATTCAAGGATCACCCGTCCATCCTGGTCTCGCAAAGACCGGATAGTGGATTTAGTCCCACTTTTGGCTTCTGTCACGCGGGCCCAGCTAACAGCTTTGGTCCCCTCGTTTAAAAAAAAACACGTATTTTGTTTCGGACAACGCAGCCTGCGCGTTTCGCGTCGAAGAACTGGCCCAAGGCCGTTCTCGACGCTAGCACTCTGGCCACGTCGCCGCTTCTAATTGCCTCTTCTACACTATCTACCAACTCCCTTTCCTTCCTATTTCTATCTGAGGCTAACTCCTTACTAACTCCTATTGAAGCTACTCTAATCTCTCTTTTGAGAGAACCCCACCACCTGCTGTTGACGATGGCGCCCGTCAACCGCTCCTTAACTAATGTACTAATCCGGTTCCTGTAAGCTTTACTTGCCGGTAAGGACAAGTTGAGCTTCCAGTAACCGGGTCCCTGTCTATGCGTTCTATCAAGGTTGACCATGGAGGTCACTAACTTGTGGTCTGAATAGCCAACCATGAGCATTTTTGGACAACTTAAAAAGTCCCTATGCTTAATTCTAACGAAGAACCTATCTAGGTACGATCTAGATTGACCGCTATGGTTTCTCCAAGTCCAGGTTGGCACAGTCGGAAAATCTAGTTGATATCTATCGACCAGGTCGAATCGGCCGATTAACCCCTTGAGGCTGTTACAACCCCCTCTATCAGGACATGCCCCTACATAGTCCCAACGTGCATCTAGGATACCATTCCAGTCCCCCACTAAAAGCAAGGAGCGGGACGTCCCTAGAAAAGTCTCCAGACGATGGAAGAAGTCCGGCCGCGTTGACCCAAAAGGGCCGTAGACGGCGACCAGCCTAAAAGCTCCGCCTTTACCACTGCCAATGTCCAGAACCACTAGTTGACCCTCCGGGTCCAAGTGTACCGTCTGTGTAGCGAGACCCAGATGTTTTTGCAGCAGAACGACAACCCCACCCCCACCTCCGGGCTGACAGAGAGATGCGTGCATCTCAAAGTCATCAAAGGTGGGGGCCAGCTGACGCACGCTGCTGATCCGGGCCTCGCAAATAACCATCACATTTATACATCGTGACCTGAGGTCATTTAGAAGCATTGCTTGCTTCCAAGGTGAGCCCAGGCCACGCGTATTTAGACAACCTATTCTCAACACAGCCATGTTGGTGGTAAAGAGAAAAGGCACTTACCTCTCTGCGTCCCGGGGACCGGGCTGCACAATTTCAATGGGGGTGGGGGATGGGTTGTTGGGTGGGGTGGTGGTTTGTGGAAGTGTAGGGGCATCAGTGTGTTGTGTGGGTTCTGGGGGGGGGGGGGGTTAGGAGGACACGGTTAATGGGTCTGACGCAGGGGGCCCCACGACCTCTTTAAAAGTGTCTTAACGTTTTGTAAATGTCCATTGGGGCTTTTATCATTTTTAGATGGGAAAGCCCCGTTGCTTCTGCGAAATTCGAACCTTCGGTTTTTATTAAGTTGTTATTATAAATAACGTTTAACAGTTTTTTGTTTATTGTATTTATGTAAGTATATGCATATTTTTCTTTCTGTGTGATGTTTTTTGTTTGCTGTTGTTGTGTGTGTTTTGTGTGTTGATGTCTGTGTTATGTCTTGGGGAGGGGTTGGTTGTATTTGTGTTCCTGTGGTGTGTTTTCTTTTTTTCTTTTAACTTTATGAAAGTGTCCCGCCCCCCTCGTCTGACGACGAAAGGGGGTCGTCTTCCGTATTCGAGGGGAGGGGTTCATTTTCGGCTCGTGTTTGTTGTGTGGGTGTTATTGTATTTGTTTTATGTGTGGGGGGATGGGTGGGGTTGTTTTCAGTTGTGTTTTAACTTGTGGTGTTATTGTTTTTGTGGTGGAGGTTGTGTTGGTAGTGTTGTAGTTGTTGGTGTGGGCAAAATCTGTGTTTCTTTGTTTGCTTGGGAACAGGCAGCCCTCAGGTGACCTCTGCCACCACAGAGGTAACAAGCGGGTCGTCTACCCTCCACTGTGATGTGTAAGTAGGCAAGCCCATCCAGCAATATGCGGTCGGTTATCCTAGCAATTCGTTCTGGCTGCATTTGTCCTCTTTCAAGTCGAGGAGGCCACACAGTACCGCCCAGAAATCAATACCTGGATCGATACTGTGTATGGTCAATCTTTGTGTTTTTCTTCCTAAATAAGTGGGGAAGAAGGTAGATAAGGGGGACACAATTGGGGCCAGGGAATGTTTTTCGGCCGTCAATTTATCTTTCATTCGGATGGATAGACTACCGTAGAGTCTATCCTTCCGAATGAATACAAAGTTTTTCAGATGATCTTTTAAAGCCAGCTCAATCTCTGTCTGTGTGAGTTGTACTGGCTTACGGGTTTTTTGATATTGTCCTATAAATAATAGTTTTTAAGCTATTTACCTTTTTTAGCTCTGGGAGAGAATTTAAAGAAAATAGACCATTCTCCTCCAAAGTTATATACTTCCGTGCATTTTCTATTTGCTGGGCCATGTTCGAAATGTCAATAGGTTCATACAGCGAACGTCATTTTGTTCGCCCCTTCTCTGTTTATATTTCTCGAAATGTGGTTTTCTTGTTTTTTGTTGTTACAATTTTCATTTTTCGTTGTTTGTGTTATTTATGTTGGTGTATGCGTTCACATTTTTTTCCCCGCTGGGGTTAGACTCCATTTTTTCAAAGTGTTCACTTATATTTTCAGTATCCGAGAGACTTGTAGTCACAGCTACTAGTTCTCTTTCAGCTTTGCTGGTGGGCGTGGCACCGTGAAAAGTCGAAACGGCATCCATTAATTTTGGCAATTTCTCCGAGTCAATGTTTTTCACATTTTTTTCATTAGGGTTAGGCTCCATTTTTTTCAATGTTTCTAATAATCATTATTCTTTCAGTAGGGAGGCTTGTTGCCTCCGCTACCCGCTCTCCTTCAGTTTGTGTAGTGGGCGTGTCATCGTTACCTGTGGTAATGGCTTCCATTACCACTAGCGGAGAGACAATTACAAGATTTTTAGGATGAAAAATTTCACCCCAAAAGGAGTGAAATAAATTAACCCTAATGTCCGAAGACCCAGGCAAGGGGTTTAATTAACACAATAACGCAATAATACAGACAAACACTTAGTGTTAACACGTAATATCTCCAATACTCGAGGAGCCGATGTGAAGAACGTCTATGCCATCCAGAGATATAGATAGATAGAAAGATAGGTATGCGCGTACACACTGCCACGTGTATTGGTTTTTCTTTTCTTTCGTTTGCAAATCTAAACATAACTAGCTATTTGATTTTAGACAAGTTTTCTCTTCGGTATCAGAACCTACATTATATGGGTATGTATGTGTGTGTATATAGACCTATATACACACACGCGCACCCTCTCTCTCTCACATATATATATATATATACACTCACACACACACACACACATATATATATATATATATATATATATATATATATATATATATATATATATATATATATACACATTTTATTATGGCTAAATACTGAGTCTACTTATAGAAAAGATGAGTCAATATTGTCACTTTGACGAATCAAAGAAAGGATTAGAAAAAAAAAGAAAAACAGACCCTAAAATATATTTTCCATGCTATTTCCAACTTTACCTTTTCTCTCTCTCTCTCTCTCTCTCTCTCTCTCTCTATATATATATATATATATATATATATATATATATATATATATATATATATATATATATATAGAGAGAGAGAGAGAGAGAGAGAGAGAGAGAGAGAGAGAGAGAGAGAGAGAGAGAAAAGGTAAAGTTGGTAATAGCATGGAAAATATATTTTAGGGTCTGTTTTTCTTTTTTTTTCTAATCCTTTCTTTGATTCGTCAAAGTGACAATATTGACTCATCTTTTCTATAAGTAGACTCAGTATTTAGCCATAATAAAATGTGTGTATATATATATATATATATATATATATATATATATATATATATATATATATATATGTGAAGTAAACTATATACATCAAATCTTATATTCTTAATATTCTTTATATTATTCATGTTATCTCTTCTAACAACATTGTTATCATAACAACTAAATAACCAACATATCTATTCTATACATATTACCATATAAACATTCTAAACTTTCATTTAATACCCTTCGTTAAATATATATATAGTTAGGGAAGCAGAAAATTGCTTATTGTAATCCAGTTCGTGGTTAATACCTTGATAAAATCCTTTTTTTAATGCTTACCTGTGTTTTCTCTTTTATTCTATATATATATATATATATATATATATATATATATATATGAAAGAGCTGAGGGACCCAACGGATGAGCTCTTGCTTTTGAAACGGTAAGCGCTCAGCCATCGGGATCCCGAGTTCTTTATATTATTTATCACACTCTACTACCCCAAATATCGAGTACTCTGGTGAGTAATGGCTTAACAGGTTTTTACTGCATCCATTTATATATATGTGTGTGTGTGTATGTGTGTATGTATTTATATATGTATGTGTGTGTGTGTATATGTATGCGTGTATGTATGTATGTCTGTGTGTGCGTGTGTTTGCCATTGTATATAAATGTAATGAAATATAGAGAAAACTTACCTGGTACTTCAACAGGAGTTAGTCAATTTTACTATCTTGGTTTTCTCCCGCACCAAGAGTCTTTTATGCCTTTACGTGAGTCATATAAATATTTGTTTCTTCCTTCGCTTATTATTTGTTTAGCTAATATTTCTTTTGCTGTTAAACCACAGGGAAGCTTTGATCGAGCAGACCTTTAAACAAAGGTATTCCAGCCTTGACCATCCTATTTTCTTACGATAATCTAAGACTAAACTGTCTGATCTGTCATAAGGTGCGGAATTTAAAGGAGTTTTGCTTGCTATTCCAAGCCAGTCAAGCGACTGCGTCGAGACTCTCACGTTGACCTCGTGGTGGGTTTTATAGTTTTCTTTCTGTCGATGGAGGCGTTTTTAGCTATGGTTGAGATTGCGATATTGGTGGTGATCTAGTGGCTATGTCGGGGCTGCCTCTTTCACGCGCAAAAGGTTTTTGTTTTGGTTGTATTGCTTCCCAATTAAGTCGTGACAAAATTGAATTATTGATGGTGTTATTGTTGATTTTTGTTGGTGATAGAAGTGGTATTCTCCTTGTTATTATACCTATCACTGCTGCCGTTGGTATTATTGATGGTGATAGTGATGTATGATGTATGGAGTAGACGTGGGGACCTCCTCTCCCATATAAATATATATATTTATATATTTCCCCTGTGTATGTATGTATGTATGTATGTATGTATGTATGTATGTATGTATGTATGTATAAATGTATGTATGTATGTATGTATGTATGTATGTATGTATGTATGTATGTATGTATGTATGTGTGGGAGACTGTGTAAAGAGAGAGAGAGATGATTGGATAAGCGGGTGACAGACGAGTTGAGTTGTAAAAACAGGTATTTGTTCATCTTTTGATGACAGGGAAAAGTTACACACAGGTGTGCGTGCGTGTATGAGTGTGTGTGTGTGTATGAGAGAAAGACAGAGCTAGAGAGAGAAGAGAGAGAGAGAGAGAGAGAGAGAGAGAGAGAGAGAGAGAGAGAGAGAGAGAGAGAGAGAGGGGGGGTAGAGAGAGAGAAAGCGAATGGAATATTAGAGTATATTTTCAGCTGAATACATTCCTGAAAATAACTAAAATTTAATCTCTATTCAGTTGCTGACGCTCTACAGATCAAAAGTACAAGCTACATTAGAAAACACTGCTGCTCAACCAGCTAGAAATGGCAGCTAAATCCTTCTCAAATCGCATCATCCACCATTATTGATCATACATTGATAATGTTTTCCTACATGTACTGTCTCTGATAAACAAATAAGCTCGATTGGTCATGTTGAGATGATCATGGTTTGATTGCCGTTAACCATGGTTGAGGAACTAACTCTAAGAGTAAAATTGATTTATTTTAGTCGAACCTCTGGCTTAAGTTTAGTGTTTATTTACATATATATGTATAAATGACAATGTTGCTACTACATACAAACAACCCAAAATAGTGATTCCCAGCCTTTTCATGTATAAGCTTCATATATAAGTTTCATATATATTTCAAGATGAACGATAAAAAACAAATTTATTTTTGTCTTGAGTAGACAAACCTTTAAAAAAAACCTGAAATATGTGGGAAAATTTATCTAAATACAATGGAGTAAAAGGAATTTTCCCACAGAACCAAAGTTTTTGAAAGGCTTATTTACTCATGCTGAATTTATTAACTGAGAACACCTGCGAGATATGGAACCGGCTTGGACTTAGTCCAGTAAACGTCTGTCCTCTTTCTCCCCCTGCTGACGTCTAGTTCCCCCAGAATATTTGGGATGCCATCCAATGCAACCTGGCCTCAGACAGGCTAGTGCACCAGTTCGACCAGCACCGCCTTGCATCTTTCTGGATAAAGATAGCCTGTGCATCGTGGTTTCCACGCCATGCTGCCCTCAAGGAGGTCATAAAGTATGGCTTGAATGCTGCAGGCTTCCCCTCCCAGCTCGAGCCGGTGGGGCTGAACCGAGGCGACGACAAAAGGCCAGACGGTATGACAATCTTCCCTTTCCGCGGTGGAAAACCCCTCGTCTAGGATACCACTTGTAGCGACATATTCTCCAGCCGCAACCTGGTGCAGTCTGCGACTAACCCATATTCTGCTGCACTTCGGGCTGAGGCGGGTAGACTCTCCAATTGTGGTTTGCTCTCTGACAGTTTTGCGGTCGAGGCCCTAGCAGTGGAGAGTTTTGGTGTCCTTGGCCCTAGGGCTACCTCCCTACTTACCACCAAAGGCGTTGAGCTGCCTAGCCGCAGGTGTGAGCCTCGTGAATTGGAATGGCTCTTCCAGCGCATCTCCCTTACCACCCTCCGGAGAAACGCTTTCTCCATTCTGTCCACCGGGGCCATGAGGCGGCCAGCATATGGGACCCCATTTGCTCATAATACAGGGAGATGGGGAGGATGAGAGAGATGGAGGCGATGACAGTGGGAGTTTGGCTCTTCTGTGTTTGAACCCGGTGTGCAGCGTCAGTTGTCCATAGGGAGGTAGTGATTCATATGTATATATATAAGTATTATATTCTATTGAAAACACTATATAAAAGGATAGTTACAGTAAAAAATATTGTAACATTGCTATAATATATATATATATATATATATATATATATATATATATATATATATATATATATATATAAAATCAAGGTCTAGCAAATAGAGAAAAAGTTTTAAAATAAATTTTTAAAATATTCGCTGTACTTGCTATATGTGCCTTTACCGCGGTTTCATGCTCCAGAATAAACGGAAATTCCAAGCTTGTTTCCCTATATGTATTTTTTACACGTAGGAATTCATACTTTATTATTATTGATCTCACCTTAAGGTAGAGATAAAATTTTGGCCGTTTGGACTGCTGCTATTTCTAGTGGCAGGACATTGACCTGTCCACCCTGCCTTTTGTCTTTGCACCCGGCACCAGACAGAATTATTTCTTTCATCATCCGCTCTCATTTAGGAATGGTTTTGTATGGCGTCAGTTTGTGATTTGAACTCGGTAATTTTATATTCTCCGAGGGAGAAGAGCCTTCTGAAGATTGCTCCCTTCTCAATGGAAATCCGCTTGGATTCTCCGTTTATTCTGGAGCATGAAACCGCGGTAAAGGCACATATAGTAAGTACAGCGAATTTTTTTTAAATTTATTTAAAAACTTTTTCTCTATTTGCTAGACCTTGATTTTATATGTTCTGGCTTGTTAATTTATTAACCCGCCATAGAACCACATTGGAATACGGTGGGATAATACTTGTTTCCCTATATGTATTTTTTACACGTAGGAATTCATACTTTATTATATATATATATATCAAAGTTTAATGGGCTTCCATTGATGATTTATAAGCGCCCACCTAAATATATTCTTACATGAATGTATATTAGGCTTCTACATAAACTGGAAACATTCTCTGAATTTGTAGAAAACTTATGATGAAACAATTGTTTGGAAAGAGAGATATATTTTAACTTTAATTATATCTCATAAAATAATACAACTGACTTTTCCACATAATACATATTGTTAGCACTCCAAACACTTAAATTGGGTTTATATTAAAATATAACCTAATGTTTGTTGAGTGAGATGGTTACCAGTCAGAGATTAGCTTTAAACTATCTCTGTTATTGTATTAATATTTTACTCTTGATTGGCCAGAGGTGTTTATTTCCAGGTACCTTATAAATTTGACTTTCCGTATTTATTACTGTTGTGCGATATTGTGGTTTTTATTGGTTGTAACTTCTCTGTTTTTTAGCCTAAGAAAATATATATATGCCTATGTATATAATTACATGCATACATTTATTTTTTTTAATTAATTGAGTTCTTTACACGAGGAATTGATATTAGTTTTGAAATAACTAATTAACCCGCGTGTGTTTTATATTTTACTCTTAATTCGGCCGGAGATTTACATTCCCATTTGCCCTTTAAAGCATAACTTTCCGTATTTACTACGGTTAGGAGATGCGGTTTCTTATTCAGGTACAACCTCTGATTTTAGCCTAAGAAAATATCTATATGCGTGTGTAATTTATACACGCATATATTTATTTTTTTAATTTCAATTGAGTTCTTAACACGTTGGATTGATAATGTTTTCGAAAAAATTGATTAACCCGCGTGTATATTATTTTTTTTCCTTTTTTCTTGGATCGTAGTTGTCTCCCCTTCCCGCTTAGTGACGCTATAATACTTCCTCAGTCAAAAACTGCTGGAATTTCAAATTTGCCGGTCATTCGATGCGGGAAGGAGCAACTTAACAGACACGATTTTTAACTGTGGTAAGAAATGTTTTTCTTATATCAAAGTTTAATGGGCTTCCACTGATGATTTATAAGCGCCCACCTAAATATATTCTTACATGAATGTATATTAGGCTTCTACATAAACTGGAAATATTCTCCGAATTTGTAGAAAACTTATAATGAAACAATTGTTTGGAAAGAGAGATATATTTTAACTTTAATTATATCTCATAAAATAATACAACTGGCTTTTCCACCTAATACATATTGTTAGCACCCCAAACACTTAAATTGGGTTTATATTAAAATATAACCTAATGTTTGTTGAGTGAGATGGTTACCAGTCAGAGATTAGCTTTAAACTATCTCTGTTATTGTATTAATATATATATATATACTTGATTTGTAGCTTACATCTTGAAAGGTATATGTAACTGAATATTTAGCAGCAGCATAATTAAACAAAACATTTTTTGTTTAATGTAATGGTAGATGACATCAGGTTCAATGGTATAATGTTAAGTGTAAATCTGGTTCTAAAAAGCATTTATAAATATTAGACTATTCCTAAAAATTAAAAAAGATAATTTTTTTCAGCCTTATCTTAGTACTTGTACATTTTACAATACAACTCTTTGATATTTCGAACTTAGCATATGGCCTACTAAGTGTACTTTTGTCCTGGACAGACCCCCAAAATGAAATACGCCAGCCTGCTTATTGTCATATAGTAACCAACATATTACAGTTACTGCTTCACCTGCTCATACAACATATTCTGTTTCTATTGACTTATCATTCAAAGTCAAAGGCGATAAAATGTAAGACAAAGTAACTTGCTTGCGGTACTGGTTAACTCATCATCTAGTTTAACACCATCACATGACTCTTGGGTGCTTTTAGCGTAGTCTAGTCTGTTGCAACCATTCAAGCCATTATCCAGTTTAAGAATGGGTTCCTCCATCCGTCCCTTCAACCCCCCCCCCCCCTGACTAAACATAAAACAAAAACTTTCCATCTACCACCGCTACATAAGTTTACCTGATGCATCCATTTCTTTTCCTGTGGTTAGTTCTACACTGCCTCATCTCACAAACCCAGTATAAAATACTTTGCCAGTCTTTTCTTCTCAGATCACCAAACTTCTAGAAATTTGCTCTCATCAACGTTTTTCTTCCGGACATAAATTTACCAAGGCTGAAATTAAACATCATCCACATACATCTGTCTGTGAGCGAGGGATTCTACAAATAGTAGAATCACTGATACGCCCGTTACACATTAAATTTCAAAAACTTCTCGTCTTGATTTATTTAGATTAGTAGTGTCACCCCGATCCTAACCAGTTTTCCATTTTGATTTTCTTTACTTCTAGATTTTGCGTGCTGCCCCCAACGTCCATGAGCACTGCTCCCATTAGCCTTTGAATAGCTATTGTGGGTGGCACCCGTGTCTCTTTATCTTTACTAGTCTTTGGCCATTATTCGTTGACTGCAAAATCAGCTCTTCACTCCTCAGATGCGTGACGGAGTGACGTCTGGCTTCCACTGTTGGTTTTGCAAATACGACAACTGTCCCAAATCCCCTGCCTCGGGCGATATGAATTTTACGTTCCCGTACGTAACCCAAAGCCTTTTGGATCTGGGACTCGGTGGAGCGCTCCACCCAGCGTGATTTCACTGTACGGTATGCTACTGTACAATGTTGCGCGTTTTCCAGCACGCCATGTGGGTGTGGGAGGTTTACTATGTGATTCCTCCTCTTTAGTATTTGCTTAGCCTCCCTTATTTCATTTTCGTTGACAATTATGGTTTCTGTATCTTTCGTTGTCACGGCGAAGGTAACAGCTGATTGTGAGGGATCTACTGTTGTTGTTGCTTCTTGTATAGTTGCTGTTCATATTCTGATTTGTGTGATTGTTGTGGTGGAGTTGGTGGTTGTGGGGGTGGCAGAAGTAGTATTAGTGTTTATGTTGCTGTTTTTTATTATGTTTATTTGTTTTTGTTTTTGTTTGTGTTTTTGTTTTGGTGCTCTGGATGAATAGTTTCATAGAATGGATTTTGTTGTTGCTGTTTGTGCTAGCTTTACTGTTATTGTTACTGCTCTTGATGTTGTAGTTGTTGTTGACGGTAGTGGTAGAGTCTGTATTGGTGTTAGTAATACTGGTGGTGGTGGTAGACCATAACAAAACATTCTAACAGAACGATTTAAATAGCAGTTCTCAATAGCACATCTTCCCGATTCAATTATCAATAATAATAATGGTTTCAGATTTAGGCACAAGGCCACATTTTTTTTTTTTGGGGGGGGGGGGGGGTCGATTAAATAGACCCCAGTGCATAACTGATATTTTATTTTATCGACCCCGTAAAGATGAAAGCCGAGATTTGTTCTCAGAATATATAGAGCCTTAATTAAATGCCACAAGACATATTGTCCCACGTTTTACCGATAGTGTTTCTACTTTTAGCACAAGGCCAGCGATTACCCCAGTGCACCACTGGTACTTTATTTTATCGACCTCGTAAGGATGAAAGGCAAATTTAAACTCGGCGGTTTTGAACTCAGAACACAAAGGGCTATAACTATGCTGCAAAACATGGTGTCTGACGCTCTACCGATACTGCCAAACCACGTTTTACCGATAGTGCCAATCTACCGCTTTGTATAATAATTGTTTCTACTTTAGGCACAAGGCCAGCAATTTTAGGGGAGAGGGGAAATAGTCCCCCAGTGCATTACTGGTTCTTTATTTTATCGACCCCGTAAGGATGAAAGGCAAAGTTAACCTTGGCGGGATTTGAAGTCAGATCATAAAGAGGCGTAACCATATGCCATAACGCATATTATCCGACGCTCTACCGTTACTGTCAATCTACCGCCCTAACCGCCCTGTATAATGATAAAAACAATTTCTTTATTCTGAATTGGACACTAATTGGACACTAAAGGACTATCAAAAAAACATGATAAAAAATGACTGCATTTAGAATACGCCACCCCAAATCAGATTTAGAAATATCATACCTACCACGAACACGCGGAAAAAAAGGCCTTATGCAATTAGAAAATTCTTTTAAACAAACTGCTGTAGGATTACAAAAATAACTATTGAAAAGTAATGAAAACTAAATACAAAGAACATGAAAACATGAAAACAAATGTGTCTTCAAGAAAACCAGCAAATTCAAAAGAAGCCGAATTGACAGATAATTATTTAAAAAAAAAAAAATAAGGAAATAACAGAAACTCTAAAAATGATAAAATATAAATTGAAAAACAATCTCCAGAATGCTATGCTGAAAAGATGGCAATAGAACCCCATACATGACTAATACAGGAATAAACTGAATAGAGAGAAAGAGAGAGAGAGAGAGAGAGAGAGAGAGAGAGAGAGAGAGAGAGAGAGAGAGAGAGAGAGAGAGAGAGAGAGAGGGACAGAGAGAGATAGTCAGAGAGAGGGGGGGGGCGAAAGACAGAGAGTCTCGCAATCAAAATATGGCGAAAGGGAAAAGCATCGATCAACTGAGACTGTTATCGTAATTTCAAAACCGAAGTAAATTTGTGGGGCGTTCTAGTCCTCAGTAACAATCGAGGGAGAGAAATCACATAGTTCTAGTTAATTCATTTAACAAATGAGTTTCCACAAAGTTTCTCTCAACCCATTTTCACTGACTGCGGTGGATTCGAGGCTATGATAAAACGACACGCAGTGAGATCGAATACGGAGCTCATGATTGGCGATGTGAAGAATATATATATATATATATATGAATAAAGTTAGTCCTTCATCAGTGATCTTCCAACCATCATTGGTATTTCATCGCTTTAAAGACCATATACCTCCGGTTGGTGCGAGCAACGGCTAAAAAAGTCGTTGGGACACGTAAATAAAGGGGACACGAGAGTGTAAACAAACAAAGATGGTGTAGCAACGAAAAGTGAGGAAGAAGGAGTCAAGTCCCAAATTTCCATGAATATAAGTTCGGTGAAATCGTGAACGAGAGAGAATAAAGACCATCAAACCTAGTTGGAATGTGAGCAAGGAAGGAATTCCGTACAGGTCTAACGGGAGGAAGAAGGGATCTAGACTGTGAATTCTGTGAACGTAAGTTCTGTGAAATCGTAGACGAGAGAGAGAAAAAAAGCGACCTGCCTGACCAAGGGTGCGAAAGAAATATATATACATGATGATAGAACACTAGTAGTAGAGCACTCAGTCCATGGGAGGAGTTTGGTAGAAGTAGTTCCACAACAGTTAGCCTGCGCATCGGCGTTTCCTTGAGGCTCGGCCTCCGGATCTGCGAGCCACACCAATGTCGCTGCGGATCCACCGTGGAATCTTTCGGCCTCCACCCGCTTTCCTGTCGCCACAGTGCCGATAGCCTTCCACGCCATGCTGCCCTCAACGAGGTCATAAAGCATCGCTTAGACGCTGCGGCCTTCCCTTCCCAGCTCGAGCCAGTGGGGCTGGACCGAGGGGACGTTAAAAGGCCAGATGGCATGACCATCTTCCCGTTCCGCGGGAACGCCTTCTCCATCGTGTCCGCTGGGTGTGTGTGTGTGGGGGGGGGGGGCATCGCGTAACATTCCATATTTAGGTATCCAGAGTATATATATATATATATTTATATATATAATATATTGTAGGCCACCTACGGTCATGGTTTTGCACTTAGAAAATTCTCCTCCTGGGCAAAGTGTTTGTGGAAGATAAAAGGTCGCAAAAAAAAAACAAAAAAATTATTCACAGGAGACACCATACCGAGAACAAATGTTTCACCTTATGCGGATCCTCAGCTCGGTCTGAATGAAGGTGTACGGAAAAGGAAAAAAAACAAGCGTACAAATACGCATGCGCAGAAGCAGTCACTTCTCCTGGGTGAGTTAAACCTACGATTGATCCATGTAAGGGAGATAACTGTGGATGTCCGGAATAAATTATTCATGTTATTCAGAATCTTATAGATTGTTGATGTTAGTCAATCTGGAGCTTTGTAATTACAAAGCTAACATCAACAATCTATAACAAATGTTCTCAACGGGGGGCATATGCCCCCCACTCCTCCTTTGCGTGATTTTACCAAACACATTCGATAAACAGATAATGTAGCAATGAAGAAAAAATGCAGGCAGTATTCGGATTCATCCCATCGCCGTCGAACCACCTGTCACTCATGTTTAATTTGCAAGGAGTCCTTTTCGAATGAGGCGATGAAGCCGTCGCGTTTGAGTAGACACCTGAAGATCAGGCACCCCGATAAGAGATATAAAGATTTAGCCCACTTTCAGACTCTTAGGGACCAATTTCAGAAAAAAACACGGATTTCTTCTGCCTTTTCAAAAGTTGAAGCTTCAAAAGTTGATGGACTTGTCGCATCTTATAACATTGCCAACATAATCGCAAAGTGTGGCAAGCCTCATTCCTTGGGTGAAACATTGGTATTTCTTGTAATCTCAGAAGTTCTTTCAACAGTACTACATCAGAACCCGTTAAACCTTGAAATGTATTCCGCTGAGTAACGACTCAATAAGGAGACGCATTGACGAAATGGCAGAAAATGTTGAACACAAATTATGCAGCTTCTTGAAATCGACACAATTTGCTTTGCAACTTGATGAAAGCACGCTTTCCGGGAATCAGTCCTTACTACTGGGATACGTGCGATTTTTCCACGAAAACGAAATTCTCGAGGAGCTTCTCTTCACTCTCAATCTAGCCACAGATACTAAAGGTGCCACCATCTTTGAATCTGTCAAGGGATACCTTGAAGAAAAAGCTAAACCTCTTAACAATATTGTATCATGTGCTACGGACGACGCAAGAGCAATGGTCGACCAACATAAGGGTTTCGTCACTCTTCTGAAGAGAGAAAATCCATCTGTATTTGCTGTTCATTGTGTCATTCATTGACAACACTTGGCTGCGAAGAAACTCATCGAGCCGCTGAGCAAGTCCTTGCGGGTGGCCATTGATGTCATCAATTTTACCAAACGCCATGCCCTCGGTGAACGAATTTTCCGGCAACTATGCGAAGATAATGACGAAGAATTCGTCGAATTGCTCCTTCATACTGAAGTGAGGTGGCTTTCAAAAGGCAAGTGCTTTACTTGCTTCTTGGAACTATTCGACTGTATCATTGAGTTTCTTCGAGGACACAACACAGAACTGTACAAGAAAACCCGCGACATCTTCGACAAATGCAATAGCCTCATTATGTCTTTGCAGGGGAAGAAGATCACCTTGCTTAAAGCAAGGAATGCTGTGAAATCATTCCTGGCCAAATTGAATGTCATTGAAAGGAATCTTTGTCGACGGGAATTCTATAGTTTTCCTAGTGTCACCAATGCTCAAAACATTGTGAGCGATGACCAACTCCAAATTTATACCACTCACCTTCGTGACCTACAAGACAACATGCGAGAACGGTTTGTCGATCTTTTGCAGATGGACATCCCAATGTGGATAGCTAACGTCGACGATTTGGACATTAAATTTCAGGAAGAATTCATTGAACTTCAAACAGATGACATGATCAAAATTAGATTTTCCAAAATAGGTGAGCCCTTTTTTTGAATGCAAGAGGAAATTCAGCGTCGATTTCCACTTCTACATGCAAAGGCTAAGAGATTTGCTCTGCTTTTTCCATGCTCATACTTAGTAGAGAGGTGGTTTGGCGCCGTTTCCAGACTGCACAGTAAGGCTCTCAACCGCTACAATGTAATTACACGTGGAGATCTCCGGCTACATCTTACGAAAATCCAGCCTGACGTCAAAGAGTTAGCTAGACTCCATGAAGCTCAAGGGTCCCATTGAAATGAGGTCAAAGTTAAAGTAAGTCGATTTATCCGAAAATTTGGATATACTATTGTTAAGAAGCAAACTAATATTTTGTTTATTTGTAGTTGCAGTCTGATTGGACTGGAAACCATCTACCACAATTCACTTACTCATTTGTTGTATATATTTTTACCATTTCCTAATAAATATATCCTCTTACGTGGTCATGAAAACCGTCCTCCGTGGTCTCTAAGCTCACAAAGTGGAGGGGACATCAAGTTTGATACCAACATTTATTCTGTCCGTTTCATTAAAGGAAAAATTGGAAAGCTTTGAAATGATATAATTGCCACTTTCTTCCAGATAAGAGCACTCTTTGGATAGACAGAGTTGCTCTTGTATAAATGTTCAAAATAGCTGGTATCGCCTGGTGGGAATATAATACATTCAACTGGTCCTTATTCATCAAAAAGAACATTTATGTTCCCTTTCTTTGAAATTTATATACTTCCTTTCAAGGAATGTATTTATACTCTCAACTGCCTGCAATGGTATCGTTGGAATATTGTTAATCAATTTTTTAGTAATCTATTGATATCAAAATCAATAGTATATTGAAAAATGGAAAAATAGGGTGGGGGGCGTTTCGTGATTTCGAGGGGACAAAAGGTTGAGAACCTGCGATTTATAAGATTCTGACTAACATCAACAATCTATAAGATTCTAAATAAATTGAATAATTTATTCCGGATATCTACAGTTATCTCCCTTACATCGATCGCTCGTGGGTTTTCCTCGCCCAGGAGAAGTGACTGCTTCTGTACATGCGTATTTGTACGGTTGTTTTTCCTATTCCGTACAACATCATTCAGACCGAGCTGAGGATCCGCATAAGGTGAAACATTTGTTCTCGATATGGTGAGCTAACTGTTGTGGAACTACCTCTCTCCCCTCTCTCTCTCTCTCTTTCTCTCTCCCTCTCTCTCTCTCTATATATATATATAAGTCTGGCAAACCATATTGTTATAGTTAGTATTTTTTCACCCTAGCAAACCTGGTCCTTTACAATTCGAACACGTATGTTTATATTTGTGTTTATCTCTCTTGTATATATATATATATATATATATATATATATATATATATATATATATATATATATATATATATATATAAGTTAAAACAATGAAATAAAAAATCAAGTCATTAGATATATACTTCACTGCTTTACAATCGTTTCTAGGTGATAATAATACATTGTAGCTATACTTCGTTATTGATTTATGTAAGGTTAGTTACAAAATATCAGATAAAGAGAATATTTACTTACATGCATATCACCAGCTGTTTTCAAAGGCAATAATAATTTTATTCAATAATAATTTTATTCAGAATTAGTAGTATGTTAGTATCATGTCCTTATCTTTAGTAGTATGTTAGTATCATGTCCTTATTTGGAGGCTGTTGAAGAACTAACGAATCAAATTGTTTTTTTTTCATATGGTGTTAAGATGAAAAGTAATACACTTTAGTTGAGGTCATCACTCTTTGAAAGGAATGGTTGAATGGTGTTAATAGTAGAATTGGCATAAAAATCTATTAGGAGGAAAGGTATTGTCAAACTGATAGTTGAATGTATCTGGTATAGTGAATTTAAAAGGAATGTCAAAATAAATGATGATTAGTGTTGTATTGAGTTTTTAGGTGAATATAAATTAAGGTTATGGCTAGGAAAGATAGTATATTAAAAAATGAAATTATAATAAGATAATGAAATACAGTAATGCGATAACATACAACTTAACCAACACAATATAGTACGGTGTAGTAAATTGCACTTAGTATAATATAGCATACGATACGCTCTAAAATACTATCAAGTATGTTTATGCATAAATAATCAAACTCAGATAAATACATGTTGGCATAGGTAAATCACATAAATTTCATAGATTACAAAGTGCATATATCCACACTATATATAGAGAGGTACAGTTATATTGATATCCAACCAAAAATATACATACGCACAAATAGATGCAAACCTAAAAACACATTTACAGATATGCACATAATCATATACACACATATCCATTCATATCTATATCCCCACATACACACCTATACCCACATATATACATATATTTATATACACACATATACATACATATATATATATATATATACATATACATATATATATATATATATATATATATATATACATATATATATATATATATGCGTGTGTATGTACACTCCTCATACATGTACACGCACTTGCTTACTTTTTACTGGAGATTGCTTGATGTAGAGTATGAGAATTTAACAGTATATTTGTTAAATATTTGGTGGTATCTGTGGTTTGGTGGAAAATGTTTATGTAGAATTTCAAAGAATGTTTTGGGGATTTGTCCAATAGTTTGCAGGTTGAAGGGTGCGTTGTACCATGTTATGTTTCTTTTGCGGTTTTTAGTTAAGTTCTTATTACCACATATTATTGTGTTGTGTTCTAGAAGAATTCCTATGGTTAGTATCCTTATTTGTGGAATTTGGTAAATTACTGTGGTTGTATTTGGTGTTATGTTTGGGTAGATTATGAGTTTTTTAGTGCTTGGTATTCATATGTGGGTTGATAACATTGGTCATAGATCGTGTAGTAATAGTTGTTGTGGTTTTTTGGTTGTTTGGTGTAATAGGAATAACCACTTTAGGTATTTGTTTCAATGGTATTTTTTGGTGTTTGTAGTTTTTGCTAAGTTTTATGTTTTGGTCCATCGTAGTGTTGGGGATATATGAGATTTTTTCTTTATATCCACGTCTAGTTAAGGCCTCGTTGTAGAAGGGTGCATTATTATAAAATATATCTTCATTGGAAGATAATTTAGAAAGTCTAACAGATATGTTATATACTAAGTTCTTGAGTATAGAGCCAGGGTGGTTAGATCGTGAATGTACATAATGTAGATTCTGGTTAGGTTTGTGGTAAGGTTGATAAGTATTGATAAGTATTCGTAGAGAAGTCTAAGGTAACGTCAAGGTAATTAGCTACTTTTGAAGTGTTTTCAAAAGTGATGCTAAGGTTGTAATAGTCTTTGAGGAATTTTCTAATTTGTTTTTTTGTTTTTCTCTATATTGGAATTGCTAAGATTGTTAGATAACAATAGACAATCATCCCGATAAAGACCACCTTTGAGGTGGGGAAAAGAGTCATGAATGTTATAGAGGAGAAATAGTCCAACGAGGTCTGTAACTTAAGCAGAGTCCATGGATCCCATCGTAATATCGAATAAGTTGTTATATGTGTTTCTTGTCCAGTATTCTTCTTGGAAGTTTAGTAAGGTTTTTCTAGCGTGAGTTATGATGTTGATTTCCTCAGTAGATAAATCCGATCTATTTCTGGCAAAGATCAGTGCTTTGTTTAAAAGAATTGGAGAAATCGAAGATTAGTATTAATCGATGTCGAATTGAATGAATGAAGCTGAGTTTTTATTCCCAATGCTAGTGAACCATTCAATAATTGGGAAGTGTTATCCCATAGTGGAAGTGTTACAAATTTTCTAATTTGCGGAATGATACGATCAATAATCTTTTTGCTGATATTACCGATATCAGATTTTGGTGGACATATCAGTCTAATAGATGGGTTCGAGTTAAAGGCAGATTTATGGTGTTTTAACTATGGTGTTTTAACTATGCCAACATGTATTTATCTGAGTTTGATTATTTATGCATAAATATACTTGATAGTATTTTAGAGCGTATCATATGCTATATTATACTAAGTGCAATTTACTACACCGTACTATATTGTGTTGGTTAAGTTGTATATTATCGCATTACTGTATTTCATTATCTTATTATAATTTTCATTTTTTAATATACTATCTTTCCTAGCCATAACCTTAATTTATATTCACCTAAAAACTCAATACAACACTAATCACCATTTATTTTGACATTCTTTTTAACTTCACTATACCAGATACATTCAACTATCAGTTTGACAATACCTTTCCTCCTAATAGATTTGTATGCCAATTCTACTATTAACACCATTCAACCATTCCTTTCAAAGGGTCATGACCTCAACTAAAGTGTATTATTTTTCATCTTAACACCATATGAAAAAAACAATTTGATTCGTTAGTTCTTCAACAACCTCCAAATAAGGACATGATACTAACATACTACTAATTCTGAATAAAATTATTATTGCTTTTGAAAACAGCTGGTGATATGCATATATATATATATCTCATTGTGTTAGGCTGTTTACCAATGGGTAGAACTGATGGTTCGGGTTGGTATATGAAGATGCAACAAATTAATTAAAATACTTAACATTATGCAAATCCTCCACCATAGATGTGATATCCAGTGGCTGGTACAGGAGATGGCACCAATACGACCATAGCAGAGTTAATGTATTAATTTTAACGCGACGACATTTAACTTGTTTATTTATCATCGATAGTTACGGACGCATTGCAGATAATTGGATCGTGGGCCGTATGGATATGATGGACCTGTCTCAAGTATGGATCTGTTCATTAGACGTGGTGATTTGGCTAGAAACAATTCACATCTCTAAGCATCACGCCTCTTATCGCTATATATACATGTGCTGTTTAATATCTTTTCTAGTTATTTTGCATAATTGTATATGTGTGTGTATTTTGTGCTCCCATGCGTATGCACTAGTGTCTGAGTATGTGTTAAAACATGCATATGTGTGTGCGCGTGCCCGGCGTGCGTGTGTTCTCTGACTTGGTCTCAAGTACGGTACTTCCTTTCTTTGGGCCTTGTGCTAGTTGTCACAGGCAGCTACAACAAAATAATACACTGACAACAAGATGAGCCGGAAGAATCGCTGCCACGTGCTAAATCCACACCCTTGTCCACAAACATCAACAGCGTAGTGGCGCTATAGTGTGGGTCTTTGTGTGTAACAAAAGGGCTATAATAAATTCTAAAATAATAAACATTTAAAAATTTGCACAAAACAAATCCCCCAAAAGTGAAGAGACCTCTGAGGACTACTCGTGGAGAAAGCTTACAAGAAGCCACAATTACTCTAACCACATGGGCTAGTGTCCCCTTCAAATTTCTCTCCTCCAACCTACAGGCATACTCTCAGGATATATTCTCCACCCTCACCCACCTTCCAACAAACTGGTTGGAAGGCAGCACTTCCCCCACCACCCTAGTTTTCCTCTTCAATTGACACCTTTCTAACTCTTATCTCTCACTTGTGAGCACACCACCACCTGTTGTTGACGATCTTGATGATCGTATGCGATTGATCCATTTCCACACAGGTGCATTTGGGATATTTAGTGGGTACCTGCCAGACAGTTGGAATCGTCTGATAAGATTCTGGAAGGTTTTTCACTCCCTACTTATATCGGCCACTCCTTCACAGTTCCAGTGTGCGTCTAAGATGCCGTTTCAGTCCCCAGCTAACAGTAAAGGGTGAGATGTTCCAAGAAACTCTTGCAGCCGGCTGAAGAAATCCATCTGCTCTACCACAATTGGGCCATTGACATCCACCATTCTAAAAATAACACCACATTAGCTATTGTTCATCTACAGGATCAGTAACTTACTGTCCGGGTCCAGGAAGATCGTCAGTATTTCGATATTCAGGCCTTTCCGAAACAGCACTGCTAGGTATCCGATTCCAGATCGACTAAGAGATGCGTTGTAAATCCTGGGTTCTAATGCATGTGTGTCTCACTGATAGCAGTCAAATTTATAGATATTTATTTGAGGTCGTTAAATAAGCGACTATCCTTCCACGATGACCCATACCACGTACATTTATACATCTTATACTAAAAATGACCATGCTAGCCAGAGAGAGAAACGAGAAAAAAAGGCGATATGGGCGATCAAGGTTGGTATCAAGTTCCAAGGTCACGTCTAAGAAGTTTGCCACCCTCATTGCCTAATCTATTGTTGTATGTATTCCTAAGTGTCTAATGAAGTACCTTTGCACTCGTTGAAGATGTTGAATCTCTACAGACCGCCCACCTCTACGAAGAACTATTTTTAGGAAAAACCTCGTGATAATGATTCAAATTAACTAGACGGGTTGCATGACTTTTCTCACTCTGACTAAGCCAGTACAGTTTGTTTAAACAAAAATCTCGTGATTTTATAAAATGAAATACAGTCGCAACAATATATATATTCACCGCCGATACATAATAAATGTTTTCACGTATATGCAGGTATGTACATTATTTCTATTCGATGTTATTATATACATTTGCGGCAAAATTCAATATTGTGTATCCTTTTATGCATGCCTCACATATAATATATATATTTGAAAAAAAGGAAAAGAATGACTTCACTTGTAGTGTTAAAAAATTTGATTTAATTTTATAATATAATATTATGAGTATATACTATATATATATATATATATATATATATATATATATATATATACACACTTACACCATATATATATATATATATATATATATATATATATATATATATATATATATACACTATACACATACATGCATATTATACAAACACACATATATATATATTCTATATATATATACATATATATATCTTATACACACATACACATACACACTATACATACATATATATTATACATATTTTATACATGCACACAATCATATACACACATATATATATATTCTTTTTTACATATATATATACATTTTACACACTGGAAAAAACAGTTATCCCTTTTGTCATCACTCACAATCCAAGGAACTTCAATATTGTGAAAGCCGCCAAACAATATCTCCCGATTCTCCAGCACTCCCTTAAAATAAATGCACTCATAAAAGACGCACAAATTATATATAGTAGACGTCAAGCACCCAACCTAAAGAAACTGCTTACCAAGGCAAAATTTACGTCTAATAATTGTTTCTACTTTAGGCACAAGGCCAGCAATTATCCCAGTGCATTACTGGTACTTTATTTTATCGACCCCGTAATGATGAAAGGTAAAGTTAACCTCGGCGGGATTTGAACTCAGATCATAAAGGGACGTAACTATGCTGGAAAGCATGGCGTCCGACCCTCTACCGATACTGCCAATCCGCCGCCATTTACGTCTAATAATGAAGCAATGCAAGTTAAGAAATGCGGGGACTCTCGATGCGGAATTGCGAACATATTGAAGAGGGTGGACTAATTTCCTTTAAAAACAACCAGTTTTTCACAGTTAATGCAAACATGAATTGCAAAACAAAAAATTTGATTTACTGTGCAACCTGCCCACAATGTAAAGAATACGACATTGGTGAAACCGGAACGGGTCTACATGACAGAGTTCGAGTACAGAAACAACAAATTAGAGACCCCTCTGTCAGAAACACCACATGCTGTGAACACCTCGCAAGATGCGGAAAGGGAAATTTCACAATTTTCCCCTTCTTTCAGATATGGTCGGACAACGAACATTTCCGAATGTATGAAGAAGAATTATTTATTAGAAAATACAAACCACTACTGAACACAAAAAAGTGATATTCCATCTTCAAGTAACGGGATTCTCCCCCTCTCTTTTCTTTTAAAAAAATCTCATATTGAAAAAGAAAAATAGTTGATGACTCCCGTACTTTCAAACATTCGATCGCTGAAGAGAAGAAAAACCCTCAGAGGTACAATAAAATGTCATTAATTTCCCCTTCCCCACACCAATGTATATAGGAACTTAAACACTTGAGTAGATGTGTGTACATATATGTGTGTTATTTTTTATATATGTGTCTGTAGGTATACAGATATGTGTGTACATGTTTATGTGTATGTGTGCATGTGTATGTATGTATGCACGTGCGTATGTGTAAGATATATATATATATATATATATATATATATATATATATACATATATATATATATATATGTATGTATGTGTATATATATGTGTGTGTATATGTGGATATATGTATAATATGTTTATATGTATATATATATATGTGTAATATATATATGTATATATAAAAATATATATATAGGATATATAAAATGTGTATATATGGAATATATATGTGTATGTATATATGTATATATAAAATGTATGGAATATATGTATGTGTATGTATATGTATATGTATATATATATGTGTATATATATATATGTATATATATATATATATGTATGTGTATATATGTATGTATGTATATATAAAATATATGTGTGTGTATGGGATATATATATATATGCTGGGTCCGTGAACCCTTATTATTATTATCTCCCAACTAGCGGACTATTGAGAGTAAGTTAAACAATTTTTCACTTTTTATTGTGTTTTTGTTTTGATATGCACTCTTTTTTCCTGCTATTAATTTTGTCTCTCACTCTTTTAAATTGTGAAATAGACTGGTTATCTACGCACGCGGCTGACACATTTCAGCTCGCTACTATATTGCTATATAATGGATGATGGCATTTAAAGTCCGTTAAAGGTTCTACCATTGTTATCATCGCTTTCCTCTAACCGTGGGGCTTGGAGACATGAACCAAATGCTACCATTCTCTTTTATATCAATGTGAACTGCTATTTCTAATGGCCATCTTTTTACCCCTTGATAATTTGTGTGTGAGACACGTTGGCTGAGGGCTTCTGACAGGAACGAAAAGATTGATTCTTTATAGCTTCCCGTCCCCACGTAAAATTTGTAAATCAGTGGTTAGTTGAGAGATAAAGTCCTATCGGGTGCCAGTTGCTAATAGCTTTACCGTGTCAGTCGTCACAGTCATGGCCGGCATAGACTGGTCTTAGGATTCTGTCGATCGATTGGTTATTGATTAGGCGATACCCGCTGATGAAGCCGCATAAGCCGATTGTGCATTCTTGCATAATATATGCAGACAGATGGTGCAGTGCACCTTACTGCTGCATTAGTGCGGCAGAAACTCGAGCCCGGGAACCTTATAGGCACCCGTTTTACGTGTGTTGTGTTGAAGCAAATAACTTTGTGTATACTCTGGTAATGTATCTCACATTGCCCATGGAGTGCGCTGAGATACAACCGGTACTGGCATTGATAAATATGCTGGGTCCGTCAACCCTTATATATATATATATATATATATATAAGAGAGTATTGAAGTTTGCTTGAAGCATTGTGGAACAATAAGTAAATATTTATAAGTCGTTTGGAAGCCTCGACAATGCAAATGGGTAAATCTCCGGGTAACAGGGTCCGGTGTAGGAGAGAGAGAGATATGTAAGTGGGTGTACGTTGAGATGCGTGGTGTGTATAAGATGTGTGAGATGTGTAGAATGAAGGGAATAGTGAAAGGGTAAAAATAATAATAACAACACAAGAGAGAGAGAGAGTTACCTTGGGAGAGATTTAATAATCCCTATATATTTCGGATTCACATCCATCAACTGGGGGGTTTTTTCCGGGGTGGGGGAAAAGGTTGTCTGTCGGACAATTCGGAACGCGTCTTACGCTGTTTGTGGTTTGAATATCTGAGGTATTCGGTCGGGCGCGCGTGCGCACGAAATGGGGCCGGCTGACAGAAGTCAACGGCCGAATGAGGGAGTGGGATGGCGCTAGCTGTCAGTCCATTCTCTGCCTGCTTGTTAAATGTTACTGTGTGTGTGTGTGCGTGTGTTGTTGTCTCGCTTGAGTGTGTGTGTGCGTGTGTAGTTGTCTTGTTCATCTGTTTTGGCAGTGTGGTATGTTCGTATGGTGGAATGCTATTGTGTGTGTGTGTGCGTGTGTGTGTATAGTTGTCTCGTTTGCGTGTGCGTGTGTGTGTGTGTGTGCGTGTGTTGTTGCATCGCTTATTAACTTAAACCAGCCATTTCATTTCGCTTCTCTCTAGGCGGTTGTTTAATTGCGGTTGTAGGCGTTTGATAAGAAGCCCTTCCTTAATACGTAACGTGCCGACGTTTCTTTCAGTCGCTAAAATTGTGACAATGGGCCTTCCGTCTTTGTTTCCGCATTTGTCTATGTGTTTCCGGAAAGACGAGGCCCTGGTTTTAATGTGTTCCTTGATCCTGATGTGCAAAGGTCGAATTGTGCTACCTATGTAGTATTGGTTGCACCTGTCACATTCTATTTTATACACGACGTATGTGCGTAGGCAACAGTTAGTATGGCGTATCGGGCAGTCTCTGAGGGAGCATGCGTCAGTAGACTTTTCGGTTTTCCTGGAGAGGCATCTTCGCAGGGAGGGGCCCGAGTGGGCCAGGTGGATGTCGAGGCCCTCCCTCCGTATAGCCTTGCGGATAGCGTTGGTGGTTTTCTCGCCCAGGTGTGGTATTTTAAGGAAGCACTTGCTATATATATATATATATATATATATATATATATATATGGGATATATATATATGGGATATATATAATGTGTATATAGGATATGTATAGTGTATATATAGGATGTGTATGATATATGTGTGGGATATATATGTGGTATATGTATAGGATATATATATAGTGTATATAAAATATATATATATATACATGTGTGTATGTATATATATATATATATATATATGTGTGTGTGTGTATGTGTATGTATGTAATATATATGGACTGTAGATATATTTACATATAGGGAAGTGAATATGTGAGCTAGCATGTCCCCCCCCCACACACAGACACACATACACACTTCCTCTCCCAAACCAATATCAACAACACATCTTTTCTCTTTTTCCTGTCATCCCATTCTTATCAAAAGACATATATCTTACACCTCATTAAAACAAGCACCTAAATTCATCTTTGATATAGAAATTTGTAGAAGATATTCTTTATAAATTTAAGCGAGTTGATTCAGCTATGCCATTATATACTCATCAAAGGTCAGCTAATGAAATAAAACCAGCAGGAGAGGATGTTTACAACCACCTTGTCAAACACCCTTATCTTGCAACCTCACCATTTCTGAGTGTATATATATGTGTGTGTATGTGTGTGTGTGTACGTGTGTGTGTATGTATGATTTAATTCCTCCAAATCTTCATCATAATCAACACTCATTAACACCACACTCCAGACACATACAAATCTCTCTTATATATAGTCATACATCTCAACACAACCTGATCTCAGTTTGACAATCGCCACAGACGAATGCGAGAAAGTTCTCCAACAAAAGTTAACCAGGAATCTTTAAAATTCTTCCCACCGAAGTTAACAAAGAACTTACTAGATCTACCAACTCATAATATTATATTATAAAATTAAATCAAATTTTTTAACACTACAAGTGAAGTCATTCTTGTCCTTTTTTCCAAATATACCTAACTGTACCAAGGATCTCACACATTTTCCAATATATATAATATATATATATATATATATATATATATATATAATATTAATAAATTGAAACTATCTTTATAAAACATATTTATTATCTATATATATATAACTGAGGATGTCTGTGTGTGTGTGAGTTCGAATCCCTAAAACTCGAGAACCACCCAACCGACTGTTTTCAAACTTTACACATGTAATACTTATGTTTCAGGGAATGTTCTGAGCAAAGAAAATTTCAAATTTTCTATGCCCTAAGGACCACATTAGGTGATTTAGCGATCTCGCTCTATAATTCTTAGTCTTTCTCTTTTTAGATAGATACATACATATAACGTCGCACCCTTATAATATGTCTTGCTGTAACAGCTTCAGTTTGTTTACTTATGTGCTTTTACGAGAACAAAAGTTACTAATTTACCGCTTAGTATTGTAGAGAATCACCCTACCGACTGTTTTCAACTATGCACATTAAAAAAATTCACTTTCTTGATCCCCTAGGGCCCGCATTAGGTGAAAACCTGCATTTGTCCTGCTTCATCGAGGAAAATCTTAAAGATTATCCAGCCATCAGAGTATTGGGTTTATTTTCTTTACATATTGTCCAGGCATGCAGTTTTTCCATGATTAGGTCTATTGGCGGCCGGCGTTCCAAAATGCCTTATCCCGTGCAACGCCGGGTACCACTGCTAGTATTATATATATTTCAAGGGTACCAGATAAAATATAAAAGTTGTTTTACAGATAGTGACATATTCAAAACAAGAACTTATCGTTTTTAGTTCTGTTTGAATAGTGAAAAGGAATTTCAAATCATAGGATGAATATGCTAATGAGAGTAACCTTAAAATTGAAAAAGATCGTTATATTTAGACGCTAGGTAAATTTAAATAATTATTAGGATTATTATTTTAAGGGAAGAGGAGATAGAGGTTATTATTAGGGTGGAAGAAATTTAAGAAAAGAATAAAAGAAAAAAAAGTATATTAGAATTAAAAATAGACTATTAATATTGATATATGTATATAAATTGTAAGGAGCATATTTGTGAGGGTGTAGAGAGAGTGAAATAATTATATTTAATTATTTAATTATTTAATTATATATTTTGAGAGTATCTATAATATAATGTGAGAATTATAAATGTGTTAAAGTGAGAGAATATTAATTTAAAAAGTGAGAGATATGTTGTATCCATATATACAATTGGTCTATTCTAATGGTGTGTTTTAATATTATAAAGATAATATTTATAAGTATATTTTATGAATGAGTGAGTGGGTTTTGAATATGTTCATATGTATGTGTAGGTATTGGATTTACATTAGATGTAAGTGTAGAGATTAGGGGATACAATCATACATTGTCGTATTATCATGTGGTACATGTGCTGTAATCCACGTTAGATTTGGGTGCGGAGAATGAGGTCAAAGTGTACAACCATGTACACTTTGACCTCATTCTCATTTAGTACGGTCTAGGGAAAACCCCCACGAATAACCGGGACCGCGAATGTCGGGGTACACTATATATATATACCCTTTCTTTTAAATAGATAAGATATGAGAAACATTTGGCTGATATATCTGGTGCCAAGAACCACAGCAAACAAACTGGCTTGATATCGTTTTTTTTTTTTTGTTTCTTTCTTTTGTGCAGCTTCATGTCAGCCCTAATTGAGATGTATTATCGAAAGCATTTCGAGGGCGACCGGCTGAGGTTGAAGGAACAGAATAGCGGTCGCCCTCGGGCCCTCGATTTTAAGCCCCATGGATTTTATCTATTACATTCACGTATTATATTTCGAATACCTGATGATATCACCGGATTCATACGGAACCCGGTCATTGAAATGATCATAGTATAATAAACCTTTCAAGGATTTACACAAATCCAGCCTCCTGTCATTTCATTATATATATATATATATATATATAGTGAAAACTGGGACGGGAACAAAAACAGAGAGGCAGTACAAACAAAGGTTTATTAGTTTCACGCTCTTGAGAGTGAGGGGGCATAAGCCCTTCTTCAGGAGAAAAGTGGGTAGGAAGAGAGTTCCGAGGGTGTGTGTGGGAGTGGTGGAGACACATTTAGAAAAAAGAGGAGGGAGAGAAAAGGGAGGAAAAACGGTGGAAGGGGTACAAATAAAAATAAAAATAAACATAAAGATAAACAAGTGGTGGAAGGGTGTGGGGCGTGTAGGGGTGGTAGCGGTGGAGTAGGGAGAGGGAGGCGGGAATCCAAGCGGGGAGGGCTTAAGGTGGTGTTTGTGTATGTGTGTAGGTGTACGTGTGTGTGTCTGTGTGTGTATGTGAATGTGAGATTTGGGGGAAGAACGAGGTTCCATGTTCAGGAAAAGGTGCGTGTGAAGGGGTGTAGGCCTGCGTGTGCGTGTGTGTGGATGGGGAGAGGTCAGAGGGGGGGAGGATTCCGGAGGTTTAGTGTGTATATGTGAGGGTACGCAGGTGTGTGTTGGTGTTTATACGTGGTGTGGATGTAGGTGGCGTGGTTCGAAAAAAAATTGTGAGTGTATGTCCGTGGGTAAGTTCCTAAGGTAGTTCCGTGGAGTGTGCGATGAGGTGCTGGATATTTTTCATATTATGGAGTGGATAGCTGGAACGATGACCGGTGGTGTATAATCCGTTGGTTGTGGTGGTCGGTAGTGGGGAGATGTGGGGTACGCGCGCAGCAGAAAGTGGTCAGAGCGCCAAGGCAGGATGAAGGGATAGCAGTAGAGGAAAATGTCAGGTGGAGAATGTCAGTGTGTGGTGAGGACTGTGTGTGCGGAGGTGCGGTGGACAGGGGAGAGGATGGGTAGGTTTGAAAGGTGGAGTGGGAGGGAGTCATGCGGGGGGATGGAATGTGTATTAGTAGAGGTGTTAGTGGGATGTGTGTGTGTGCGAAGGGGTGTAGGTGGAGCGGGGAGAGGGAGAGGGAGAGAAAAGGTGTTGGGGATGTGGAGGGAGTGTAGTGTACTGGTGTGTATGTGCGTGTTTGGATGAGTGTGTGTGTGGTAAAGGGGGTGTTAGTGGGTGTTAGTATACTGGTGGTGGGGAAAGGGTTGAATGCGGGTGTGTTAGTGGTGGTTGGGTGTGTGGAGTGGGTGGTGTATGTAGGTGTGGGTGGGTGTGTGTGGGAAGGTGTGTGTTCGTGTGCGTGGGGTCGGGGATGTTGGTGGTATTAGTTGTGGGGTGGTGGGAGTAGATGTGTGGGTGAGGGTTAGTGGTGGTAGTAGGGTGTGTGGATAGTGTGAGTGCGTGTATATATATACAGGTGGGTGTGTGCGTGATAGGGAGAGGGGTGGGGATGTTAGTATTGTTAGTTGGAGGAGGGTGACCGGGGGTGGGATTTATATATAACGAAGGAGTTGTGGTAAGGAACCAGATGGACCATAACACACCAGAGTACTCAATACTTAAGGTAGTAGAGAGGGTAATAGGAAAATGTATGACCCCGACGGCAGAACTCAAGCCGTTTCGACGGCTATTTCTGGACTAAATTAGAATTTTTAGCGTGGTAAATAAATAGCTGTACAGAATTTACTTTCACGCTTGACCGGCTCCACCCACTCCCTCATTGTTCTACATGCAAGTTCAGCCACCCCCACCTCCCATCCACTGCCATGATAGACTTAATTGTGTTTAAAAGAAATTTTGACCAATCCTCTTGACAACTACAATCTTCCCATAAAAGGAATTACCCCTTGAAAACTTCGGCTATTTATTTACCACTAAAAATTCTACTTTAGTCCAGAAATAGCCGTCGAAACGGCTTGAGCTCTGCCGTCGGGGTCATACATTTTCATATATATATATATATATATATATATATAGAGAGAGAGAGAGAGAGAGAGAGAAGGAGACTGATAATCTAAAGCATTTTAGGTGTGATCATCCCATGTAATTGTAGAATTAAGATATGTGATTGTATAAATAGGATATGTTGGCAAATGTGCCACTCCTTTGTTCTGAGGTTCATAATTTTTGTAGAGTGACCTATTTCGTAGAGGCAAACTCGTCGGTCAAATAACCACATATGTCTCTGTATTTAAGTTTTGTGCTTTGTGTGTATGTGTCTGTTACTTTTCGTATTTATTTGTCTGTGCGTGCATTTGCGCACGTGTTTCAGCGTGTGCATGTGTATGTGTTCATTTGAATACGTCGTTGTATAGTTTGCCTCTGTGTGTTTGTGTGTTTGTTATTGTGTGTGGTTAGTTGAATTTATTTATAGTATCTCGCTTTCATTTTTTTCTACTGATTTCGTTTTTCTACTCATTTATACAAGAAAAAATTATTTCCAGTGCGAGTAATGTGCTGTAAGTTATTTAAAGAAAACGGGATTGTAATTAAAATGCGTTAGTCGAAAAAGTTTTGCAGTACGATGAACTGCTTTCGCCAAATTTCAGAAACATCCAAACAGAAATACGGATCTAGAGGTTTAGTAATATTAGTACTAAACACTTCTGACAAGGGTTTAAAGTTAATTTTGACAATCTTATTTGGAAATAGATGTCATTTAACAATATAAGTTTAGAGAAAATAAGCGTGTTCACAATTTTAGCTGTAACAGGCTCTTAGCGTGTAATAAATAAAGTGTTCCCCAACCCAGCAATGTGAAGTGTCCTTCAGTACCTTCCTATTTATACATACTTAAACAGCAATACTTCAAATAAATTATAATTTCTTACACGGATTTATATTACGATGTATTTTTCACGAGTATTGACACACAATGTCTAATTTACACTTCATCTTCATCTATTTTTCTTCTATTTTGAAATGAAAACCTTTTTTACGGAGTTTCTTTGATTTTTGCAGATTTCTCAACGCAGAGATGGATAATTATTTGAAAACAAAATACAAACTGGAAATGTCATTTTTAAAGTTGTTTGTATATGCGATTACATTCATTGCATGTTTCCCTGTTTACGAAACATTAATATGCAGCTTCAACCCATGCTCATTCGGTAATCCTTGCGAGAACGGAGGGACGTGTGAATCTGATACCAATTGTGCGATAAAATGTATCTGCCTGCAAAATTTCGACGGTAAAACTTGCGAACAGTCAAAGAATAACATCACAAAAACATGCAGAAACGAATGTACACAAGATACATGCAACAATCATGGTAATTGCACATTTTATAATGAAAGCTGCAAGTCAGAATGCAAATGTGAACCTGGATATACAGGAAGGCAATGCGATCGTGAAAAATGCCATGTGCTGGTTTGTGTTCACGGCAACTGTATAAAATTAACTGAAGAGATGTTTCAATGTCAATGTGATGATGGATGGATTGGACAGACATGTAATATACAATGTTCCCGCAACTGTTCTAACGGAGACTGTATCATACGAAATGGAGAGGAAATGTGCGCATGTCAGGGAATGTTTTTACCAAGTTCAAATTGCACTGAAAAAGGTTTTACAGTTCAAATTTAGTTATACTTTTTATTGCATAGAATGGGAAAATGTCAGCGCCCATGTATTTCGTTGGCCAGCTCAAATTGGTCAGATTTATACGGTTGACGTTCTTATTGAATATATGTAATTCGTCTAGCAGAGTCAGCCGTTACTCTATATGCAAATTTGGCAGATCAGTCAATGTAAATAGGCTTCTAAACTATATGTTTTAGCTGATATTGTTTTCCAGCACTCAGCGGTCGGGAGCACCAGTTTGATAACGACCAAAAGTCAGAAATGATGCTGTCATCACCACTAGTTGCTCGAACTTAGCTTCTGTTGAAACACGCTAGATGGCGCTACGCTATCAGTTTTCAAATCCATAGCTGAAACGCTTTCTAAGTGTTTATCTATAAACATACCGTATATCGCCAGATATACAACTTCATGTATTTCACATACAAAGCTATGATAGAGTTATTGCCCTTTTATATATATATATATATATAATATATATATAATATATATATATATATATGAGTAAGTATGTTTTGAAACAGTGAGCTAGTTTGAAATTAGAAATATAAGCTTTCACCGTATTTTTTACTAAAGACATTTTTAGCCTGATAGCGGGGTTTAGAACCTTCGGAGAAATGGAAAAAGATGAGTAGTGACGTACATGGGAGTCGAACCCACATCTTTGGTTATCCAAACCACTGTGCTACCATTACACCAACACATCACCCATCTCTTTCCATTCAAATTAGAAGCTACATTCTTAGCAAGTAAATGACAAGTAGGTATTTGAATGGAAAGAGATGGGTGGTGTGTTGGTGTAATGGTAGCACAGTGGTCTGGATAACCAAAGATGTGGGTTCGACTCCCATGTACGTCAATACTCATCTTTTTCCATTTCTCCGAGGGTTCTAAACCCCGCTATCAGGCTAAACATTTCTTTAGTCAAAAACACGGTGAAAGCTTATATATATATATATATATACTTAGATACCATTCTCGCCCCGTTAGTCGTCAACCTCCCCTCTCACATCCACGATACCAATCATGCCCTTAGACTCTTTAACTCCTTCTCCTTCCCTCCTGGCCCCTCTCGCCTTCTCTTTATCCTGGACTTCACCTTTCTTTTTACCGTCATCCTTCATGATGACGGCCTCCGCGCTCTCCGACACTTTTTAGAATTACGCCCTACACTTGCTCCTGCATTACCATTCTTAAAAAGAAGAATATGCTACAATTTGTCTGCTGAGGAGAAGAATATCATACACCGGGCGAGATAAAACCATCTTCCCACCCCTTCATATTAAACTAGGACTAATGAAGTAGTTTGTCAAAACTCTTAATGTGGAAGGTAACAAATTCATATGTACAACATTTCCTGGCCTAAGTTATGATAAAATAAAGGCTGGTGTTTTTGACGGGAAACAAATCAGAAAGTTAATGAAATATCAAAACGTCTCGAGCTTGATGACTGAGGTAGAAAAAATAGAATGGAATTCATTTGTGTCTTTTGTAAAAGGATTTCGGGGCAGCAAAAGGCTGCAAACTGCAAGGGTTTGGTGGAGACATTGTTTGATAGCTTTCATCTTTTAGGCTGCACCACGAGAGAAAAGATTCATTCCCATAAGAGCCAACACGATTAATTTCCTGCTAATCTTGGAGTCATGAGTAATGAGTATGGCTGTCTGGGTTACTTCTGTCCTATTGTTGAAACGTTATATACATACATTAAATTGTGTATTCTGGCGTCACCGATGCAATTTCTACAAGATTAAACTGAATCCTCTTTTCTGTCGCTTAACATTTCAGTGATCTCTTCTCTGATGGAAACTAGTTTCATCCTACTTGCACTTAGACCTAACCTTTGCTCGAATGGACATTTCTTCTATATGTTACCCTTTAGTACCGCACCCCACACAAAAATAACTGTCATTAATATTATGTTCTTTTTAGAAAAGGAGGATATTCTGGTGACGGAATGGGATAAACGCTACTTGGGTTTTCTTGCCATTCCATTAATCCTCAGCATCGTCCTCATTATCATGGTGTATGTGATGTGGAGATACCGACTAACGTTCATTCTAAAGATTATATACACGTTCCAGAACTATGAAGACCATGGTAAGTTCTTCTTCTTCTTCTTCTTCTTCTTACACATACATACATATATACATATATATACATATATATATATATATACATATATATATAGTGGCTGCCAACTCGTTTTCGAGTACGGCCACTACTTTATATCCATGTAGGAGAACCCCTACCGATGTGCTGAACGAGTGTGACCCTTTAGTCCAGCCAGCGACATGAAAACTCTGGTACAAACACTACACTTGTGCCAATTATTGACACATAGTGCTGGGCCCATGTTACCATGTGACGACAAGTGCAGAGAGATCTCCAGATATAAAGCAATGCCTGTGCCGTGAAGCTTTTATAGTGAGCAAAGGCACTGCACAAAGCCAGTCCCACTCTTTTAACCAAGATGATATTTACCAA
>OZ024742.1:69205198-69222698 GCA_964016885.1 Eledone cirrhosa | reverse complement strand
AAAGAAATAAAACCCTTAAATTGCGAAGAAAGGACGCGTGTTTTTATTTTAATTCTAATACATGTTAACCACTACTAACAGTAAGTAGTATTTTTCAAATTGCATATCATCCACATTGCTATTTCGCTGTTAATAAACAACGCTTTTCACGTTGCTTCACTTCTCATTGTACGCCGTCCAGCCCCAAGTGCATATTTCTATTTTTCCCCTGAAACTGCTTCTTTATAATAAACTTTCAATAATATTTTTCAAATTATTAACTTAATAAAAAGTGGCCCCGGGTGCAACCTGGCTCAGCTGCTAGTATATATATAAAGTGAAAAACAAAAAACAAAATCAATAACAAATAGTGCAGTACAAACAGTGTTGGTACTAGGTTCTCGCTTGAGAGTGGGGGTGGGGGACGACGTTTCGGGCATAAACCCTTCATCAGGATAAAAGTGGGAATGTATGGTTGCGTGTGTGCAAACATTTTTCACAGAGTGTGTGATCAGATGTTGGAGATTCTGATTGTGGCAGGATGGATAGCCGGGGCGATGGGACAGTGGTGTAAAATCCTGTTATGGTACTGAGGAAGTGGATAGTTGTGGGGTGCGCACGCAACAGGAAGTGGTCAGAGGGTCAAGGCAGGGCGAAGGAGATGGAAGGAAGGAGTGGCAGTAGGGAGATGACAGCGGCAGTAGTGTGGAAGCTGACAGGTATAGAAAGGTCTGTATGTGGTGGGGAAGGTGTGTATATGTGTGGACGTGCGGTGAACAGGAGAAAGGATGGGTAGGTGTCAAAGGTGGAGGGAGGGGGTGGGGGTGGAGGGGGGTATATTAGTGGAGGTGTTAGTGGGAGTGGGAGGTGTTGATAGAGCGGGGAGAGAGAGAAGGTGTTGGGGACGGCAGGAGGGAGTGTAGTGCACTGGTGTGTGTGTGTGCGTGTTTAGATATGAGTGTGTGTGCGAGGTAAAGTCGGTGTTGGTATTACTGGTGGTGGGGGGAATGGGTTGAATGCGGGTGTGTGAGTGGGGGTTAGTGGTGAAGTGTGTGTGTGGAGTGGGTGTTACTGTTATTAGCTGTGGGGTGGGCCAAAGTGGTGGGGGAGGGCTGGGAGTGGAGGGGACGGTGGAATTGGGGAGTGTGTTAGTGGTGTTAGTGGGGGATGTGCGATGGTAGGAGGAGGGGACGGTCGAATGCTAAAGGAAGAGGGGTGGGGAGTTCAGGCCGGGATGTGTGTGGGTCTGTAGGGTGAAGATGGTGTGTTGCTCGACCGTGAGGCGGGTGGCGGGGGTCCCATGGCATTGGATCAGGCCGCAGACTGTGAGGTGGTGGGTGGTGGGCTGAATGTCCAGGGGAACCAAAGTGGCGGGCGATGGAGGAACTCCCACCGAGACGGATATCTCGGAGGTGATCCGTGAACCGATCCACCAGGCGACGTCCAGTCTATCCGACGTAGGTTGCGCTGCACTCAGTGCAACGAAGTCCATAGACATATATATATATATATGTGTGTGTGTGTGTGTGTGTGTGTGTATATAATATATATATATATATATATATATATATATATATATATATATATATATATATATATATATATATATATATATATATATATATATATGTGTAAAACTGAGATAAGCGGGACAAGCAAAATTCAAACAATCTTTCAAAATAAATTCAAAAAATATAATTTATATATTTACCTATCCATATTGCTTTTACCGACGGTTTTGCCTCACAAAAGATTGGAAATCCAAAGGACTTCCAATGGAAAGTTCGGCTCTTCAGAAAGCATTTTGCCTTAAATAGGACATAAAGTCCCACAGCCAGCAAATATATGGCCTTCGGCCGGCTAGTACAGGATCGAATGGGGCCGTAAACGTGACCTACACGTGAACAGGTCGTTAGTAGAAGCGGGAGTAGTAGCATAGACGTGTTGTCTGCCACACCACTAAAAATAGCAGCTAGGTAAACGACGGACTTTTTCTCAACACATGGGAGATAATACATAAAATGAGATCAATATCCCCACATGTACTAAGTATCCTTGGAAATATATAGGGTGTCCATGATACAGTTGTTGTTCAATGGTATTAATTTGACATACCAGAACTATAAAATTGAGATAAGCGGGACAAGCAAAATTCAAACAATCTTCCAAAATAAATTCAAAAAATATAATTTAAATATTTACCTATCCATATTGCTTTTACCGACAGTTTCGCCTCACAAAAGATTGGAAATCCAAGGGACTTCCAATGGAAAGTTCGGCTCTTCAGAATAGGACATAAAGTTCCACAGCCAGCAAATATATTGCCTTCAGCCAGCTAGTGCAGGATCGAATGGGGCCGAAAACGTGACCTATATATATATGTTTATATTTATATATAATTTATATGTGCTGGTAAATTTTTCGGCAAAGTCTGCCTATCTGAGTCTGGACATAAATCTCCCATAAGAGCACACAATGTACCTACCTGTTCACCCGAATCAATGCCATATATTCCACAATATCTGCTAAGCTGAAGGAGGTCTAAAGATGCATCAAGATCAGACATCAAACGCAGTTTAAGTTGCAACAAATCTAATGTGCAATTTATATAGACGCCTTTTTAAAATATATCTGGTCCAGAAAGCCACACATACACACACATATATATATGTGTGTGTGTATGTGTGTGTGTATGTGTGTGTGTGTGCAAAAGGTACACAGAAATAATAATACAAATGGAACAGTATATGGAAGAAATATATTAACGCTTGAAATAGCAGGGAGATGGTCTGAATGTTTCGGACGCTAGTCCTTCACCAGAAGAAAGAATGAGAGATTAGAAAGATTTAAGGGACGGGCAGGGCGGAATCAGAGAAAAAAAACAGGTCCACACACGGAATCAGAGAAAAAAACAGGTCCACACACCCACACACACATATATATATGTATAAAGAGAGAGAGAGAGAGGGGAGAGAGAGAGAGAGAGAGAGAGAGATGGAGAGAGAGAGATTTTACACAATAAAAGGAAAAAATAGTAAGAGATTGAAGCAAATATATACAACAGGAAACAATGAACATAATTTGATAAAGCACTAAGTTCTCGCTGCATCACAAATCAACCAATTTTGCATATAATTCTAGCTACAAGCCTCAATCTTCTAAAATGACGGTAATTATCGGTCAGAAACCCATTGGAGTAATGATTAAACACGCTTGCAAGGTATGCAAGAAGTGGTTCGATTTCCCACAGTCATATCTATCCACTCGCTTCCGTTTCCATAAGTACTTTATTATCTATGAGTATCTGCATTATAACGGACATCATTTCAAATTTCCCAATGCCTCTTAAATCAACCGACCTTGTTTACAAAACGTTATATCCAATGAAATCGAATTCGTCAGGAGATCATTGACTAGATCTACTCACAAGAATCGTCTGACGAATTATGATTTGTGATTTTAAATTAGAAAATTGTTTTCTAAATAAAATAAAATTTTAATTTGTGCTTAGGCTATGTTTCTTTGATATATAAGAAAATGAATCTGTTTCCCTACTGATCCCTAAACGATAAGAAATTCAACGCAGATTAGAATGCTTGCACGTTTTTTTATAATAAAGTACATAGGAAAATTAAAAAAATAAATTTACCAACATCAGTAATTTTATGAACCAATGCTTTTGCTTTTGATATATTAAAATGCCTTAAATAAAACCTGTTTTCCTTTTTTCAGTGCAAACAAATTTAATGTTGTGAACCTCTTTAATATCCGTTAACAAGTGACTACAATCAAGAAAATACTACTTCTATATATACCCATAAGTACGTTTTTCACATCCTTTTGAATCAAACTTTCACTGTTGTCCAAACCAAAACAATAAAGTCAGTTCTCAGGGCCTGGTTGACATCACGTAACATCATTATATTTAACCATCAATCATATTGTCAATTGTTTAGATTCTTCAACATAATAAGAAAAAATGAGTACGAAGTAGCTACTTTCATCTTGTGAGAGAAATGAATAATGTCAGTTTTCAAAACAGATTGTGGCATTCATATAGAAAAGAAGTTTATAGAAAAATATATATATAACGCTGTATGATATAATATATATAGACTAGCAAGTGGGGAGGGAATGGTTGTTACAGTGTAGGGATGGGGGAATACAATGTACATATATATATATGTAAGTTAGCATACGTACACACACACATATATATATACACACACACATATACATATACATATGTACGTATATACATATATATATATATATTATTAGTAGCAGTTGTATTTAATTTGTTGGAAGTCCGACAAACATAAATGTTTTATATACATTTTATATATATTTATTTTTCTATCTACTTATAACAGTAAATATTATATCAGAAAAGAATTTTAACAACTAAATAATCGTAAATATAAGTACCATTAGTAGATATATACTTAAAATGTATTCCCCCATATTAACGTTACATGAGTTCTATTCATCCTCTTGTTAATTTCTTCTCTCTATCTCTCTCGTAATATTAATATTTTTTTTTCTCTCTCTCTTTCTTCTCTTTCTTTCTTCAGTGTCATTTAAATAAACGGTTGTTTTTCAATTATTTACATATTCATTTGCCTATTCACACATAAGTTTGAATAATCCCTAATATATTTCCACTATCCAGTGAATTTCCAACCGATAAGGTATGATTTTCATGGGTACGTCTCTATTTATAAAACAAACTTTGTATTTTATCTGATGAAAGCGTACCAATGTGGTCTTGGTTGCCCTTGAAATATATATAATAAAATAAATATGGTTTTATAAATATAGTTTCCATTTATTTAATATCATTGTATATATTATTAATTATTATTATATATATATATATATATATATATATCCCGTGTCTTACAATTAACTTGTTAATAATTTCAATTGGCAGGTTAATTGTATAAGTTTATTTTAAAACCACTCGGTTCAGAACTTATTCGATTTGTGCTATTTATGCTATTTTGTGCATGATTTACACCTACTGAATTAATTTGCCAAAATCTGGGGTTATTCCCCTTGTGATTTCCAACATGGGTTAACTTACCACCGTGTCATTCACTTACCTGTTGATAACGTGATATTCCTTGTTCGATCATTATACACAAAGCTTATATTTTTAAGCAGACTGTATTTTGATTTACGTGTCACAGAAACTCTACATCGGATTTTAACAGCAATTCCGGGAGTCCAGGTCTGGTTATCATTTATTATTTATCATTTATTTTGTTTTGACCTGTTTAGCTTGATTTGGTTTTTGGCTTGGGTGGTTAATCGAGTGAGTTAATCGCCCCGGGGTACCGAAAACGATAAACGGAAAAAATGAAACGAAATTTCATTTCTCACTCTTAGTACGGCTGTTACTTAAATATAAGTATGTATACGTACATACATATATGTATACAGACGTACAGTAGTATGTATATATATACATACATGCATACATATATATATGTACGTATGGATTTACCGAACATGTATTATAATGCTCGGTGTGTTTGTAAACAAACATCCCGAATTAAGCCGTACGGTGTTTAGCAACCATCGTTGCCCTTTTGTTCAACACTGACAAAGGAACGATGTACTAGTTTCAAGTTCAAGCTTATTAGCTATCGTCAGTACCGTATACCTTCCTGCCAGATGATTAACTCACTCGATATGCAAATTAGGCTGCTCAGCCGTTAATATGCATAAGGAAAGTATATACTTTCAGACGTTCAATCATCTGGCAGGAAGGTATACGGTACTGACGATAGCTAATAAGCTTGAAACTAGTACATCGTTCCTTTGTCAGTGTTGAACAAAAGGGCAACGATGGATGCTAAACACTGTACGGCTTAATTCGGGATGTTTGTTTCCAAACACACCGAGCATTATAATAAATGTTCGGTAAATCCTTACGTACATATATATATATGTGCATGTATATATATATATACATACTACTGTACGTCTGTATACATATACGTATGTACGTATACATACTTATATATATATATATATATATATATATATATATATATATATATATATATATATATATATGTATGTATGTATATACATATATACACACACACATATATATATATATATATTTAAAGGTTAAACAAGGTTCAATGAATAAATCAAAGAATGAGTGTTACAATAGATTGGAAGCACTCAACAGTATAGGTTTTCCGGAGTTATTAATATTAATTCAAAATATTAACAAAAATAGACATTCGTGTGATCAAGTATATTTTATTATGCATATTTCAGAGGTACTGAGCTATCTTCAACAGTACCACCTCATCAGATAAAATAAGATTATGCCTGACTTAGTAGATGGTTAAGATTCAGTCACCATGACTAAATCCTAACCATCTAATAAGTCAGGGTATGTCATGCATCATCTTATTTTATGTGATGAGGACGTACTGTTGAAGATAGCTCTGAAATATGCATAATAAAATATACTCTGAAATATGCATAATAAAATATACTCTGAAATATGCATAATAAAATATACTCTGAAATATGCATAATAAAATATACTTGATCACACGAACGTCTATTTTTGTTAATATTTTGAATTTATATATATATATATATATATAATATTGAAACGAAGTCATTTATAAATACATGGTTATCTGGTAGCATAATTGTTTCTACTCTTGGCACAAGGCTAGTAGTTATCCCAGTACATTACTGGTACTTTATTTTATCGACCCCGTAAGGATGAAAGGCAAAGTTAACCTCGGCGGATTTTGAACTCAGAACGTAAAGGGCCAATATTCGATTCGTTTGCAATTATGCAAATAGCACTGACATGGCTTTAAAAAGGGTGTTTGCATAATTGAAAACGAATCGAATACTATTATTAATACTATTATTAATATTCAGATTACATTTATTATACGTATATATATATATTGTACGTATATATATACATATATATAAATATGAATATAGGTATTTATATATGAGTATATATGCATACTTTTATGTATATACTTATGTATATACTTATGTATATACTTATGTGTATATATATATATATATATATATATATATATATATATATATATATATATATATATATATATATATAATAATATTGAAACGAACTCATCGGAAGAATCGATGTGTCTCCGACCGTTCTGTCACTCATTCAATGCTTTAATTAAGCCAACATCATTAAGATATCAACCAAAAAGGAAAGCAGAGTACACACTTATACGTTAAAGAGTGAGATAAACGATTTCGTGTGAATAGAGAATTTAATTCTCTATCCCCGGACTAATGCACTAGTTTCTTTTACCCCATCTGTTAGTGGCAGTCAATGTTGGACTGCATCATTAAGATACCAACCAAAAAGGAAAGCAGAGTGCACACTTATACGTTAAATAGTGAGAGAAACATATATACATTTATATATATATATATAAGAAGTTTAACATGCAATTGGAGTTTTTCAGAAGGTTTATTTATCACAATGTATGACTGTACCGGTTTCAAAAGTTTCATGATTTTCAAAAGTCAAGAGAGATGTAGATATATGTGTCTATAAAATATTAACAATAACAACAACAATAATCATTATTATTACCATTAGTATCACCATCATAATGTCGCCTAAAATAATGATGCTGATGAACCAATCAGTAATATGAACAAGAATTGTTCGTGACTGTGTGTTTGTGTGTGTCTGTGTAGCAATAGCGATTTATTCTTTTCCCTGTATGGATACAGAGAGCGATGAAGTGACATAGTAATAATTGCAACAACAATAGCAATAATAATTGTTTCTACTTTTGGCACAAGGCCAGCAAATACCCAGTGCATTACTGGTACTTTATTTTATCGACCTCGTAAGGACCAAATATTGACTATATGATCTCTTGGAGAACGATTTCGAAAGCGCCCGTATGCCAGAATATGGCTTTCTCAAGAATCTCAAGAATTTGTCAATTATGTATTGAAGAAATTTTTCACATAATTACCAACAAAAGAATGCTATAAACAAAAAGAAAGAATGATTTAACTAAAACTTATAGAAGTATCTATAATCTATAGAAAATATATATAGCCTATATATCCTGCCCAATTACATTTTATATGTTTTCGCTGTTTTTTGTGATGTTTTATTTATGATGTTTTTAATGATATTTTTGAAGGTATTTTTGATGTTTGTTGAATATTTTTCTAATAGGCTTTATAGATATTTTAAATCCATACATAGAAATACGTAATATCATCAAATTTATGCATAGGTATAAGTAATGTTATTAAAATATATACATAAAATTTTTATCTTAGAACATACGTAATATATGATACTCTAAAATCATATATATAAAATAAGTTTTCCATATACTACAATTGGAATATAATTTGAAAGTAAATTCAAGACTAAACGATAAATATAACTATAACTTAACTCTGTAAACTAAGAAAAATTAGAGTTATCTTTTCCTTTGAAAAGAAACAGTTTTACATCTAATATCTACGTAACATTTAAACTTTACATAAATATTAAAATTTCATAAATTTATTTCTATCTTGATGTAACTATAGAATATACAAAATAATATACATCTTATATACTAAAATAGAACTACTTCCATATTCTTAAGCCATATATTGAAAATGTAAGCATATCTTCGCCCAACATATAATAACTATTCTTATATAAAGCTTCTAAATTACTTATCTATTAAACAAATAATATATATACTCACTAAAACTATTTATATATGTACAACTAACCTTTTATAATATAATAAAATATACTTATAACTGCAATCTCCATAAAACATACTTATAACTGCAATCTTCATAATATTAAACACACCAATTGAATAGACCCAATCGTATATATAAATACAAAATACCTATCACATTTTAAATTAATATTCTCCCACTTTAACACATTTATTTTTAATTCACACATTATATTATGAATACTTCCCAAATAAATAATTAAATAAAATAAATAAAAATAAATATAATTATTTCATTCTCACTACACCCTCACAAATATGTTCCGGACAATTGTATACGTACATTCCTATAAATATTCTGTTAATAACTTTAATGTATTTTTCTTAAAATCTTTCCTTAAAATGTCTTCCACCCTAATAATAACCCCTATTTCTTATTCTTATAAAACAATAATCCTAATAATTATTTAAATTTACCTAGTGCCTAAACATAACGATCTTTTTCAGTTTTAACGTTATCCTCATTAGCATATTTATCTTGTGATTTAAAGTTTTTCTTCACTATTCAAATAGAACTCACAACATATATATATATATATATATATATATATATATATATATATATATATAACAAAGGAATTGTGGTAAGGAACCAGATGGACCATAACGCACCAGAGTACTCAATACATAGGGTAGTAGAGTGGGAAATAGGAAAAAGTATGACCCCGACGACAGAGCTCAAGCCGTTTCGACGGCTATTTCTGAGTCCAGAAATAGCCGTCGAAACGGCTTGAGCTCTGCCGTCGGGGTCATACTTTTTCATATATATATATATATATATATATATATATATATATATATATATATATTTTCCTAAGTCAATCCCGGAAAGCGTAGAAATAGGTTTCATCGCCAAGGGACTAAAAGTCATGCTACAACACAATTTTTTTTATTTCAAGGGAAATACTTTCAAACAAATATCGCGTACTGTGATGGGCACAACATTTGCCCTGATTTTCGCCAATCTAGCCATGGCATACCTGCAAATCCATATATATGAACAATCCAGATTAAAATATGATTTGAATTTCCACAAATGTTTGCTAGACAACTGGAAATGTTACTTGGATGACAGTCTCATTCTATGGACGCACACACTCGACTAACTCAACATTCAGCTCAAGCCATCAAAAACAGACGAAGACAAATATTCCATTTAATTAGCAAGAAGAACCTGTACAATTGTTTCAAATCAGGAAACTCGGAATAAAAGACTCCAAGAACTAAAACTCTACTCGAAAGTATAGATAACGAAATAGAACGTGCCAAAGTAATAGACATTCAATAATTAAGAAGAAAAGAAAAATGACTTCAGATACTTACAATACTCTACCCTTTATCTCAACATAGAATCCAAATAAATACGGAGATATACCACATTATCCACAAGAACATCTCACTATTGAAGCAAGATCCAAGAATGAAAATAGTGCTCGAAATATATAAAATAATCAAAATCAAAATCCACCTCACTGGCGCCACATTACCCACCACAAACACAATACCAACAGACAAAAAGTGTGGTAATTGTGGAAGCTGCATTAACCTCATTGAAGACACATTGTATACATTCAAATCAGGTGAAACATCTTTGTAAAAATCATTTCATATATATATATATATATATATACCACTTGGTTTCTTGAACAATTAACAATTAAAATATGTAGGTCTAAGAATTGCAGCATAGTAGTTGGAGTTAGTGTGAAGATTTATAACAATATAATGTAATGATATATTGATATTTGAATAAACAATCCTGACGTTTAGTGGTGTCAAAATATCACAGATTTTCAAATTTACAAGAAATACATGCAGATGAAACTATACAAGAATGTAGCTAATGTATATGAAAAATAGTCTGATATTTCTTTATTGGAGATCATGCAAATATGCAGCGTTACTGTGTTTCCAGCCGACGAGGATTCGCCTCGTTGAGGAAACAACTCTGGGGTGGAATGACCTTGTCTTTAAGTATTGTTAAAGGTAAGCACCAAACGAAAGCAGCAAACGTGCATTGTACCAAGTGGTAGATAATCCGAATTAGAACTTCCATCTGAGGGTGACGGAAGAAGGTGACATCCACATCAAATCGTCACACCCCTCGGTGCTAAAAGCGGATGTGAGGAATGAACTCACACGTATTTGGAACATCCCGATGATACGTTTCCTTTTAAGTGCCCAAAACGGTAGAAACATATGACCTCTCCTATCACCCGCCCCCTGAAACTACTACACTTCAGGGAAAATATATCCATGGCGATCGGCAGAGTCATTAGCAAGGTGGTACTAGACATTCAATTAGTCCACCCCGGCAGCTCAATAAGAGAACACCTAGCGAAGAAATGATCTAGGGACAACATTAGCCAATGCATGCTAACAAACTGCCCCATTCATGACACAAGTATGTGGAAGCATATATACGTAATATACTGCATTCATGCGACAAATGCAATGATTTTTAGATCTGTAGTACCGTTAGGCATCTTCACACTCGCATTAAAGGACATCTCAATACACACACGTCCTTCTTCAGGAAACACTCAGACAAATGGCAAAACAACATTAAAGACATACTAGTTACTGTTGAAGACAGCCTTAGAATCAAAGAAAGAATACTAACTGCTAGGCTTAATCCTCAAATCAACAATAGATCTGCACGCAATACTTAACACAAAAGTGCACCCACTCATAATAGCCAACTCAAACAGATAGTTACAACAAGACATACAGCGTTCGATATATACAAACATGATTACACAGCCCAAACACATAAATCAATCTAGAATAGCTAAATTATCCAATCTATTACATGACACAACATTTGATTTGAAAAGATTTTACACAGAAAACATAAGCAAAAGCACATAATATTTGACATTTTCTGTTTGTGTTGAGGTCTTTTCCATATTAAATATTTCTATTGGAAATTTATCTACTGCTCTCAACCTGGTTCCATCAACCATGATATGGGGCTCAGTATATGGTTCTCCAGGAGCAGGGGTAAACATTACTTTGGTCTTTTTAAGGCTGCTTGTAAGCCCAAATGCTGTACACGAGGATGAGAAACGGTCCATAATGTGTTGCATGCCAGCTTCTGTGTGTGCTAGAAAGTCAGCGTCGTCGGCTCAATGAAGGTCTCTGATTAAAGCTTGAAAAGTTAAACCTTCTTAAGTTGAAAACATTTCTAGTGGTTTTGAACCGTAAAAGAATGCCTCTGTCACAATCATGGAAAGCATGTGTGAGCAAGGCAAAGATGGAGAAAAGCGTAGGAGCAGGAATATCACCTTGCTTTGCCTCGTTGTCAATTGGGATTTCCCCAGATAGTTGACCATTGAAGGTAACCTGGGCTTTCATATTTCTGTGCAGCTGCTTTAGCATACCCACAAACTTGGGTGAACATCCTACTGTTCCAAGTATCATCTAGAGTGCATCCCTGTTAACTGTGTCAAAAGGTCGACAAAGACGTAATATAGAGGGAAACACTGCTCAGTGCATTTTTCTTGTATTTGTCTTAGAGAAAATCATGTCAACTGTTCCCCTTCCTCCTCTAAAACCACTCTGTGATTCTGGGATAGCTGTAGGACAGATATCCTCTTCCAGTCTGTTGAGCAAAAGTTTTGCGAGAACCTTGCCAACAGCTTCCAACAAAGTGATGCGACGGTAGTTTCCACATATTGATTTTTCACCATTCCAAAACTTATGCATCTAATACACTTGTACAGATACAAAGCACACACACACACACACATATAACTCAGAACATACACATCCACACATACAATAACACCCATACCTGCACACACATTCAGACATGCAGACATGCATACATATCTAGTTGATGTTGTGTACATACCTAGTTGATGTTGTGTAAATTCCAATGGGAGAGTCTTGTATCTATGTTAGAAATCGACTCTCGCTCTCTCTCTCTCTCTCTCTCTCTCTCTCTCTCTCTCTCTCTCTCTCTCTCTATTGGCAAACAATTGTGAAATTATAAAACCGGAAGAACATACATACATGATGGCTGCAACTCATTTTCGAGTAATGCGATCACTTCATACTTAAAAATGAGCATCACGGACGCGGCTTTTTAGTCATGTTAGGGGCTTTCTTATGGCCAGCAATACCATACAACGCCAAAAATGTCACATATCAATCGATGCTTGTGCTTGAAGCATTTTTAAGTGCCCAAAAGAGGAACTGCTCTACATCATTGGATGCAAACGTGGTCGCAGATTATATATCAGAGTGGGGTTGAGGATTTAGTCGCCGAAGACCCGACAATGCACAGGTTCTTCTGATATACATGTTACCGGTGGCGCTGAAGAGCGACCTTACATATACATACGTATATATATATATATATATCACCTTGACCGACCAGTCTGTCGGGCGGCAATCGGCGCCGCTGGTCACAGCACGTCATGCTGTTTTAGCCATAAGATAACGCCATCCCACTGGCTGGGCGGGCAGGCCGGTACTCATTTCTACAGCTGAGTAAACTGGAGCAACGTGAAATAGAGTGTCTTGCTCAAGGAAACAACACATCACCCAGTCCAAGAATTGAACTCACAACCTTTCGATTGCAAGCCCAATGCTCTAACCACTAAGCCATGCACCTTCATATATATATATATATACATATATAAATACACTCACACACACACATACATACATACACACACACACACATATATATATATATATATATATATATATATATATATATATATATATATATATATATATATATATATATATATATATATATATATATATATATATATATATATATATATATATATATATATAATGAAAAATTGAACAGGGACAGAACAGAGAGGCAGTACGACAAATGTTTATTAAATTCACGCTCAGGAAAGTGGGGGGTAGGTGGGGGGACGACGTTTCGGGCATAAGCCCTTCTTCAGGTGAGAGTTCAAAAGGTGTGTAGGGGAGTGGTGGAGAGACATATAGCGAAAGGAAACGGTGCGAATGAAAAATTAACAAATAAAGACAAAAATATAATAAATAATAAATAAAAATAAAGCATGATCAAAATACAAGGAATGAGAAAATTTAAAAATAAAGGCATGATCAAAATAAACTGAAATTAAAAGGGGGGGGTAAACAGGTGGTGGAAGGGTGTGGGGTGAGTAGAGGTGGTGGCGGGTGGAGTGGGGAGAGGGAGACGGGGTGTCCGAGCGGGGAGGGCTGAAGGTGGTGTGTATGGTTAGGTGTGCGTGTGTGTGTGTGTGTGTGTATGTGAAAGTGAGGGTTGGGGGAAGAACGGGGTTGCATGTTCAGGAAGGTGTGTGTGGGGGGTGTTTTTGTGGGTCGGAGGGTCTGTGCGTGTGTGGATAGGGGGGTGGGAGGAGAGGAATCAGGGGGCTGAGGGTGTAAATATGTGGTGGGAAGCACGTGTGTGTGGTTTAAGCGTGTTGTGGGTGTGGGTGGCGTGTGGATAAAAAAATTTGTTTTGGGGTGTGTGTGTGGGTGAGTTATATAGGTGATGGTGTTAGAGGATGGTTGAAAGTGGTAAGTTACACGGATGTATGGAGATTTTGGTGAGAAGTCAAAACGCGTGTGGGTAATCCAAGAAGCGGTGGTCGGAAGAGGAGAGATGTGGGGTGCGCGCGCAACAGGAAGTGGTCAGCAGTGGAAGTGCTGTGGTCAGTTGGTGCTGAGACAGTGGTCGGAAGGGCATAGCAGCAGTCGGCGGAATGGTAGGGAGGCGAGGATGGGTAGGTGTGAGAGTTGGAGTGAGGCGGGTGTGTGTGTGTGTGTGTGTGTGTATTAGTGGGGTGTTAGTGGGATGAGTGAGTGTGGAGCGGGGAGAGAAGAGTGTGTGTGGTTCTATGGAGGGAGTGTGGTGTACTGGTGTGTGTGTAGTTTGGTGAAGAGGTGTTAGTGGGTGTTAATATACGGGAGGTGGGGAGGGGTGGAATGCAGGTGTGAGTGGGGGTTAGTGGGGGTAGGGTGTGTAGAGTTGGTGGTGTACGAGGGTGTGTGGGTACGTGTGCGTGGGGTTGGAGGGTGTTAGTGATGTTAGTTGCGTGGGGGTGGGTGGTGTAAGTGGGTGCGTGTGATAAGGAGGGGGAGGAGGAGAAGAGGGGAGGGAAGGGATGTTAGTATGTTAGTTGGGGAAGGGTGGTCAGATGAGGGGTGGAGTGGAGGTGTTAGTATTGTTAGTGTGGGGTGGGCGGTGAAAAGGAGGGGTGTGTTAGTGGGGGGGGGGGGGGGGGTCGAACGCTAAAGGAATAAGGGTGGGGAGTTCAGGCCGGGGGGAGTGTGGGTCTGTAAGATGAAGATAGTACGTTGTTCGACCGTAAGGCGATGGGCGGGTGTTCCGTGGCACTGGAGTAGGCCACAGACTGTGAGATGGCGTGCGGAGTGTCCAGGGCCACCAAAGTGGCGGGCGATGGGGGAACTGCCCCCGAGACGAATGTCCCGGAGGTGCTCCGTGACTCGGTCCGCCAGGCGGCGTCCCGTCTGTCCGACATAAGTCGCGCTGCACCTCGTGCAACGAAGTCCGTAGACTAGGTTGGAGGAGGTGCAGCGGAAGGCATGCCGGACCGAGAGAGAGTGGCCGTTGGGACCCTGGAAGGTGGTGGTGTTGGTGATGTGGGGACAGGTGTTGCAGCGGGGCCTAGAACAGGGGAAGGAACCGGGGGGGAAACGGAGCGTGGGTTGGGGGGTAGGGAGCTGTGGACGAGGAGGGTGCGGAGATTGCGTGCGCGTTTGAAGGAGGGGAGTGGTGGGGTTGGGAAGATGTGGGAGGTGGAGGGGTCGGACTGGAGGTGTCGGAAGAGGCGGCGGATGGTGCGGTGGAGGGGTGGTAGGTGATGGGGAAGGGGAGACGGTGGGTGGGTGTGTGGTGGCGTGGGGTAAGGGTGGTGGAGCGGGGGATAGCACGGGCGCGGGTGAGAGCGGTGTGGACGAGAGAGGGAGGGTAACCTCTGCGGATGAAATGGCTGACTAGGGAAAGGGCCTGGGACTCGAAGTCAGCATCTCGGCTACAGAGGCGGCGGATCCTGAGAAGTTGGGAGTAGGGAATGGAGAGTTTAGTGTGGGTGGGGTGGGAAGAGGTGAAGTCGAGGTGTATACGCACATACATATATGTATACAGACGTACAGTAGTATGTATATATATACATACATGCACACATATATATGTACGTATGGATTTACCGAACATTTATTATAATGCTCGGTGTGTTTGTAAACAAACATCCCGAATTAGCTTCGAGAAATAGCTTATTAACTATCGTCAGCACCGTATACCTTCCTGTCAGATGATTGAACGTCTGAAAGTATATACTTTCCTTATGCATATTAACGGCTGAGCAGCCTAATTTGCATATCGAGGCTTTCTAATGAAAAATGATACATGTCCGTGTCAGGTCGATCTATTTACTGAGGCAAAGCAAGTTTTGTAATGGGCAGGTGCAGTCTACTAAGATGAAACAGGTTTCTAAGATAGGCAGGTACAATGCATTGTAGTAGGATAGGTGGTGTAAAATATTCCATTGATTTAAAACACATCTCTGTGTTTAGTAAAACTATTTATTATTTTCAGGCGGTGGATTAGCAGTATTGGTAGAGTGTCGGATGCCATGCTTTGGCCTATAGAGTTACATTATGCTTTTATTTTGTTCGTGTGTAATGTTCAAATGAAAATATACCATGACGGTGTTACATGATGTCATATCAGTTGAAAAACGTGGGTAAACTCATAAAGACCTTATTTTAACTGGGAAAAAATAGATAAAAAGGTATAATTTGTATTTTTTTTAAAACTTTGTCAGTCACATTTCTGCTTGTTTATCGTGTTTTTCTTTCAGTAACACTTAGATTCTCATTTGAACATCTGCATACAGACAACTTCACTCTCATTTAAGAGTTAACCGCTTTGTGGTGTCAGCGGACAGAGTAGAGAAAATATTGTCTCGGGGTTCACTCCTGCGGGTAGCAAACTCCGTTCCGATAGTAGTGAGTAGGGATGTGGTTTAGGGGTCAAGAAGACCGTAAGTTTCCACTGTCACAGGCTCGACCACAAACTTATCGGAGAGTGATCGATATTTCGACAGTTTACTCTCTTCGATCTGACGAGCAGGAAAGCCTGGGTTAGTTGTCGAGTGCACTAGGTTGCCGTTGGAGAAAGTGTAACAACATGTAGCATCCAAGTTGAAGAGCCTACCACCGCAGAATGGGAAGCTTGTCATGTCTTCTAGCCTTTTAAAATCCCGTATTGTGTTTCTTTTTCTTCGTTTGTGTTGTATGTTTTAATGCATGTGTTATATAAATATCTATATAGAGGTATATTTCTTTAATGGAATATATACAAAGGAGATTAATCATTATTGCAAGATTCAAGGTTCTCGTTAATTTTTAATATTTTACCTCCGTAACTATGTGTGTTTACATTCTTTACAAATTATCCTCTGTAATTGTTTGATACGTTTATTTTATATATATATATGTCAATTGACTTTTAATTTAATTTTAGATGCTCGGATTTATTCTTTGGAATCTTTGAGCTTATTCCACAGGTGGTATGGCACAAGTTTCTGATATTCTCAGACATAACATCTTTAATTTAATTTTGTTAATTCTTACGGCTCTTAAATATTCTGTTTGTAGAGCTTTTTTCTGTTGAAAGGACTCGGCTACTATTTCTAGCTGTCGATAAGCCTATTAACACCACTGGTATGATG
>OZ024742.1:69130198-69200198 GCA_964016885.1 Eledone cirrhosa | reverse complement strand
ATCCCAGCTTGGTTCCCTCGTTGATACAGTATATACATTTAGTGCTAATATCAGAATGGAGTTCGGATTAAAAAAGTGCCGTGTGTTAATCTTGAACAGAAGCAAAATTAAAAGCATTGAGAGGTTGGTGCTGTAATCAGGAACAGTTATGAAGCAAATAGAAGAGGAAGGTTCTAAGTACTTAGGAATATTGGAAGTTGATAAGATAATGCAGGAGGAAATGAAAGAAAATGTTAAGGTGGAATACATGCGCTGACTGAGACTTATTTTCAAGTCGAAACTGAATGTATGAAATAAGATGGAAGCTATCAATAGAGGTGTGGTATCACTCCTTAGATATGGGGTGGAGTGATCACGTGGACAGTGGAAGTGCTAAATTGTTTAGACCGAAAGACAAGAAAGAGCGATACAGGCAGATTATATGCACCAAGAAAAAAAAGAGAGCAAGAGGACTGATGGGTTGCGAAGACAGCTTTAGAACAGAAGAAAATAACACAAAACTTTCCACAGAACCGCTGTTCCTGGAAGTAAAAATGTCAGTGATGTGCAAAATAGAAGATTCCATAGAGATGTTGTAGATATGACAAACAGAGAAAAGGGGTGGTTATGAATGGCTAAAAGTGATCTAAAGCCGGAAACCGGAGACTTAATCAGTGCTGCTCCAGAACAAGCACGAAGAACTAACTACTTCAAGTATAGAGTAGACCACACACCAGAAAGGGATACGTGTAGAATTTGTGGCATCAATGGAGAAATTATATGGAATATTACCAATCAATGCACACCACTAGCTCAGAAAGAATATAAGAGTCGTTACGACAACATAGCAAGGATAGTCCATTGGGTATTTTGTGGCAAATATACACTTGACAGAGCAGAAAATTGGTACGAACATAACTCAGAGGGCATTATCGAAAATGATTATGCAAAGATCTTGGGTGACTTTGTGATACAGTGTAAGCAGTGTAAGCAGTTGAGCATAGGAAACAAGATACTGTATTAATTGAGAAAGAAAGCAAACAGTGTTGGATCATATATATAACCTGTCCAGCTGATTACATGGTATGCGATAAAGAAGGAAAACAAATTGATAGATATTACAGGTTAGCTTGGGAGATTAAACAGTTATGGACATTGAAATAGGTGGTGGTATTACCAATAATAGTTGGAATCTTGAGAATAGCGAGTAAAGATCTTGAGAAGTACATTAAAAAAATAGGGATTGAAATACATATGTAACACTTACAAAAAACAGCGTTGCTTGGAACAGCTCCAATACTCCCGAGGGTACTAGAAAAATAAGGGATGTTACCTCAGTTCACTGGTAGTGGACAGCTACCACTGTAATAGATCTCCAGCGGTAGAAGCTGAGCGAAGAAGCAATAATAATAATGGTTTCTTATATAGGCACAAGGCCAGCAATTTTGGGGGAGGGGAACGTGGATTAAATCGACCCCAGTGCATTACTGGTACTTTATTCTATCAACTGCGTAAGGATGAAAGGCAAAACTAATCTCCATAGAACGTAAAGGGCAGTAACTCTATGCTGAAAAGCATAGTGTCCAACACTTTACTGATATTGCTAATCCACGCCCCTATTGCTTCAACATTTGGCACAAGGCCAGCAATTTGGGGAAGGGAAAAGTCAATTAAATCGACCCCATTGCTTTACTGGTACATTTTTTATCGACCTCGTAAGGATTAAAGGCAAAGCTAACTTCGCCGGGATTTGAACTCAACGTAAAGGGACATAACTCTATGTTGTAAAGCATGTTATCTGACGCCCCAACGACTCTGCCAATTCACTGCCCTTAATAATAATGGTGTCTGATATAGGCACAAGGCGTTAGAAGGCTGCGTTGTTTTAGAAGGCTGCGTTGTTTTACGATTTAGAGGGGAGTTCGTTTCCTTAGCTTCGCTGCTAGAAAATCTCTTCTATTTGTTGTTAGGTGTAGGTAAACAATTAAACAAAAAGAACATACCTCGAGATTATATGTACATGAGCATTTTAATCAGAGCAATAAACAAAACAGGTTATCATATCAGTTGCTCCTAGATTGGTAATTCGTAATTATCATTTCGTGGCGGTGATCAAATATCCCGTGACCGCATGGTGTGATATCGCTGTTTCGCCACAGTGAAATGCGTCTGCTCGCATCAACACACAAAGTCGGAAGGAGAGTGTATTCCGTTACTGACGTCAGAGGGTGACGTCAGAACTAAGGGCAGTTAATCGACTGCTTCCAAAGTCAAAGATAGGTGGCGTGATCTTCTACAAGGCCAACAATTTAGGTCAACACATATACGCGACTAACCCCATAGATTCACCGAACGGACATCAGTCCTTCATTGCTACCACCGCTACAACACCATCACTACTGCCATCATTACTACCACTATCCCATCACCGCCGCCACCACTCCTTCATTGCTACCACCGCTACAACACCATCACTACAGTAATACGATCACATCACCACCACCACTGCCTCGGTATCGACATCACCACCACCACTGTCTCAGTATCGCTACCGCCGCTATTCTCTCCCATTGCTTCCTGCTAGTTGCTGCCACCACATTATAGAATTCCTACTAAAAAAGAGGAAGGCATCAAAATATATAGATAGACTCAAAAGAAAAAAGAAAAAACAAACATCAAAACCAAAGCAGCACAGCAACAACAGCAAAAAACGAGAAAAACAAACAGAGAAAAACAAAAACAAAAAACAAACAAAACAAAAAAAAACAAACAAAAAAAAAACGTAAAGAAAATAAGAATGAAGAGAGAAACAAGCGGACGGACAGAGAAGAGAAGGGAAAAACTAAGTCAGACATTCGAACACTACATTACAATGAGACTTATGCTTATTCATTTTGGGGTGTTTTTCTGCCCGTGTGTTTGTTTGTTTATTTGTATTCGTCTACAGCGTGGTGATAATGCCACACAAGAGCCAAGTGGAGCGGCGCAACCACCGGAGACGGTGAATCCACAGATGGCTATGTAACCATACATTCGCCAAGCCTCGATAAGAGTGTTTAAATATCGAACCTAAACAGTTCGAATAACGGTGAAATGGAGACTAGAACGTCATGTGACAGACTCTCACCCAACAGGTGCTCCCTGGCTCAGCAGCAGGAACCTGACTGTCAACCAAATACTGCTGGTGTTGGAGGAAGAAGAAGAAGGAAAGGGGCCAGAACCAACTGGACGAAAGAATTGAATAGAACTGTTATGCAATGTTACCTGAAAAGTAACCCCAAGGAGAGGGGCTATAGGAGACGGATGCATAACATCTGGAACGAGATTGGTCTATTTAAATTAGATGAACAAAAATTGGCCGGGCAGGCTGGGTAATAAGAACTAATGGGTGGATAAGCGAGCTGGAACTGGAGGAACTGAGCAGAGAGAATAGCTTGGAGATGGAGGGTGTAGTATGCCAGACAAACGAGCCAGTGGGAAATGAAGGTGAAGAGGTCGAGAGAACGGAGGAACCACCCGAAGCAGACAATGATCTGAATACTGAGATAAATAATACCTGGAACAGAGATACGGCCACTGAGGAGATGAATGCTGACGGGCTAGGACAAGATTCGGTTGACATCCTAAATTTAGTGGTAGATGAATTGAACAATGATAGTGGGAGACCTATGAACCTAAGATTTGTAGACAGGAAAAAGTTAAAAGAAACAACAGCTAAGGTAAACAAAGTCATCCCATACCTTGAGGCGAGGAGCCTTCACCAGTGCAACAATATCCTCAAAGCAACAGCAAATACGGTGAGGAAACTACTTGGTATAAAAGCGAGCGGAAACAACAGACAGGAAAGAGCAGAGCCTTGGTGGAAGAAACGACTGAGTGGTCAAATCAGGGAAATGAGAAATGACATAGGAAAGCTTGAGTCACTACTGAATGGGACACTAAAAAACATAGGCACTAAAAATAGACTGAAAATAAAGTACAAAACTAGGAGCAAAAAGCTAAATATTATCATAGAGGAACTGAAGCAACGCATTGTAGCAAAGAGTGCAAAAATCAGGCGATACGAGAACAGAGTCAGTCAGTATAAACAGAACCGCATGTTCGACAACAACCAGAAGATGCTGTTTGGACAGCTTGAGGGGAAAGAAAGAGGCAACGACTTGATCCGTGAGGCGGAACAAACTAAAACATTCTGGAGAGGAATATGGGAGCAGGATGTTAGACATAATGACCAGGCAGGGTGGATTGAGACAGTACAGAGGGAGATCGGTGAGCAGGCACACCAACAAACTGATTTGAGTATCACAGTTGAAACTCTTAAGGGGCAGGCCAAAAAACTAACCAACTGGGAATCACCAGGCCCAGATGGTGTGCAGGGGTATTGGATTAAAAATTTAACATCCCTCCACCCGAAACGGAGAGCCATGTTCAATGACTGCTTGGTGTCGGGTGAGGTGCCAGAGTGGTTGACAAAAGGTACCACAGTTCTGATAATGAAAGACCGAATCAAGGGTAATGATGTTACCAACTATAGACCTATCACATGTCTGTCCGTAATGTGGAAACTGTTGACGAGCATTGTGTCTGAGGAAATCTACCATCACCTCCACACAAACAACTTGTTACCGGACGAACAGAAAGGATGCCGAAAGAAGTCACGTGGTACAAAGGACCAGTTACTTATTGATAAGATGGTAATGGGGAATTGCAGGAGGATACACACTGATCTTGCCATGGGATGGATAGACTACAGAAAGGCATTCTTGGATCACCAAAAGCCTGGAGATCTTCAAGGTGGCAGATAACATCAGACAGTTGCTGGGCAGGAGTATGGGGTCCTGGGAGACAGAGTTGACATCAACTGGAGAATCCTTGGGAAGCGTGAAGATCAAGAGAGGTATCTTCCAGGGAGATAGCCTGTCCCCTCTGTTGTTTGTCCTTGCCCTGATGCCCTTGACCATTATGCTGCGAAAAGTGAGAGCAGGATACAAGTTGGGAAAGGGAGAGCTTACCATCAATCACCTCCTCTTCATGGACGATCTTAAGCTCTTCGGGAAGAGTGAGAAGGAGTTGGATGTGCTTGTTGACACTGTCCGTATTTTCAGCAATGATATATGTATGCAGTTTGGTATTAGTAAGTGTGGAGTCATTGTGATGAGGAGGGGTAGGTTGAGCAGAAGTAACGGAATCCAGATACCAACAGGTGAGATGACAAAGGAAATTGACTCTGAGGAAGGATACAAGTATTTGGGCGTTCTGGAGGCTGATGGCATAAAGAACAAAAAAATGAAGGAATTGTTAAGAACTGAATACATTCGGAGAGTAAGGAGCGTATTGAAGTCACATCTGAACAGCAGAAATGCCATAAGCGCAGTAAATTCCCGAGCTGTGTCTATTATTAGGTACAGTGCGGGAATTCTGAGATGGAATGTTGCTGAACAAAAAGAAATGGATAGGAAGACTAGGAAGCTATTGACTATCTACAACATGTTCCACAAGAGGAGTGATGTCAATAGACTCTACCTAAGGAGATCTGAGGGTGGAAGAGGTCTCATCAGCATAGAGGACTGTGTTCAGATGGAGAAAAACAACCTATACAAATACGTGACTGATAGTAAGGAGCCAATGCTCAGAACTGTACTGAAGGAGGGGACAATAGGCCAGGGGATGTCCAAGGAGGAAATAACATCAAGGAGAAAGAGCAGCCTTCAGGGAAAATCCCTTCATAGTACCTTCTTTCAGAAAACTGAATTTAGAGATCCACAGACATGGAACTGGTTGAGAAGAGGAGACCTCAAAAAGGCTACAGAAAGAATGTTAATGGCTGCGCAGGAGCAGGCCCTCAAAACGAAGTGGTTGAAACACCATATTTACAAGGAGGAGGCTAGCCCACTGTGCAGGATCTGTGGAGAGAGAGAGGAGACTGTGGCTCACATTGTATCCGAGTGTAAACACCTAGCCCAGACCCACTATAAGGGCTGGAGACATGATGTGATGGGTAGGTTGATCCACTGGCACCTGTGCAAAGTAAACAATTTACCACATTCTGAGAAATGGTATGAGCATAGGCCAGAGGCGGTGATGGAGAACGATCAGGTGAAGGTGCTGTGGGATTTTAGGATACAGACGGACAAAAAACTGGAACACAATAGACCTGACCTGCTGGTTGTGGTCAAAGAAAAAAGATCGTGTCTGATTGTGGATGTGGCCTGCCCATTCGACACGAGAGTGCAAGAGAAGGAGAGGGAGAAAATTAACCGATACCAGGACTTAAAGTGGGAGGTAAAAAGAATTTGGAACTGCCATGAAGTCAAAGTGATCCCGATTGTCATAGGCGCACTAGGGACTATCTCAAAAAGTTTCCAGGGATGGTTAAAGAAAATTGGCCCCTTCACGCTTTTTGGAACTCTTCAAAAGGCATGCTTCCTGGGAACAGCAAGAACCCTCCGATACGTCCTGAATATCTGAGGCTGCAGGTAGTGGCTTGATATTCATTCCAACGGACTTTCCAGTTAACCAACATCAATGACTGAGATTCAAGGAATAATAATAATAATAATAATAATAATAATAATGGTTTCTTTATTGGCCACAAGGGCTAACACGAAGAAAAACATTAGAGACTGCACAGAACAGTACAGGGCGATACAAAGTGGGTTTTGGTCGTGTTAACAGGTTATAACAAAATCGGGGTAGAAATCAAAAAAATTCAAACAACAAAAATTCCCCCAAAAAAGGGAAACCTCCGAGGGTCACTCGTGGCGAAAACCACATAAAAGACCACGGCTACCCTGACCACCAGGGCAAGCGCCCTCTCAGTTTTCCACTCCTCAATCTACAGGCGCATACTCAGAACGGGCCCGTTCACTCGCACCAGACTCGCGACTTTCACCCACCTTCCAAAAAACTTACTAGAAGACATCACTTGTCTCTCCACTCTGATTTTCCTCTTCAAGTGAAACTTGAAAAAGTTAATGAGGGATTGGCCGAAGAGGACAGTGTCCGTCTTCAATCCTTTCAACCTTGTCCACCATACATCTCTTTCACCATGACCACCAGGCAGATGAAAACTGGCTGCCCTCCCTCCTCCTTAAAGGAGGACGGCGAGGCTATCTGCACAATGGACTCAGTCGATAACCGGATCCGTCCTACACGTGACAGCAAATGTTCGACATAGCTCCACAAGTCAGCAATGTTCGGACACTGAACGAGTGCGTGCACAACGGTTTCGTCGCTCTGTGCGCATCTCGGACAGGTCCGACTGACGGCACTTCCGTGATAGTAGAGCTTATCGCGAACGGGAAACGCTCCCCGGTAGCACTGCCAGGCCAGGGATTTCGGGAAGTTGTCCACAGGCCCCGGGTTGAAAGTTCTCTTGAAGAGAGCGAACAGCTGATCGTTTTCGACGCCCAGGGTCTTCCCGAGAACGTCGTCACTCTTCCCCTCCACTAGTCCTCTATAGAACGCTGAGGTGGATGTTCCACCGATACTAGTGCCCAGCTGGTAGAAGGCTGTGAGCGCTTGGAGACATTCCAGCTTCCAAGCGCTATCCCTCGGTCTTTTCTTGATCCAGGACTGCAGCTTCGTTAATGAGACGAGCTGGGGAAAAACACGTCTGGCAAACGGTGACCACACCTGTTCACCGTCAAGGAAGCACCATAGATGTCGCAGCCTCAGCGTGTGTTTGCGCATCATCAGCCACAGCATGCCCAGTCCTCCACGCAACGTGTGTTGACAGCAAATGGATCGTCTGACCATGGGAGCACGTCCCTTCAATAAAAAGCGGAAGAGGAGGCGCACCATTTGGGTCAGAGTTGGGCCGGGGCAAAGCAGATGACGGATGCGATGAACGCATTCCCCACCTCCTCCCGACCTTTCAGGGACAGCTTCCTCTCGGCCCATTTCTGGGTAAGAGAGGCCACCTTGCTCGTCACCTCGCTCCAGAGCCGAGCGCAGGATGCTGAAAGGCTGCGAAAGGTGACCATTCACCCTCACAATCGAGCAGATGTCGCTGTGCATCGCAGCGATCCAGACCCAAAAAACGGGCCTGAAGCCGGCCGCCTCGAAGACCGCAGCCAGGTAGTGATGGTGGACCCTATCAAATGCTTTAGATTGATCCAAGTTGATCTGAGCCCCACCCGTGCCAGGTTCCTTAACCACCCTCTCTAAGATGTATTGCATGAGATGGAGATTGTCGTAGATGGATCTGTCCGGAATGGCGCATGTCTGCGCGTCTCCCACCAGTTCACCGACGACAAGCGCTAACCTCTTTGCTAACACCATGGCCAAATTCTTAAACTCTGCGTTTAGCAGAGTTATGGGTCTGAAGTTGTGTGTAACGTCCCCCTTGTTCGGGTCTTTTCTCAGCAGCGCCACAGCTCCTCGGCTCACAAAACTCTGAATGCTCCCGTTCTGCTGCCAGTTGCAGTAGACATCTGCCAAGAGGTCGCTGAACAAGTCTGGCAGATACACATAAGGCTCCTAGGGCAGACCATCCAAACCTGACGTTTTACCCCTCGTGCAGTCAGACATCGCTTCCCGTATTTCACCTGCTGTTATCGGCTATTCGCAGCGCTGCGCTGCGCTGCGGTCGTCGAGAGCCGCGGCAGTTCATCGAGGTATGCACCGAAGTCCATACTCCGATCTGGCCCGCCGCCGCTCCCGAACAATTGAGCAGAGTGCTGTTGAAAAGCCGCACACATCTGCTCGGGCTCGAACAACATGCGCCCGTTTTGATCAGGCAAAGACCGAATTGTGGACTTGTTGCCACGTCGCACCTACACCACTCGGGCCCATTGAACGGCTTTCGTCCCCTCGTGTCTGAGAGCACGCACCCTAGATCTGACAACGCAGCCTTCGTGCTTTGCATTGGAGAATTGGTCAAGGGCCAATTTCGCCGCAAGTACGTCGGTCGCGATGCCTTTGCTAAGCGCCTCGTCTAATTTTCTAACTAGTTCTCCCTCTGCTCTATTTTTCTCTATAGCTAAAGCCTTACTAAACCTAATGGACTCTATTCTAATCGCTCTTTTCAGAGCAAACCACCACTTGTTGTTGACGATGGCCCCCGTTAACGCTCTCTTAACAAGTTCGCTAATCCGGTCTCTGTAGGCCTTGCGCGCTGGTAAGGACGCGTTTAGCTTCCAGTAGCCGGGTCCTCTTCTATGAAACCTATCTAAGTCAAGCACACAGATCACAAATTTGTGGTCCGTGTAGCTGACTATCTTGAATTGTGGACAGCTTATGCTAGACCTATCTATTTCCCTACAAAATACTCTATCTAGATATGATCTGGATGACCCTATGCGATTTGTCCAAGTCCGCATTGGCACATTCGGGAAATACAATCGGTACCTGTCAGACAGTTCAAAAGGCCTGAGCAGGTTGGTGAGGCTCTTGCACCCTCCTCCCCTATCCGCTAATCCCAGCGTGCATCTAAGATCCCATTCCAGTCGCCCACTAACACTAAAGAGCGGGACGTTCCTAGAAAGGTCTCCAGACGCCGGAAGAAATCAGGCCGCCCTGCTCCTGTCGGGGCATAGACGGCCACTAGCCTGAAAGCTTTCCCTTCTCCGCTGGTCACGTCCAGCACCACCAACTTTCCTTCTGGGTCCAGGAAGATAGCCCGTATGGCGAGATCCAAACCTCTCCAAAAAAGCACAGCAACTTCTCCCCCGATCCAGGACGGCTGGGAGATGCGTACACATCGTAGCTGCCGAAGATCGGTGCGAAGGCCCGTGCGTCGGAGATTCTGCTCTCGCTGATAGCCACTACATCTATGTTTAGTGACCTGAGGTCCTTGAGCAGGTGGCCCTGCTTCCACGACGACCCCAAGCCACGCGCATTTATGCTGCCTATTCTGAGTGAGGTCATGTTGAAATGGAGTGGAAAAGATGGGAAAGACCACTTACCTTACTTCTCGTAGAGGAAGGATGGTTTCTCCATCCTTTTCACTGTTTGTGGCCTCCTCCGGAAGGATGTCCTTATAAATCCTCCTGGAGAGTGCTTGTCGGAAGTTTCCGATGTCTTTGGGGAATTTTTGTTTTAGTGTCGTGTACGTTTTCTGTGTGATGCGAGTGATTTGTATGTGTGGAGGTGGTGTGAACTTTTGGGGTGTTGTGTAGTCTTTTCTGTGATGCTGGTGTTGTGTTGGATGTAGTGTCATAGTTGGTTATTGTTCAAATTTAATGCTGTGTAGTGTGTATCGTTTTGGTTGTTTTGTTTTGTTTGCGTTTGTTGTGGGTTTGTTTCTGTTTCGCTTTTTGGTGACTTTTGTGGTGTTGGTGATGGTGGTGTTGGGGTTAATGATGGTGATGGTGATGGTGTTGGTGTTTGTTGTGATGGGGTTGGTGATGCTGGTGTGGATGGTGGCATAGTTGTCCTAACTTGTTTGTTTGATAGTTTATTTGTTTCCTTCTGTATTTTGTTTTTGGAGGGGGAAGGAAGAGGATTTTTTTCTTTTTTGGCTTCTTTTTCTTTCCTCTTTTTTCCTGATACCGTTTCCCACTCCTCGTCGTCACAATCTGTCTCCAGTTGCGATAGGTCGGGGAGTGGAAAATCCTCCACAGGCGTTGGTTTTGGTTGTGGCGTGGTGGATGGTGTAGGCGCTGGAGCTAGTTCTGGCGCGTTGGGTGGTGGTGGTGTTGGTTTTGCTACTGTTGCTGGGGTTGTTGCTGCTACAGTTGCTTCTGTTGTTGCTGCTACAGTTGTTGCTGCCATTTCTGCTGTTGGTGGTTTTGATGGTTGACTCACTGGGGTGGGTAAGACAGGTGGCCTCAACTTTTTAGCCTAAGGGCAGAAATCCCTTAGGTTGGTTCCTTAATCACAAACGACACACCTAGGCCTTTTACCCTCGACGATTACGGTGAGGTGCCTGATGTTAGTGAGGTCTATTACCTCTGGGATCTCCTCAATGCCTTTTTCGTCCGCTTGGATCAAGAGCTCCATCCCAGATCCGGACCAATTCTCCTGCTTTTCTTTTGTTATTTCTATTATTTTGGTGTTGGCCTCGATGCCGGCGAGGGCGGCAGCCATTAGCCAGGGAATTTCGATGGCCGGTGGAACGTGGGTCACCCTGGTCTTTACGAGTCTCTGGCCACAATAGCTTGGGACGAGTGTGAAGTCGTCGCTTCTTAATGGGGCCATGGAGTGCTCTCTGACCTCCTGTAGTGTTCCAAAGAACACGTCCACGCTTCCATATTTCTGCCCACGACTGATGTGGGTTTTTTTTGCCCACACATGTCCGAAAGCTTTTTGGATTTGGGACTCGGATGCCCGTTCCACTCGGCGCGATTATATGTTAATCGTCCGATAAGACACGGTGCATAGGCGCCGATGCTCCATTTTATTTGGTGGGAGCGGGTGAGGCTGACCCTGTACCCATCTTTCTTTACCATTCTCTTGGCTTCATCTAATTCCTCCTGAGTTACCTGGATTGTTTCGCATGTTTTAGCTGCTTTGGCAAACGACACGATGTTGTTATTCCCATTGTTGTTGTTGCTGTTGTTGTTATAGTTATTTTTGTTATTGTTATTTTTAGTTTCAGTTGTGGTGGTGGTGGTGTCAGTGGTGTTCGGTGTGGAAGAGTCCATTCTGCGTGAATCCATTTCGATGTCACGAGATAATTTTTTTTTTTTGTTTTGTTTCTGTTGTCGCTGTGGTGGTGGTGGGGGTGGCGGCTTCAAGACCTGCAGTCATTGGTAATGGCGGGAAATGAATGTCTGTATGAGACAAATTTAAATTATTGCTACTGCTTATATTTTTAGTGTTGGCAAACGTAATAATATTTACAATGGTGGTGTTGGTATGAGGTGTTAGTTTGTGAGGAACGTTCTCAGCTGCTTGGTGTAGCTGTGAGTCGTCCATAATTTTTCAAAGAAATTTTAGTTTGATAATTATAAAAGTTTAAATTTTGGGCTCTAGGCCCCAATCTTTTTTAGTGTTCTTTTCCGAAAGCAAATTTTGTGACTTTATAAACAGTTAACAACAAAGATTTTCCATAAATGGCAATTTTAAACAAATGAAAACAACAAACCATTGCGGAGCTCAGGATGATACGATTTCCTACGTAGGTCACCAGTAATAATAATAATGATTTCATTTATTGGCCACAAGGGCCGACATATAGGGGACAATACAAAAGACTGGGGCAGTGGGATTTTACAGAAAAATCGAATAAACAATATGAATAACAATAACAAAGTAACAATAACAAAGTAACAATAAAATTACAACAAGATAAAATTCTCCAATAGGGGGGATGACCACCTAGGGTTTGCTCAGGTACCTCCACCAGTACTGAACGACCCGACGCTTCGAGAGCACCCTGGAAGGGCACCCCTCTCCTCCTCAAATTTACCTACCTACGGGCCATTCTCGCCACATTCACCCACCTTTCAGCAAATGTACTGGGGGGGGGGGGGGGGGCAGCACTTCTCTCTCCACCCTCACCTTCCTTTCCAAGTGAAACTTGAAAAAGTTGATGAGGGATTGGCCGAAGAGAAAAGAGTCTGTCTTCAATCCTTTCAACCTCGTCCACCATACAATCTCTTTGCCACCAGACAGAGGAAAATTACCTGCCCTTCCTGGCCAAAAGAAGGTGGCGGTTCGATCTTCACTATGGACTCGGCCGATAGCCGGATCCGTTCTACACGCGACAACAGCTGTTCAACATAACTCCACAAGCCAGTAATGCATGGACACTGGACGAGTGCGTGCAGAACGGTTTCGTCGCTCTGCACGCATCTCGGGCAGATCCGTCTGACAGCACTTCTGTGCCTGTAGAGTTTATCTCGAACCGGCAGTACCCCCCGATAGCACTGCCAAGCGAGGGATTTTTGGAAATTATCCATCGTCCCCGGCTCGAAAATCCTCCTGTACAGACTGGTTAGTTCGACCTCGTTGACTCCCAGAGCCTCTCCGAGTGCGTCGTCGCACTTGTCCACCACTAATCCTCTATAGAACTCGAGAGTGGAAGTTCCACTGACCGCATTGCCCGCCTGGTAGAGGGCAGTGAGTGCCTGGCAACATTCCAGATGCCAGTCACCCAGTCTCGGTCTCTTCTTGACTCAGGACTCCAGCTCAGTCAAAGAAACGAGCTGCGGAAAGGCCCGTCTGACAAACGGCGACCACACCTGTTCACCGTTTAGTCAGAATATCTGGAGATGCCGCAGCCTCAGCGCGTGCCTGCGCATTATTAGCCACGGCATACACAGCCCTCCACGTAGAGGGTGCTGGCAGCAGATGGACCTCCTCACCAGCGGAACCTGACCCCTCCACAAGAATTTGAAGAGGAGCCGCTCCAAGATGGCGAGGCGCGAACGGGGGCAAGGGACGACGGTCAGACGGTAGTAGATGACGGATGCGATGTACGCGTTCACCACCTCTGCCCGACCTTTCAGTGATAGCTTCATCCCAGCCCATTTCTGGGTGAGACTGGCTACCCTGCCCGTCACCTCGTCCCAATTATTATCCACCTGGAGGTCTGGCCCGAACCAAACCCCTAGCAACTTTACCGGTCCGTCCGTCCAGCGCCTAACGACGCTGTTGGACGGCATAGACTTGCCTCTCCAGGTGCCGAGTTGCAAGCCCACCGACTTTTCCGGGTTAAGTTTTGCTCCCGTCAACCTTTCATATTCCTCCAATATGTTGCCGACCACCTCGATTTCTGAGGTGTCCGACACCATCACGGTGATGTCGTCCGCATAAGCCGACACAGCCTTTCCGCGTCCCGGTTCGAGCGGGATGCCCTGCAACAACTCCAGCTTCCGCAGTAAAGGCTCGAGAGTCAATACGTACAGAAGGGAGGAGAGAGGGCACCCTTGATGGACCGATCGGGAGACCTGAAACGGTTCCGAGAGGTGGACATTAATTTTGACCATCGAGCAGGTGCCGCTGTGCATTGCAGCGATCCAGCTTCTGAAGACGGGGCCGAAGCCAGCCGCCAGGTACCGATGGTCGACCCTATCGAATGCTTTCGATTGATCTAAATTGATCAGAGCCCCACCGAAGCCAGGTTTACACCCTACCCTCTCTATGATGTATCGCATGAGGTGGAGATTGTCGTGTATGGCCCTGGCTGGGATTGCGCAAGTTTGCGCCTCCCCAACCAAATCCTCGACGACAAGCGCCAATCTCTTTGCTAACACCTTGGCCAAAATCTTAAACTCTGTGTTGAGCAGAGTTATGTGCCTGAAATTGTCTAATGTGTCCCTCTTGTTCTCGTCTTTCCTTATCAGCGTCATTACGCCCCGGCTCACAGAACTGGGAATATTCCAGTTTTGCTGCCAGTTGCAGTAGAGGGCTTCGAGGAGATTGGAGAACAAGTCTGGAATATTTACGTAAAGCTCGTAGGGCAGACCATCCAAACCTGGTGACTTGCGCCTCATGCAGCCGACAAGGCATCCTGAATCTCGGCTGAAGTAATTGGCCTTTCGCAGAGCCCAGCATCAGCCGTCTAGAGTTGCGGCAAGCCATCGAGGTAGGGACTGAAGTCCGCCACCATCTCTGACCCGCCACTTCCCCCGAACAACCGAGCAAAATGTTGGCGATGGCCTCACACATCCCCTTGGAATCGCTCAGCCCGTTCCCGTCTCGGTCCGTCAAAGACCGAATCGTGGTTTTATTACCACGTTGCGCCCCTGCCACGCGGGTCCATCGAACAGCTTTGGTTCCCTCGTTTCTCAGAGCACGTGCCTTAGCTCTGACAATGCAACCTTCGTGTTTCGCATTGAAGAAATGGTCTAATGCCATTCTCGCCGCTAGCACGTCAGTTGCAATTTCACTACCAATAGCCTCGTCTAACTTATCTACCAACTCCCTCTCCTTTCTATTTTTCTCTAACGTTACTTCTTTGCTAAACTCTATCGACATTACTCTAATCTCTCTTTTGAGAGCCCCCCCCCCCCCCCCCCCCCACCATCTATTGTTGACGACTCCCCCTGTCAACTTTTTCTTAACTAAATTGTTGACCTGGTTCCTGTAAGCCTTACGTGCCGGAAATGACATGTTTAGCTTCCAGTAACCAGGTCCTAACCTACGCGTCTTATCTAGGTCGACTATACAGATCACAAACTTGTGATCTGAATAGGCGACCGTTTCAAAACGTGGACAGCTTACACTATTTCTGTCTATTTCCCTAATGAATATCCTGTCTATATACGATCTAGATGACCCTATGCGGTTAGCCCAGGTCCACACTGGCGCATTAGGGAAATCTAGTCGGTACCTGTCAGACATTTGGAACTGGCTGATCAGGTTCTTGAGGCTTTTGCATCCCCCGCTCCTATCGGATACTCCCACACACTCCCAGCGTGCGTCTAAGATGCCGTTCCAGTCTCCCGCTAACAGTAAAGGGCGAGACGTACACAGAAAGGCTTCCAAGCGTCTAAAGAAGTCCGACCGTCCTTCCCCAGTAAGAGCATAGACGGCCACCAGTCTAAAGGCACCACCTTCGTTATGGTTCACGTCCAGGACCACCAACTTCCCGTCCGTGTCCCGGAAGATCGACCATACCTCGTGATCCAGGCCTTTCCTAAACAGCACTGCCACTCCGCCTCCCATTCCCGACCGGCTAACAAATGCAAAGATCTGATAGTCGTCGAAAATGGGGGCTAGTGCGCGCGTGTCGGAAATCCTGGTCTCGTTGACGGCAATTACATCCATTTCTATAGACCTGAGGTCGTTGAGCAGGTGACCCTGCTTCCAGAACGATCCCAGGCCTCGAACATTTAGACATCCTACTCTTAATACGGCCATGTTTGCAGGTTAAAAAGAGAGAGAGGAAGGTTTACTTACCTTCTGGGCTCTTGTGAAGGTCGGGTTGTTCGACCTCCATAGTTGGTGGGGTTTCTTTTGGGAACCACTTTAAAAGTCTTGAAGTGGGTTTTACGTTCGGGGTTCCCACGTCCCGAGGAAAGCTGTCTCGTATTTCTTTGAATATATCGAGCGACATCCGCACCAGAACCAAATCTTCCGGCACGCGAAATGTGCTCGATTTATAAATTTCCTCCTCTTTTCGTATATTTTCACTTCGTGCTACGAGGGCCATCAGTTCCTTGTTGGCCCTCCTGACGAGCACGAAGTTTTGTATGTTTTGTTGGTATGATTTTATTTGTTTGCGTGACTGTGGTGGTGATGGTTTTGGTGGTGTTGTTTCGGTTGTATCTGTGTTTGTTGTGAGTGCGGTGTCTGTGGTTTCAGATGTTTGTGTGTATATTTGTTCTTGCGTCTGTTTAGGTTGTTTGCGTTTGGGGGATTCTGGTGATGGTGATGGCGGTGTTGATGTTGGTGTTATTGGAGAGATGTTTGCGTGGGTGGTGTCTGCGTTTTTTATTGTGGGTGATTTTGTGCTTTGTTGAGTTTTTTTTTCTTTTTGTGTTTCCTTTTTTGTATTTTGGGGGATTTTGGTTTTCCCTCATCTTCACTACTGGTAAATGAGGGGTCTGTGCCTGTAAATGTGTCTATGTATGTTTATGGTTTTATTGGTGTGTGTATTTTTTTTTTGGGGGGGGGGATTTGACAGCTTTCCTCGTTTCCCCCCTGGGTGGTCAATGTTGGTGGTGGTCTTTCTATTGGTGTTGTTGGTGGTTTTGCCGGTGCTGGTGTTGGTTGTGGTCCTCGCCCCGGCGTCGGCAGCAGTGGAGCCTTTCGACCCCTTGCCTCTTTCAGCAGTTGAGGGCAGAAGGCTCGCAAATGGGTTTTTTCCCCACAAACAAAACACTGCGGCCTTTTGCATTCGGTCATAATATGAATGACCGTTCCATTCTGAAGGGGCGGATGTGGTCCGGGATTGTCTTCACATTCTCGGGCCTGATCTGGAAAGGATCTCCAGGTCAACCCCGGACCAGCCCTCTCTGGCTGTTCTGGTCACTTCTATAGGGACGGTATCCGTCCCCTCCACAATCACACATCCCAGAAGCCACCACATGTCAAGTCCTGGTGGGATTCTGGGAATGCGGAGACGGGCCGTTCTTTTTCCCATGTGGGAGGTGTACATTATGACCTTGCTGGTTTTGCAAGGAGTCATAGCGTGTTTCATAGCGAGGACTTCTGACTTGAACAACACCGAAATGGTGCCGTACTGTCTGCCACTCACTATGTATTCGGTGTCTTCTCTGATGCACCTCAGCGCGACTTCGACATCTTCTTGTGGGATTAAAGCTGCCCTTTTGGTTTGTGCTGAGATGCATCTATAATGCACCGTTCTGCGCTCCACTGCCTCAATAGCTTCTACCGGGACAGTTAAGTTGGCCCAGGTTAGCTCTTGCTTGATGAGCTTCCATGGCTGGGCCAACCATCTTTGTTTGATAGGTCCATGTTGAAGCATGGCCTCTTTTTTGCTGCTGCCGCAGCGAAAGTGTTTTTCTTGTTTTCGTTGGGGGTGTTGTGGTCGTTGTCGTTGTTCTTGTTGGTGTTGTTAGCACTGTGGCTGTTATCATTGTTGTCTTTGTTGCCACCGTTGTTCTCGGTGCAGTTGGTATTGTTGCTGTTGGTGTTGTCGCTATTTGTTTTCATGTTAGTGGTGTTGATATTGTTGTTGTATTTGTTATTTTTTTTTTTGTTATCTGTATTTTCGTTGTCGCTGTTACTGTCATTTTTTTCAAAATTAGAGTTCTCATTGGTATCATTGGTTACATTGTTTGTGGTGGTGTTTGTGTTATCAATTTGTGTTAATTTCGCTGTAGCGCTCCTCTCAACTTCTACGTCGTTGTGGCACGACCGCAGACATATCGCTGGGGGGCGTGGCTCAGCCATATTTTTTTTTTCTCCGTAAATGTTTTAACTTGTAAAGAAAATTCAAATATTTGGGCCAAAAAGCCCAAATATTATACTTCCCCCTTCACAGGGCAAAGTCTAAGGGATTATATATCCCTTACACAATAAGAAATATTTAACAACAAATAATTTTAACAGACAAATAAAGCGATTACTGGGAGCGAGCAAAATACGTCCGCTTAGACCAATAATAATAATAATAATAATAATAATAATTGTTTCTACTTTTGGCACAAGGCCAGCAATTACCCAGTGCATTGCTGGTACTTTATTTTATCGACCCCGTAAGGATGAAAGGTAAAGTTAACCTCGACGAGATTTGAACTCAGACCGTAAGGGGACGTAACTATGCTGGAAAGCATAGTGTCCGACCCTCTACCGATACTGCCAATTCACTAATAATAAAGTTAAAAAGGATTTCGAACTGCCATGAAATCAAGGTCGTACCGATTGTCATTGGCGCACTAGTTACTATCTCAAAGAGTTTCCAAGGATGGTTAAAGAACATTAGTCCATCCCCGCTTTTTGGAACGCTTCATAAGGCATGCTTGCTGGGAACAGCAAGAACCCTGCGATAGGTCCTGAATATCTGAGGCTGCAGGTAGTGGCTTGATATTCATTTCAACAAACTTTCCAGTTAAATAACATCAATGACTGAGACTCAAAGAATAATAATAATAATAATTGTTTCTACGTTGGCACAAGGCCAGCAGTTACCCAGTGTATTACTGGTACTTTATTTTATCGACTTCGTAAGGATGAAAGGCAAAGTTAACCTCGGCGGGATTTGAACTCAGAATGGAAAGGGCCGTAACTCAATGCATCAAAGCATGGCGTCCGGCCCTCTACCGATACTGCCAATCCACCATAATAATAATAATAATAATATCACAAATCCCAGGAAACCCGCGTATAGAAGAAATACAAAATAGCGTACTAATGGGAACTGCCCATATACTAAGGAAGATTCTGTCAATATAAGTACATCACAATTCAAACACCTAAAGATGCATGTGTGTGTATATATGTTCTTTCTTGAACATGGCGGACCTTGTTGTCTCTTGAGTTCACTGGTTGTGACTTGGTGATATCTCGTATGAACATAAAGCAAGATAAATGCAACTGTTATAATAATTGTTTCTACTTTTGGCACAAGGCTAGCAATTACCCAGTGCATTACTGGTACTTTATTTTATCGACCCCGTAAGTATGAAAGGCAAAGTTAACCTCGGCGGGATTTGAACTCAGACCATAAAGGGCCGTAACTCTTTGCTGCAAAGCATGGCGTCCGACCCTCTACCGACACTGCCCTATAACTGTTATAATAATAATAATATCTTCATCATCATGATCGTCATATTCACCATCATCATCATCTCATCCATTACCTGCCTACTGGAAAATATATTTTAAGCCCAATTAATCTTTCCAAACAATCCTGTTACAAGGGAATTAACTTGTAATAAAATGTTTGTTTTTGTTATCTCCCTTGAATAAGAATTTTTTTTTTTTTTTTTTTTTTTTTGGTTTCTTTTCGTTTCAACGTCGCTACGCTCTTATGAAAAATACTCTACGTTTTGGTCTTCTCTCGATTTGACAGTGAATTGGCAGTATCGGTATAGGGTGGGACGCCATGCTTTCACGCATAGTTACGTCCCTTTACGGTCTGAGTTCAAATCCCGCCGAGGTTAACTTTGCCTTTCATCCTTACGGGGTCGATAAAATAAAGTACGAGTAATGCATGGGTAAGTGCTGGCCTTGCGCCAAAAGAAGAAACAATTATTTATGAATATATTGTGATAAGCAGGAGATATCTCGAATCTTTCTTCATCTCTTCCTTAAGTCGTAGAGTTTAATCAACCACTTCCTAATTTATACACTGTTATTATCTTATTTAATTGTACGTGAGTGAAATATGAAATATTCCCATTTCTTAAGTAAGCAAAATTCTCCAGCTTTCTAGAAAACAGCATTTGCAAATTTATATCATCAGCCTCATCCATTCCCTGCCCACTGCAAGGCCATGACCTCTCCAAGCCTGTTCCACTTGAGTTTTGGGCTCCCTCATTTCTGCCAAATCACTGGAGTATCTATTTCAAACCAAAGTACGAAGTTACAATTTTAAGAGTAGGGTAGTCGATTACATCGCATCCTCTATTTGGTTCGTGCTTAATGTTTATCTATCCATGGATCTTGACCTCTGGCTGACAGCGTGTTTGGGGCATTTAAATCTGACGGAGCCCATACATAACCCGGTCTAAAAACAACCATTGTCTTCCAGAGAAAGTGACTCAAACAAAAACTGAAACATTGGGACAGAGGAAGTATCAACCCCAGTACTAGATTGGTATTTTATTGATTAAATGAGATAAATACTGCAAAGCATTCTATATGACCGTGGTACTTGTTATTGGTAATATTTAAACTTAGGGACGAAACTAAGGGTAATTTGTAAGATGTTCTGCTGAATCGATTATCCATCCCTATATATATATATATATATATATATATATATATATATATATATATATACAACTGGAAGCTTAGTAAAATCGAAGCTTTGGCTGTGGCCAAGCAAAGTCGACCTACAATAAGGATTGAGTAGCAAAGCACTCAATAAGGGTAGGTCCTTAGAGTAATAACATTACGTTTAAACAGCTTGACAAGTTGAAAATTGCGGTAGGCAAAACCCAACCATACTATATACCAAAACAACGAAAGAACTAATCGGGTTAAAACAACAGACCTGGACAGATCGAACGATATTCTGCAATACGTCCGATATGTTTCTATGAATCCGAAATCATCAATCAAACTTACGTAACACGTAAGTTTGTGGTATTCCATGATCGAACAGGGGACTCACTTCATCGACAGGCATTTCGTTCTTTTGCTTCAAACGGGTGTGAACTTAACTCCATGCGACCGCCACAATAGACAGCCTTCAATCATTTCGTTGTCACGTGTTATTTCCAACAAGGGAAGCAGACCCCGGTTTTTGGCGGGTAAATTCAAAATGTTAACAAAGGAAAATAAATTCGGCTCAACATTCCGAATAAAAGCTCTCCACTAGACGTTATTAAACAAACACAAATAATCAACCAATCAACAGAATTGTCTAATTAAATTAATTAATATTATGTCTAGGAGATAATAATACAAGTGGAAGCTTAGTAAAATCGAAGCTTTGACTGTGGCCAAGCAAAGTCGACCTACAATAAGGATTGAGTTGAGTAGCAAAGTACTCAATAAGGGTAGGTCCTTAGAGTAATAACATTACGTTAAATAGCTTGACAAATATATATATATATATATGTGTGTGTGTTTTATTTAAGAGGTTTTATTATGTTCTGCTCCTATGAATAATTTAATCTTTCCAAACAATCGTGTCCTCTATTTCTTGCCAACCTTTTTGTTAATTAGTATGTAGGTTTACAACGGGTGCTAAATAACTTTTAAAACATGTTTGTATTTGTGTTTTTCTTGTATACCTAATGTTTTTTTTTGTTTTTGTTTTTTGTTTCAGCGTCGCTATGCTTGTATAGCAAGCATTCGACGTTTTGGTCTTTATTCTCTAGCTTTGACTATATTATTTACAAACATACTACCTGGCCCCGTACGCTCAAAAATGACTGCTAATTGTAGTATTTTGTATAAAAAGGGTATAAAACCAAGTTTTTTGTTTAATAAGTCTTTTATTACAAAATTGCTTGTGAAAAATCTATCCGCAACTAATATGCTTTGACTGTTTCCTTCAAAATAATTTGAAAGTTTTCCTTCCTTCTCGTTCGACTTACACCATTTAGCTGGCCATTAGCAGAATCCAAATTTCTCAGCAATATCACTATGGAATGTTTCTTCAGTGCTAATTATACGAGGGCCTGCCTGACGGCATCAGAGAATTAAAAATCTCTTCACGATAATTCTCGCAAATAAATATGCTATTAGCACATAAATACTTTGATATACCTGTAAGCCCTCCATCTCGAAGTAATTATATCTTGATATTCAGTTTGATTGAATCTTTGTTTTTTGTTGTTTTTGTTGTTTTGTTTTGGGAGGCTTTCTTGTTGGGGGAGTTTGGTTTTTCTTGTTGTTTTTTTCTTTGTTAAAATAATTTTTGTCGAAATTTTATCAATATCACCGATATTTACAACAGAAATGGCGTCGCCAAATACGTCTCTTATCAAATTTCCAGATGAAATCATTGTTTTTAGTATTTCTATCAGATCTTGATCTAAGCCCACATCATTAGAGACTGTTCCAATATCTATGCTAAGAAGCCATGCATTGAATTCAACTTGTCCGTTTATTCGCATATCCTTGGTTAAGGTAAAACTTGTCATATGTGTCTACAGAGGAGAATATCTGATAGAAGATTCAATTATAGAAGCATTTAATCCTCTCGGAATAACCAAGCGCAGTTTTCCTAAAGTCTACTCCAAGAAAACCTTTACCGCCAAAAGGCTTATGGCAGTTCATTATTTCCGCTGGCCTTGTGCCTAAAGTAGAAACAATTATTTCCGCATAGAGTTACGGCCTTTGCCATTCTGAGTTCAAATCCCGCCGAGGTTAACTTTGCCTTTCATCCTTACGGGGTCGATAAAATAAAGTACCAGTAATGCACTGGGGTAATTCCTGGCCTTGTGCCAAAAGTAGAAACAATTATTTCCTTTAACAGTGGATTGGCAGTATCGGTATAAGGTCTGACGCCATACTTTGCAGCAAAGAGTTACGGCCCTTTGTGGTCTGAGTTCAAATCCCGCCGAGGTTAACTTTGCCTTTCATCCTTACAGGGTCGATAAAATAAAGTACCAGTAATACACTGGGATAATTGCTGGCCTTGTGCCAAAAGTAGAAACAATTATTTCCTTTAACAGTGGTGAATTGGCAGTATCGGTAGAGGGTCAGACGCCATGCTTTCTAGCATAGTTATGTCCCTTTATGATCTGAGTTCAAATCCCGCTGAGGTTAACTTTGCCTTTCATCCTTACGGGGTCGATAAAATAAAGTACCAGTAATGTACTGGGTAATTGTTGGCCTTGTGCTAAAAAGTAGAAACAATTATTTCCTTTAGCAGTGGAACAATGCAATCCCTGAAAGCATTGACGCCTCATTAATTATTATTAATATTAGGTTCGCTAATTTTAATTTTTCTGATTGCGGTGATGGAGTCGTCATTAGTGACAGAATTTTCCAAGATAGGCATTGGGGTTTAAAACCACTGTGTACAGTTATTCCTTGGTGCAATATATCAGCCGCAGTGCCTGTTATAGGAAATGAGAGAACATGCTTTCCTTGACTACTCAAATTAAGTATCAAGGTATTGTAGAATTTCGTTTTTCCTGTACCACTGCGGCGATTTAAGTATAAAAATCTATTGGGTCGGTGTTCGTTATCAATAGCTGTGACAATTTGATCAAACGCACGACGCTGATTGTCTGTCTGTTAAAGAGGTAATTTGTGCTTCCATTCCAAGGTCGCTTTGATATTGCTCAACATTCTGGGCGTTCATCAAAGGCATATCAGTAATCGGAAGATACAAATTTCAGCATGCAAAACCTTGCAAGGGCAACGTTGTTTTAATTTCTCGTAAAGCCAGTTGTACTGAGATTTCTCTGGTGTGATGTCTAAGGAAGACTTCAGTCAAGCTTTCTTCAAACTTGTTGAACAGCATATCAGGATAGACTGGATTATTGAAAATGCAAATGAGTGTCAATAGCTATCGGGGCTGCTTTGGCATATTTGTCGAAGTAACCTCTTCTAAGTATCATCTCCACTCATAATTATTTTGAACCAACTGCCGGTGTTCTACTGCTTCTTTATACCTACTGCATATGACCTCATCCACTGTTTTCAATTACTCGAAATTCCTAGCTCCTTTAACGTGTAGATTTTTTCCTGATCCTTAGGGCTGACAGAATACATTCGACTTATGTTCCTGCGGGAGATGAACAGGAGGGCGAATAATTGCGTAGGATCTGTCATTTATTTTGGATTGAAAAAATTCACATTCCTTCCGGAGTACTCACATATCATATCTGGTATTTAGATAATTGTTGATTTTATCATGAATCGTGACATTATTGTCTGTTGTATCGTTGATGCCTATAGTTATCGAATCGTAGCCTTTACATATGTACTTATACACATATTTCACGGAGCAAAAGGCACACATTTCTACGTTGATATGGCAGTTGTATTTGTGATTTAGATACTTGTTATAAGGCACAACATATAGGTTATCCAATGCTTTCTGACCAACGTTTAACGTTGAACCCGGACATCTTCTGTGGGATGAATAACCCTCTTTTTGTTTTGAAAGGTTTCCAGTTGAAACTGTTTGGGAAAGCCTTTTGGGCAGTTCTTATTTACCATGCAAGGTGCTTTAAGGTTTTATTCATACATTTCTTAACAATTTCATAAAGTACTGGTTGTCTCTGGGTCAATTTCAGCACACACAATGTGGTCAATTTCTGTCAGTTGTGTTCGGTTTATCATCTGGATGAAGTATTAATAATAAATGGCCGCGCGGCAGTCCTCTTTTCTGAAATTCTATGATGTAACATTGTGCGACAACTCGAACAATCACATGTCTTTTTGTTACATCAATTAGTAGTTCTTGCAACAGAATATTGGACACCCGAGACATTAAATCTGCTCTATCGGAGGCTGTTTGATCTGGAAAGAAGTCATTTTGTATCTCGGGCCAATTAGGGTTGCATGTCTCTGTAAGAAATATGTTGAATGGACCAAAATTCCTTACAATTGTTAATCTATCTTGGTAGCAGACTCTCATATTTCTTGCTGATCTTTGGAATGATGATGGAAGAATGACTATCCGCCTGATTGGTGAATTATCCCTTCATTATCCCTTACAGTAGTTAAAGGTATTTCATATTGAAGCATTGAAATTATTTACCGTTGCTGGTCATCACGATTTCTAGTCATGGATCAAGATTGGGCTCAAGATGTTGAGATTTATGGTAGGAACCTCAGAGTTCCTTGGATATACTTTGAATTCTCTATGAAATGGTTCTTTGTTTCTGAATACGATAGCAATTCCATTGACTGTTGGCAAATTGCATCTCCTTCTGTCAATATTAGGATCTCTGTTGAAGACTAAGTTGACGCTTGGCATATCAATGTTTTCTTCATGAGCACACTATTGTTCTTGTACTTCAATTTCATGAAATGTTCAAAAAGACTGAGCACACACATTATCATTACGAATAATATTATCCAAGTTTTCGAGCACTTCTTGGAGGCAACTTTAATTGGCATGATTCTGAGCTCTTATTTCTGTTGCTTGGGTGCTGTCTACAACACAAAGATGAGCTTATTGTTTTCCTTCGGTTGCTTTTATTTAGATGAATAGGGGAAGTTCCATGGTAAATTTGTCAATGTGCGCGGAAAAATATGGACCTCTTCCTGTTAGATTCTGCACATGAGCACAAATCAAAGCGAATGATAGTGATGAAATATATGACCGAATGTTTCCCTTTGAAATTCTTATAATGTGGATGATTTTGATCAGATAGCAATGATACAAAATATGGTGGAAATTCTCTTCTGATAGGAAGTAAAATTTTGCCTTTGTGACAACAATTATTAAAGCGTTTATCTGGTGGTTTCTCTGCAGAACAAATGCCAAATTGAGTCCATATTTCCAGTTATGAATGTGAACTCTATTTTCTAAATGTGTGTCATTATCAACTATAAAACCTGCATCATTTACACGGGCAGCTCTCATTGCCTTGGCATTCCTTTCCCGTCTTTGAATTGTTTCTTCTGCCCCATTTTGACATTGCTGTTCAAAACTCTGTCTCATAATCTGTCTGCGAACTATTGTTTCTTCTTCTGTTTCGTTTGCAATCATCTGGGAAAATCCTTCTCTCATTTCTTCTCTCCTTGCTGCCGCTTGTTCTTCAGTTTCCTTTCTAGGCTTTTGCGAAGCTCTTTCTCTCATATCTTTTCTCCTATTTGCCGTTTGCTCTTCTGCTTCATTTATAAGCCTATAAGGCGCCTTTTCTCTCTGGTATTTTCTCTTTGCATCAGTTTCAACATCAATTTCATTTTCATGGCGACGTGCTTGTCAAATTCTGTCTTGGTTTCTGATGGCAGCAGCTCTTTCAGCTGAGAAGCATGCTCTTCTATTCCTCTGCCTTTCTCTCGCTAAACGGTGTTTCCTTTCAATTGTGCTATCGATTACTGAAACTAAACTAAACTCGTACACATTTTTTAATAATAACTATATTTTATTAACAAAGTTAGCTTTAAAACCATTGATAATTACATAAATGTGAAAAAGAAAGATAAAAGCAAAAGTAAGTAATGAGAAAAGGAGAAGGGGTAAAGAAGGGCAGATCTGGCTAAATGGGAGAGTAGAGGGAAAGACTATAAATACTATAAAAGAAGGGACTCTTGGGCCACAGAAGAAAGGGAGAGGGAAGCGAGTAAGAGCCGAAGCGAGTAAGTTGGAGGCGGAGAACGTGTCACATGTGGCGTCCCAAATGAGGGATTTACCTCGTTCGAATGGGAAGAGGGTAGTGGCGAAAACGAAACGTTTTTTGAGAAAAAAAACAAAACAGATCCATTCATGTCACCATCTCCAGTAAAAAGCTGGCGGCGTTTTGTGTAAGATAATCTTGTTTCAAAAGGTGGTGATCGAGCGCATGGAAAAAAAAATGTTTTGTATATAGAGCTGCGCAAGTGCGGGTGCGTATGTGTGTGTGTGTGTGTGTGTGTTTTTATACGTCCGTACGGAGCTTAGAGGATATATATATATATATATATATATATATATATATATATATATATAGAGAGAGAGAGAGAGAGAGAGAGAGAGAGAGAGAGAGAGAGAAATGTATCAATTCCTCACTCATTGAGTGCTTCGTGACTGCCTCAACATCTGCAACTTCTGTTATACTCATAATTATTATTTTCTCCTAATTAATTGTTTAATTGATTGTTTGTAAACCTAGTCGAGAGCTTATTTGACGCTGTGAAAAAATCCTTTGTTCACACTTTATATGTACCCGCCAAATCCTCGGCCACCTGACCTTCCTCTTTTTTTAGAAAAGTCATGTGACCTCACTGCCGAATTTACTAGACTGACTAATGATGTCTAGATAACCGAACAAATCGGATACATGGGACGCAAAGCCTGTTGAAGAAGGGATATCTCCGTTCCATCAAAAGATGCATCACTGACTTGCATATACATTAGGCAACTTGGAATGTATCTCTCCTGGATCCCAGAAACCTATCGACGATTTCATCGATTTGTATCGATTCATGTCCACTCGAGTTGCCCCAGGTTAATGTTCGACCTTTTTGTTTATATCGATGTTGTTGTATTATTGTAGCAACATGCTTTTGGTTGCTTTATTATTGGTTTCACAATTTTTAACTTTTTTGTTTTTATCAATTCCTCCCTCATTGAGTGCTTCGCGGCTCCTCTAATAATTCGATCAACATCTGCTATAGTGCAGCTGCAACTTCAGTTATACACATTATTATTTTTTCCTCCTAGTCCTTATATCAATTGTTTAATCGAGTGTTTGTAAAGCTAGCCGAGTGCTCCTCCCCAGTACATTTGTTAAAAGCTGGGTGAATGTGGTGAAGATGGCCCATGTAAACTCTGATCACGCACCGGTAGGCTAGCTGAACTAGAGAGATGGGCGCCCTCCTAGGGGGCTCTTTGTGTGTTGGGTGGTTTAGGATTTGTGGGGTTCCTATGTCACTCCAGGGTAGTCCTCCCCTTAATGGGGGAACTTTCATTTTTTAAATTCTGTTGTGTATAGTTATGTGTTTATTTATTTATTTCTACTCAATTTCAGTGTAAATCCCCACTGTATCTGTCTACTGTATTGTCCCCTTTTTGTTGGCCTTGTGGCAAATAAAAGGAAATAATAATTATTATTATAATTATTAGGGCAGCAGATCGGTCGTATCGGTATAGCGTCGGACAATATGCTTTGTGGCATAGAGTTACGGCCCTTTACGTTCTGAGTACAAATCCCGCCGAAGTTAGCTTTGCCTTTCATCCTTATGGAGTCGATAAAATAAAGCACCAGTAATGCACTGGAGTTGATTTAATCGATTTCCCCTCTCCCCAAATTGCTGGCCTTGTGCCTAAAGTAGAAATCATCATTACTATTCCTGTTGTTGTTGTTATATTGTTTTTACTATTATTGTTGGTGATGAATGTCCGAAGACGTAGATTTAAGTTGTTTAAATTGGTATTTTGTTAAGCTTTACTTGTTGATAGGGGAACATAAAGCCCCCGGTTCTACCAAGAAGAAGAGTGTCCTCATAATATTTGGGACTTATACCCAAATATTTGAAATTTAAATTTCTCCCAAATTTTGGTTAAATAAAATATGGACGAAATACGCCCCCTCGCGTTGAGCCATTTATCACGTGACAGCGGCTCAATTCTCGAGACAAGCATAACCGCCACCAGCACCACCAATGTTTCAAGTTGTAACAACTATGCCAATATAAAAGGCGTCGCTAGCAACAACAACAACAAAACAAGCGAAAACAACAACAAAACAATGACAACAATACCAACAACAGTAACAACGCAAAACAAGCAACAGCAGCAAAACGAACAACACCACCAGAACCGCCAACAACAACAACAACGTGAACAACGACAACTCTAATAGCATCAGCAACAATGAAAAGACGACAACACTACCACCAGCAACAACAATGTGAACAACAATAAGAGTACTTTTGCATCCACAATTGCAAAAGCAGAAACACTATATACAATGGATATATCGGACAAAATCGAACGTTTGGCGCAGGCAGGAAAATCCATCAAAAGAGAAAAAACCTGGGCAAACCTAAACGATCCGGAAGAAGTACTGGCGGTAACGAAGAGAAGAACTCTCAAATCTAGATGTATTTCAATGCAATCTCGCAAATCAGAGATGGTCTCTCAACCAGAAATGGAGGCAGCACTGAAGTGCATCATGAATAACATATAACATGGCAATAGCCAAACAATTCCAGGGAATCTCGATGCTATTTAAAACAGAGGGCCTTACTTTCAAACACTCGGTCGTCCTCAGCAAGTTGAATCTAATAGTCATGTATCCGTTCTGCATGGGGAGGAGAACAGTAAAGGTAAGCGTTTCCAGGATTCCACCATGACAGGACATATGATGTCTCTTGGGATGCGTAACTACGGAGGGCCCAGAAAGTTTCTCCCTCTTCGTGAATTTGACTAGTTTGGAGATCCTTCTTAAAATCAGACCCGAATACATAAAAAATAACACGGACCATTTGAGACTATCGGGTGGGTACGAAATTCATGTGGTTACTGGGGACAAATGGCCGCACTGTTTCTTTGTGATGAATCCACACATTTGCAAGCCTTTTGCCCCCAGCTGAAAATTGCTGGGGGCCACAAACCTCCATTGTTGCCAACACCAGTGCCGAGGAAAGTAATTGCGGCACCAACACCTCGAACACATTAACAACAAAATCAACAGCATCACCAGCAGCAGCTAAACTACCACCGCAAACAACAACGACAGTCTCAAACAAAACCACCCAAGAGAAAAACGTGAAAAGCTCTCTCACTCTCTCTCTCTCCCTCCCTCTCTCTCTCTCACTCTCTCTCTCCCTCCCTCTCTCTCTCTCACTCTCTCTCTCCCTCTCTCTCTCCCTCTCTCTCTCTCCAGCCTTTATAGTGAGTCTGGGCTAGCTGTTTACACTCGGATACAATCTGAGCCAGAGTCTCCTCTCTCTCTCTCCACAGATCCTACACAGCGAGCTAGCCTCCTCCTTGTCAATATGGTGTTTCACCTACTTCGTTCTGAGGGCTAGCTCTTGCGCAGCCATTAGCATGCCTTCTGTAGCCTTTTTAAGGTCTCCTCTTTATTATTATTATTATTATTATTATTATTATTATTGTTGTTATTATTATTATTATTATTACTATTATTGTTGTTGTTGTTGTTGTTGTTGTTGTTGTTGTTTTGCTTCATACGTCTACAGGTTCCCTCCTGTAAGTTTGTTGTTATTCACGAGGCTTTAAAACGATTCTTGCTTAAATTTTGTTACAAAGTGTAAATTGGGTGCCGTACTTACCGCCTCAGAAATGCGACTATTATAGATTCAATTGCAAATGACGCCTTTAAAATTATTTTTAAAAATACTGGTGGGGATACCCTTCCACCACATCCATAAAACAGAACACTTCTTGTAAGGAACTAATGTCTTTACAAGGAACTGCAGCGTTTTGGGACTTCATGTTCTACGAGCCAAACATAGTTTAGTGTGTATTATCATATTGTGCAATGTTTACAAAATACGATAAAACAATACAAGTCGCAAAAGACAGGAAAATGCTGTTAGTATTACGTTGGTTTGAGTGGAGGTGTCGAAATATAGCACGTAAGTTCTAAAAAGGAGATTACTACGTAGAAATGACAGAATAGTGGAACGAATCATTAAACCAAATATTGAAAACCCATCAATTCATGATGTGGCATGATCATGTAAAGAATAAGCCTCGGGTAAATTGAATTGTGTTGGAAAAATTGAGTTTACTGTGAATTGTTTGGGGGTTTTTTTCTACTTAAATATCAAGTCATTCCTAAATCTTCAATGACAGGATTTCACACAGCTCCCGTTTACTTAAATATCAGGTCTTTCACAAATCTTCAATGACAGGATTTCACACAGCTTCCGTCTTCGCAAATTCACTTGCAGTTCGTTACTTATCTGTGGCTACGGAAAAAGACACACGCTAAAGATGTCATGCAGTGGGATTGATACCGGAACCTCATGATTGTGAAGTGAAACTCTCAAGCACTCAGTTATGTCTACGTTTATGGTTAATCATATATAGTACAATGTTGCAGTTGGTGTATGCTGTATTTTCGTTACCAACCAGTTTCTCGGTTAATCTGTGGATACATACCAGCAACAAATGCTCTGTACATGTAACTATGTCCCTATTACCGATTCACCAGAGTCTAACAATGTTCAGTGTATACTATATCACTAAACACTAAAGTGAACCACTATTTATGACTAGTCCACTTGTTAAGTTACAGTTATTAAATGTACTAGCAGAAGAACCGCCCTGCGAGAGGTTTTCTGCTAGCACATCTAATGAGCATATTGATATTATACGTAAATATATATCCATATAGATATGATACGTAAATTAAAAAGTAAATTGACAATATGCACATAGATTGAACAAATACTATGTTACTTTCTTCTGTAATCAGTAAAGTACTGTATGATACATTAAAAGAAAAGACGATAATGAAAATTGAAAGGTGATGAGACTGCATGGAGCTCTGTTCTGGCATCAGAACTTATGTGGCTTTTTAGACCAAACATACTTTTAAAATGTTATCCACATAAATTACACCTTAGTTTCGGTGCAGCTTCAACTGCCTGAGTTGTCTAATTTTGATGAATCTTAAATGTCTCTTTAGACCGCCTTTAGATTTGCATATTCTGTGACATATGTGACATTGATAAGTGGGAACTGGTTTGTAGGAAGTGTTTTATTGTGGGCTCTCATGTGAGACTGAAGTCCAGCCTCAGAAAGGCAGATTTTGTCACAAACTGTACAAGCAGAAAAAGTCCCTTTAATTTCGTATTCGCTTACTGGTTGTTTTTTTTTTTATATTTACTTGCATTAATGTTTTGCTCAAACATTTTTTACAAAATCAACATAAGAAATTCATTATAAAGCGTATCAATCTTATATCTTTCTTATCTACTTTGTTTTTTCTTGCCAATCTCAAAATTATATATATATATGTATATATATATATATATATATATAAGAGAGTGTTGAAGTTTGCCCAAACGAACTGTTGCTTACGTACGTTGTATACCAGGTAGAATGTGACAAATGCAACGACTACTACATCGGTAGCACAATCCAGCCACTACATGTCCGGATCAAGGAGCACATCAACACCAGGAACTCGTCTTTCCGGAAACACATAACCAATTGCGGAAACAAAGACGGAAGGCCCATTGTCACAGTGTTAGCGAGAGAACGGAACGTCGGCACTTTAAGAATCAAGAAAGCACTTTGGATCAAACACCTAAGACCACAAATAAATAACCGATCCGATAGAAGCGAGACGAGATGGCTGGTGTAAACAAACGAAACAACAACAGACACACACAGTGGCAATCGAATGATTGTTATTGTGTGTATAGCGTGTCCCCCATCCACCTACCAACAAACAATAATCAGGCAGACAACCAATACTGCCAGTATCAAAGACTGAATATAAGTAGTATAATAGATTGACAGCGAAGCACCATCCCACTACCCTATTAAAGAAGAACTGCCTCGACCTTTGCTTGACTGCAGCTATTCCGCGTGCACGCGCGCCCTACAGAATATCTCAGTTGTACACAAACGGCAGACAACGGAGGCCACGTGTTGTTCCTCTCCGACTAAAAACTTTCCCCCTCGGAAAACCCCCAGTTGATGGATGCGAAATCCGAAATATAGGGACAATTAAATCACTTCCAAGGTAACTCTATGTCGTGTTATTATTTTTACACTCTTTCCTACGTTCCTCTACACCCTATACGTCTCATTCCACACTTCCTCTTACATCTCTCTCATCAGCATCTGATTCTATTGCCCGGAGATTTACCTGTCTGCATTATTGAGGCTTGCAAAACGACAAATTATATATATATGTGTGTGTGTGTGTGTGTGTATGTGTGTGTATGTGTGTGTGTGTATACCAAAGAAAGTGTGGTAAGGAACCAGGCAGACCATAACGCACCAGAGTACTCGTTACTTAGTGTAGTAGAGTGGGTAATAGGAAAAGAGTCAGGACCCCGACGGCTGAGTTCCGGCCGTTTCGACAGCTAGATCTGAACACTTCGGATATAGCTGTCGAAACGGCCGGAACTCAGCCGTCGGGGTCCTGACTCTTTTCCTATATATATATATATATATATATATATATATATATATATATATATATATATATATATATATATATATATATATATATATATATATATATGAATGTATGTATAGTATATTTGGCAATATTCCGTATGTTTAATTAAAAACATTTTGAAGACCTTGCGCTATCATTTTTAAAGTAGTGACTATGTCACTTACTTCTTTTTTCCGCAAAGGAAGGGAGAGAAGCTGACAGATTCTGTTTCACACTGTTGGTTATCCTCAGAGCAACGTACCTCTGTAGAGACTGGATTCTTATAGAATTCCAGTAATCAGGAACTGATTATACAGAGCGATTGCCGGTCCAGCAAAAATTAAAAATTAGGATTGGTGCTCTGAAATAGCGATGTATACATGAATGTATGTATAGTATATTTGGCAATACACCGTATGTTTAATTAAAAACATTTTGAAGCCCTTTCGCTATCATCCTTTGCCGAAAAAAGAAGTAAGTGACATAGTCACTACTTTAAAATGATAGCGCAAGGTCTTCAAAGGGTTTTTAATTAAATATACGGTATATTGTCAAATATACTATACATACATTCATGTATACATCGCTATTTCAGAGCACCAATCCTAATTTTCAATGTTTGCTGGACCGGCAATCGCTCTGTATAATCAGTTCCTGATTACTGGAATTCTATAAGAATCCAGTCTCTATAATTTTCGGCAGAGGTACGTTGTTCTGAGGATCACCAACAGTGTGAAACAGAATCTGTCAGCTTCTCTCCCTTCATTTGCCGAAAAAAGAAGTAAGTGACATAGTCACTACTTTAAAATGATAGCGCAAGGTCTTCAAAATGTTTTTAATTAAACATACGGTATATTGCCAAATATCCTATACATACATTCATGTATACATCGCTATTTCAGAGCACCAATCCTAATTTTTAATATATATATATATATATATATATATATATATATAATCTATTTATTAACAAATTTAAACCAAATTCAAATATGTAATCACCCCCATTAGATTCTCTGCCTCCCACACACACACACACATGCGCACACACATACACACACACCCACATACACACACACACTCACTCACAGACATACACGACATAATAAGAGAGAAAAAATGCTCATACACATATTCTCCTATTTTTAATTTCCCACCACAAAGGGACCTGTGACAGACAGGGTAAAGCACACTCACACACACACTCACACACCACTCCCCCCCCCCCACACACACATATACACACACACACACACACACTCACATGTATCTTTTTTATATATACACTATCACACTCCCTAAAACCATATCCCCAAAATAGAATTTCTTTTACAACCCTTCTGTTACAGTCTCCTCAACAAGGAAGATGCAAAACTTACCTCAACACTTGATTTTAAATCTTTAATTCTTAGTTATTCTTATTAATTCTTTTTAATTGTAATCCTTATTAATTCTTTTTAATTGTAATACTCAACATTTGATAAGACGAATTTCACTAATACATCGAAACCGGTCATATGTTATATACTTTATATACATTATAAAACACTTTTCTTAAAGAATTGTCCCTATTTTTTTTTCAATAATGCCACTTTGACGAATCAAAGAAAAGGCAAAAAAAAGAAAAACAGACCCTTAAATATATTTTCAGTGCTATTTCCAATCTCACCTTTTCTCTCTCTTTATATATATATACATACATACATACATACATACATACATACATACATGATGATGATGGCTGCCCCCTCGTTATCGAGTATGGCCATTGCATGATATACCATTAAAATAAAGTACCAGTAATACACTGGGTAATTGCTGGCCTTGTGCCAAAAGTAGAAACAATTATTAATAATTATTAATTAATTCTATCATGCAATGCCTGTGCATGAAGATATTTTTTAAAGTGAGGAAAGACTGTGCACTGAACCAATCCCACTCTCTGGGCGACAGTAGCTATAACCCGAAAAGAAGAAAAGATCAACATCATCGGTAACTACTGAGCCGCAGGTTTTATATCGAAGTTATCCCAGTTTCCTGAGATACCTTCTCCTAGAAAAATGCCCCGACAAAGGATAGGGGTCCTTCACTCCTTCACTATACATACATACATACATACATACATACATGCACACATATATATAGTGAAGGCGCATAGCTTAGTGGTTAGAGCATTGGGCTTGCAATCGAAAGGTTGTGAGTTCAATTCTCGGACCGGGTGATGTGTTGTTTTCTTGAGCAAGACACTTTATTTCACGTTGCTCCAGTTTACTCAGCTGTAGAAATGAGATGATAAGACTGGGGTCCTTATCATTAAATTACCCAAGACACCTCCAACGAGATATACCTTGGAGGAGGCTAGCTAAACCTGCATAGGTGTGAGCTGTCACACACACACACACACACACACACACACACAGACACACATATATATATATATATAATAAGAAGTTGACGAACCCAGCATAGGTATCAATGCTAGGACCAGTTGCATCTCAGCGTACTCAATAGGTAATGTAAAATACACTCCCACACAGTTATTCGCTTCAATACAACACACGTAAACGGGTATCTATAGTAGTTCCCGAACTCGAGTTTCTGCCACACTTAATGCAGCAGTATGGTGTACTGTACCCTCTTCCGCATATATTATGCAACAATGCATAATCGGCGCATGTGCCTTCATCAGCGGGTTTCGCCTTGTCAATAACCAATCGATCGACAGGATTCGACTCCAGTCCGTGCCGGCTATGACTGCTTGTGACGGCCAAGACAGTAAAGTGATTAGCAACTGGAATATGATACAATGCTGTCCGGCCACCGATTTATAAATTTACGTGATGGCAGTAGATTAGAAATTAAATAGTTCTGCTGCCGTCATAACTCTTAGCCATCGTGTTTCAAATACAAATTAATAATGGTAGCACTCGGCTCTAGTCTCCAAGTACCATGGCGATAAAATCGCGATAGTAAGAGTGGTAGTGCCTAAAACCTTTATCCGGACATTAAATGCTAACAGCTATTACTCAGCGATATAGAGTAGCGCGCTGGTTAGCGACCAGCCACATGCGTAAACCAGTCTATTCCACAACTTATACGATCCAATATGTGAGTGAGAGAGAAAGTTTATAGCAGGAATTAGAGCGCATATCAAAACAAAACAAAATAAAAGATGTGAAAAATTGTTTAACTTAAACTCATTAATCTGCTGGTTGGGAGACAATAATAATAATAAGTTGACGGACCCCAGCATAGGTATCAATTATATATATATATTATAGGTATAAATATATTATAGGTATCAATTATATATATATATATATTATAGGTATATATATATTATAGGTATATATATATATATTATATGTATATATTATAGTTGACGGACCCAGCATAGGTATCAATTATATATATATATATATATATATATATATATATATATATATATATATATATATATATATATATATATATATATATATTGTTATACTTGGGGAGGGTCATATTTGTGTAATATTGCCAGAAATAATAACAGAATTAATAACACAAATGGAAAGACACATCCAACACTTCATCAACCGCATGCAGTTCTCTGGCTACAACCAAAGAGACAGAGTCAGAGTATACGAAGGAGCCATGGAGAAGTATAAGACCCTCATAGAATTGGACTTAAAAGGAATTTCCCCATTATACAGGAGAAAATCATCGAATAGCTTAGATAGGGCTAGACATAAGATAGGGAAAGCCACCTCATGGTACGACAACCAGAGATACCAGAGTGTCATGTTTGTGGACGCTACCTCTGGAGGGAAATTAGCTAACCAGTGTAGAAAGGCCCTGAGAAAGACCCACTTAAAGATTAAGGTGGTAGAAAGCCAGAAACCACCATAAAATCCCTGATCAGCAAAACCTACCCTTTTAAGAAAACCCACTGTACTAATAGGAAATGTATCATATGTAAGGTAACCCCCCCGGATAAACTGTAAAACTAGAAACGTAGTCTATAGCATAAGATGTACAGAGGGTACTTGCAGAAACATGACAACAACATACATAGGCGAGACAGCTCGTAGCATAGGTGAAAGGATAGACCAACACTGGGGGGAACTAAAAGGACGAAAAAACGGTTCAGTACTATACGAACATGCCAGACAACAACACGTCGGTAACATAGACAATATAGAAATTAGAATAATATCTAAACAAAGAAATGACCCAGCAGATAGGCAAATCATAGAGGCCAGTGAAATAGAACTTAGAAGGCCAAGGCTAAACAGAAAGAATGAATGCAATAACAACAACACCCAAACAAACAACACTGACCTAAGAGAAGTATAAATAAATAAATAGATAAATAAATAAATAAATACATACACAAGCACAATAACAACAAACACATATAAACACACACTAGTAAAGATAGAATACATTAACCAATACACAGTCACCCAATCACCAACACACATCAAACAAAACACTATACACACACGCAAACGCATGCGCAAAGAAGACAAAATAAAATAAACAAATAAATAAATATATAAACAGACTAAATAAAGATGGCGTAGAAAATACAATGCAACGGGAGGAAACAATAGCACCACTGACGATGTTGCAGATGTGCAACGAAAGAACTTTGATAACTATATATATGTGTTTGTGTCTATATTGTATCTGTATTATTTTTGACCATTGGTCAGTCAATGGCAACATTGAGGACCGAATAAATTAGATTGCCGATATAAAAGACACAGAAGCGAAAAACGAAAACCAACCAAACAGTGAGTGTGTTCTGTTATTAATTCTGGCAATATTACACAAATATGACCCTCCCCAAGTATAACAATATTTGTTTCGACACACGATTTCATATCAAAAACCTCGCAAAACTAATTCATCGCCGTTATATATATATATTTTATATATATATTTTATATATATATATATATATATATATATATATATATATATTATATATTTTATATATATATATATATATATTTTATATATATATTTTATATATATATATATATATATATATATATATATATATATATATTTTAAACCTAATTCTGTTTAGTTAACTATATCTAGGCGATTATGCTGTCGAAATATTCGATAAATATTCCGCTACGGCCGACGCGAAGTGCTAGTTTCGGTTATTTGTCGGAGATTCCTTCATAGAAGCCTCATTCTTATAGCCTGGTCTATTCGATTTTTTATATAGTTAATTATGCTAATTGGGAGAGGAAATAGTGTATATTTTATCTTGTGATTCTATAGACATGTTTTATGATATATAGCTCTGATTGTTTAATTTATTAATTTTTCATTGAGCCACAAAGTGACCGGTTGCAAAACACGTATATGTATATGTATGTATATATATATGTAAACTTTTATATGTAATAATCTCCCACTAGATTGAGATACAAATTTGGCTGTATTGTGCTGTGCTTTCTAGCAAAAATGCCACCAGTCGTAAGCAACTGCAGGGACCTGTTCGTACATTTCAGATCGGCCCTCCCACTCGGTGCCAAGTTCGGATACATAAAGAACGAACTGGCACGTATCAAGAACAAATGCACCGACGCCAGAGACCGAGACACACACACCACACATTTCCTGGAAGTACTCAAACTGAACGGATACACGACATCCACCACAAACCGTGCCAGAAAGAACAGAGGACACCACACCCGAGGCACTAACACTTGCTTCCTGAAGCTCCCACACTTCAGTGAAGAAACAACAACAGCCATCCGCAGAGCCATCAGACGAGAAGGTCTGGATATTCAACTGGCCCATTCGGGTCCTTCTTTGCGCGGACGGCTAGCTAAGAGACACTCCACCAGACATGACAACTGCTGCAGACTAGCCAACTGCCCCATCAACGACACAGACCGATGCCACCAGGCTTACGTAGTTTACAGACTAGAGTGTGACAAATGCAACAACTTCTACGTAGGTAGCACCACCAGACCACTCCACATAAGAATAAAAGAACACCTCAATACTAACGCTTCCTCATTTAAGAAACACCTAGTTAAATGCAAAAACACTGATAAAAACATAACAGTTAGGATAGAAACTAAGGAAAGAAACCTCGGCAATCTTAGAATCAAGGAAGCACTCATTATAGATAGAACACATCCACCAATCAATAATAGACTAGAGCTCAACACCCAATTTATAACCTGATAGGGCCTCTAGCCCCACTTTACACACCCCACACACACGCACGCGCACACCTCCACTTATTCTCTCTCACACATACACACACAAAACCAGTTCTAACACCAGATAACACCTACCCCCCATTTTTACGATTAGACCTATCTTCCCACACTCACACACACACCCACATACCTACACCTTCATGCTTTCTCCCACACACATATACAGGCACGCATATAAAATTTAAAAAAACACAACAAAAATAAAAACATAACAATAACAAACCCCTCTTAAAGGGAGACTACTCTTTACCCACCTAATTTTAATTCTTTGATATTAAAGTTAGAACAGATACTCTATACTATTTCCGGTCAGCATGGCTTCATTAGAAATTTAAAGACGCTGGTCTGAGACCTTTACTTCCCTCCGAAGAAGAGATATTATCTCGAAAATTAAGGACATTTAAATAAATTCAAGGTGAAAGACGAATTCACATCAATATCTCTCACTATTGCATTCTTTTTTCTATGTCCATATCTGCATTGTCTTGGCCTTATTACACATATTCTAACGTTTATATATATATATATATATATATATATATATATAATTAAGGCTAGTTTTACAAAGGGGGTCGGAAACGACACAGTTAGGTTATTTATTATAGCAATGACTTCTGCGGGACAGGAAATATTTCATTCGTATGAAACTCGTTTGACATTCCTGGCGATTTCATGCTGACATATTTGTAGCCCTGTAGAAGTCATTTCTGTGTAATCTATATATATAAAACTGTGGTTGTCTGTCTGTCTATCGATTTTTGGCACACATCTCCTCTTAGAATCTCTCACGGAATTGCACCGAAATTGCTATACTTGTACATTGAGCCCTAGCGAAGACATCGGAAAAAAAATATTTCAAATTGACCCGCCCTATCTGACGAAATCGAATATAATGTATCGATTTTTGAGCGTAAGTGATCAGTTATTTCCCTTTGTTCTGTTTACATTGAGCGTCTGCGTGCAAAAATTAAAAAAATTACGCTGGCTTTATCAGCGTTTAAAATGACATTAACACAATACACGCGAACACTAAGCTTCCGTTTTGCTTCATTTCCATTTAAAAGCCTTTTAAAACAATATTTTTACTTGAAAACAAGTCTATTTAAAGACTACGTAAAACAAGCAAATATTTCGTAAAAAAAAGCAAAAATTATATAAGTTTATTTAAAATATATGTATCTGTAAATTTCGTTAGGCGTGCAGACAGACAGTCGTGCAGACAGACAGTCGTGCAGAGAGGTGATATACGCGTGCAGACAGACAGTCGTGCAGAGAGGTGATATAGGCGTGCAGACAGACATAACTGATAATTTGGTTACGCTAATGTTTTTCTCTGCGTTGCAGTGTTTACATTTTCGATCTTTGTTAATAAATAACCAGTGCAGTTTTTATCCCCAGCATCCTCTTTTGTTATAACATTCGGGTTATCGTTATGTTTTCTTAACTTCATAAGGCATATTGTTGGTTGAGGGAATATTAATCAAAAACACCACATGCAAGTCTGCACAGTAGACACTACAGTTTTTAAGCCAAGAAAGAAACTTAACATTGTAACTTTAACACAGCTACTGAGCGACCCCGAGCAACGCCGGGCTTTACTGCTAGTATAATATATAACACCTTGACCGACCAGTCTGTCGGGTGCCATTCGGCGCCGCTGGTCACAGCACGTGCTGTTTTAGCCATACGATGACGCCATCCCACTGGCTAGGCGGGCAGGCCGTAAGTCTAAAGTCTGTCTTAAGCCAAAAGGCTCATTTGGCCGGTCCTCATCCCGGTTTCATGACGTGAAGCGACTGAGAGTACAAGATTCCCCTCTGGACAGGGCGCCAGTACATCGCAGGGTTAAACATCCAGCTATTGCTGGTACTCATTTTCAGCTGAGTAAACTGGAGCAAAGTGAAATAAAGTGTCTTGCTCAAGGAAACAACACATCACTCGGTCCGAGAATTAAACTCACAACCTTTCGATTGCAAGCCTACTGCTCGAACCACTAAGCCATGCGCCTTCACATAATATATATATATATAAATATATATATATATGTGTGTGTGTGTGTGTGTGTGTGTGTGTGTGTGTGTGTGTGTGTGTGTGTGTGTGTGTGTGTACAAAAGCATTGATCTTTAGGAATGTGATAAACCAGAATTACTTTAAAAAATAAAACATGGTCATACCGTAATAGTTTTCTGTACAGTTCGATTCTGGCTTGTAATTTCTTGGACAATTACAGACTGCTTCACCCTGTTTCAAAATACAAGTGCCAATTGTACAGTCCCTATTGCAAGGTTGCATGCACAAGTTTCCTGTCCACTGTGGATTGCAGCTACAATATACGTCTGAGTCTTTGTCAAGCTTACATTCACCGTGTTTACATTGGTTACAAAGGTACTTTATATTCTCTGATAAGATATGACACTGATATATACCGTCATGCGATATGCACGTTTCACCACTTCCACAAATACTTGAGATCGGATCACAGTTCGCTGGAGTAAAACTAAGAGGTTTTAACGTGCTTCTAATGTCGCTGTTGTGGCATTTATAGATCCCGTTGTCTCTTTCAGCAATGCAGTCTTCACCATTTTGGCATGGCTTCAATATCGGATGACAAGTTGCCGCTGCAATAATCAGATCCATTGTGTTGTTAAAGCTGATGCTGTTGTTTCTGACGTTGAAGTTATTGCTAATGTTGCTGCTTCTGTTATTGAGGGTGATGCTTGTGTTAAAGTCCGAACCTGCAAATGGAAGTATTACTTATACAATTGGTACTTTATTAGTTTGAAACGAACAAAAACTGTATTGTTCATATAGCGTGGTAATGAAGGATGATGATGAGGGTGTGGATGAGGGTGGGATGGGAGCTACGGTGTTGGATGTTGGGGATGTGATGAGATGATTATGATTATATTTAGGAGGAGGAGGAGGAGGAGGAGGAGGAGGAGGGAGGGAGGAGGAGGCGGCGTGAGGGGAGACTTGTAGTACTGATCGTTATGATAGGTTAGTGACGTTTGTTGTAATTGATGTTTCTATTGTAAATATCTTTGAGGTTGTGGTTTTGTGATAGATGTTAATTATGATTATTGGGACGAGCAGAAAAACCGCCCACGAGCGGTTTTCTGCTAACGTATGTAGTGTGCATATGTGTATTATACGCAAATATATATGCATATAGATATATGTAAATTGAAAAGTAAATTGACAATATCTTCTTCTTCACCCACTTATTTCTGAGAGGGTCGTGGGGGCAGAGCCCTTCTCAAACACTCTTTCCAGCGAGTCAGTCAGTAGCAAAAATCTCTAACTGATCCAGCTGGATCCCAAAGTGTGACCAGCTAAGCTCATGGATGTTATCCAACTATCTTGCTCAGGGTCTACCTCTGGGTCTCTTGCCAGTTGGTTTTGCCTGTAAAATATGTCCAGCGATTCTTTACAGAGACATTCTAACCACATGCTCATAATATCGGAGTTGTGATCTCTCAATTCGAAGAAGTAGCGGCTCTACCAGGAGTGACTCTCTGGTCTCTTTATCGAGTAACGTTACTCCAAAGATCCTTCGGAGGAATCCCATTTCTGCCACTTCTATTTGCAATTGTATCCTTTTGGTCATTACTCAATATTCATGACCCTCGGTAACAGTTGGCAGGAATACCAGAAAGACAGCAAGTTTGGCTTTTACACCCCCCCCCCCTTCATCTGATTGCTAAATGCTGAGGCTGGCGCATTACTGCATCGGCTTTTGCAATTCTTGCACTTAATTCAGCCTTCTACAATCCATCACTCATGAACACGGCTCCAAGATACTTGAACTTCTCTAACTGCTTCAGTATATAAACTTGAGGGACTTCTGTACACACGTCCATCACGCAATGTGTATGTGTGTTTGTGTGAATGTATGTGTGTGCAAAAGGAAGGAAAGGGGTACACGCATATATATATGTATAACTTAAAAACAGTGACACGCACACACGTGTCTCTAATTTAAGAACGCCGACAAACTCACACGCGCGCACATACACACACTGTCCTATTACCACTTAAGAGCTTTGGCCTGAGCAAACATCCCTCAATTTTAGAACCGTCTGGGTTGTCCAGAATTGACGGGAAAAGACAAGAAGCAGGTGCCTTACCTGGGACGTCACAGTTAGAGATTATTTTGCTTCTTCCAACATTCTGAATGCAGCGGTAAGGGCGAGAGCTACAGCATCCGCAACTGAACGGAACAAAATCCTAAAATACCGTGTTCTGTCAGCTAACTACATTATCCAGCCTGTGGCGTTCGAGACGTTTGAGGAAGTCGGACTACTGACAGCGAGATTCTTATCTTCACTGGCGGCTCGCCAAAGAGAGGTAACTGATGATGCTCATGAGGGCACTTGGTTGTTCCAGCACCTCAGCCTCGCCATCACCCCAAGAAACGCTGCCAGCGTGTTGGCCTGCCTCAAAAATTATTAGAGAGGTTTCCCAGTGCTTCTCGTTATATTGCTATCTTGTAGCGGCTCTTTTTTCCACTCTTTCGCCTGCATATTGTTCTGTGGTCATTGTGTTCATGTGTGCATTACGTGCTTGTGTATTTTCTCTCTTTCTTTTTTTCCCTTTCCCTTTCCTTTGTATATATTATATTTGTTAGTGTTTTCGTTCTGTAACCATTATATTAAATGAGTTTAAAAAAAAAGAATTAATAAATAAATAAATAAAACGTTATACTTGTTTTACCCTCCCATTTCCAAGTCACCGAACGTTATCATGACTGTATGTGTATGTTTGTGTAAATGTATATGTGTGAAATATATGTACGTTTGTGTGAAAGTAAGTGTGAATGTATGTATGTTTGTGTGAACGTATGTGTGACTGTATGTGTATTTGTGTGAATTATGTCCGTGAGAGTGTATTTTTATAAGTTTGTGTTTGCGCGATTATAGTTATATACTCATAATAGTTATATACTCATACATATCGATGTATGTACGTGCACACTCATACACATCAGCGCGTAGAAAATCATAATCTCTCTATCTCTCTCATCACATACTCTCTCTTTCTATATATATGGTAGTTGAAGTGGTTGTGGTGGCGACGATATACCGGAAGTACTATTTTGAAATAAGTCAATTTTAAATTATTCATTTTTACGAAATTATTTGTTTACGAAATTGAATAGATAAATTATGTAATATTCATTCATTATTTATTCAAAGTAATCCAACTTATTTTACTAACTGGATTAAAAGAAATAAACCGTACGCAGTCCCGCAGTCCTTACTTTATTAGAGTTTAGATTCATTCAATATTTATGCAAAGTAATCCAACGCACTCCTCCCTTTATTATATTATAGATGGACATGATACTAGTTGTTTCTCAACTAGATATAGGAAAGAGACTTTTTGTATATCGTTTGAAAATATATATATGAATGTATCTATAGTGTATTTTGCAATACACTGTATGCTTAATTAAAAGCATTTTGAAAACCTTACGCTATTGTTTTAAAGTAGTGACTATGTCACTTACTTCTTTTTTCAGCAAACAAAGGGAGATAAGCTGACAGATCTCTGTTTTGTACTGTTGGTACTCTTCAGAACTTAGCACTCCCTTTGTCTGCTGAAAATTATGCATACAGTGTATTGCATAATACACTATATATATCGCTATTTCAGAGCACCAATTCTAATTTCCAATTTTTTAAAACAATACTTTAAAACAATAGCGTAAGGTCTTCAAAATGTTTTTAATTAAGCATACCGTGTATTGCAAAATACACTATATATACATTCATATATTTATCGCTATTTCAGAGCACCAATTCTTATATATATATATATATATTAGAATTGGAGCTCTGAAATAGCAATATATATATATGGATGTATATATAATGTATTTTGCAATACACTTTATGCTTAATTAAAAGCATTTTGAAGACCGTAAGCTATTGTTTTAAAGTAGTGACAAATTCACTCACTTTGATCTCAGCAAACAGGGGAGATAAGCCGACAAGTCTTGTTTCGCTTTGGTTGAAGCTTATCAAGGCCAACTACCCCACCTGTTTACTGAGATCATTGATGTTATATTCTTATAGAAATCTAGTAAATAATCAGGAGCTGATTATGCAGAGCAGTTATTGGTCAGGCAGAAATTAAAAATTAAAAACAGGTGGGGTAGTTGGCCTTGATAAGCTTCAACCAAAGCGAAACAAGACTTGTCGGCTTATCTCCCCTGTTTGCTGAAATCAAAGTGAGTGAATTTGTCACTACTTTAAAACAATAGCTTACGGTCTTCAAAATGCTTTTAATTAAGCATAAAGTGTATTGCAAAATACATTATATATACATCCATATATATATATATATATATATATATATATATATATATATATTTACTAAGCCTCCACTTATATTATTTACTCCTAGATTTAATAATTAACTAATTAATTTAATTAGAAATTCTGTTGATTGGTTAATTATTTGTGTTTGTTTAATAACATCTGGTTGAGAACTTCAATCTGAATGTTAGCGGAAATTATAATATTTCCTAACACTTTGAATCTACCCGCCAAAAACCGGGGGTTATTTCCCTTGTTGGAAATAACACGTGACAACTAAATGTTCGATTCGCTTGCTGTTAGCAGTACCATTTAGTGTTCGCCCCGTTCTTTGGTAGAACGAAATTCCTGTTGATGAAATGAGGCCTCTGTTTGAACATGAATACCACGAGCTTGCCAGTTACGTAAGTCTGATATTTGATTTCGGATTTCATAGAAACACTTTAAACGTATAACGTTTGATTTGTCCAGGTGTATTTTGTCAACCTGTTAGTTTTTCGTTACTTTGGTATTGTGTGTTAGATTTTGCCTACCACAATGTTCAATTTGTCAAGCTATTCAAACGTATGTTATTATTCTAAGGACCTACCCTTATCGAGTGCTTTGTTAACTCATTCATATTGTAGGTCGAATTTGCTTGCCCACAGCCAAAGATTCGATTTTACTAAGCCTCCACTTATATATATATATATATATATATATATATATATATATATATATATATTGACTGATATATCTCGTGGCACGCGGACTACATAGTCTCACTGGTTCGATATAGTTTTTGTTTTGTTTGTTTGTTTTGCTTCTTTTCTGCAACTTCATGTCAGCCCTAATTGAGTAGATATATTATCCCATGTAATTGTATAATTTAGGATATGTTGGCAAATGTGGCATTCCTTTGTTCTGAGGTACTATAGTTCATAATTTTTTAGACTGACCTATTTCGTAGAGGCGAACTCGTCGTTCAAATAGCCACATAGGTCTCTGTATTTAAGTGTTGTGCTTTGTGTGTATGTGTCTGTTAGTTTTCGTATTTATTTGTCTGTGCGGGCATTTTCGCACGTGTTTCGGCGTGTACATGTGTGTGTGTTCATTTGAATACGTCGTTGTATAGTTTGCCTGTGTGTGTTTGTGTGTTTGTTATTGTATGTGGTTAGTTGAATTTATCTATAGTATCTCACTTTCATTTTTTCTACTGATTTCGATTTTCTACTGATTTATACAAGAAAAAATTATTATGGAGCTGCCTGAGGGTTTCGGCCGTGTAGAGGTCAGCGCGCCACACCACCACGGCGCCTCCCTTGTCCGCCAGTTTGATGACGATATCATCTCGGCTACGGAGGGAGCGGAGAGCGAAGAGTTCGCCCCGTGAGATGTTATGCCGTTTGGAACGGTGGCGGAAGTCAAAGCGATTTACTGCGCTACAACAGGCGACAACGAACGCGTCCAGGGTGCTAAATTGCCCTGGTGCCGGCGTACAAGACGATGGTCGTCGGCCCAGGGCGAGAAACGGGTCTGGGGCGTTCGGAGCCGGTGACGTTTGATGAAAATGTGCCTGTAGCTTCGTGCGTCGCACGAATCACTCGACTTCCGTTCGGGTGCGGAACTCGTCGCTGTGCGGAGTGTGGGGTATGAAGCGAAGGTCTCTACTGAGAAGTGAGCGCTCAGGTGCGGAGATGGGGTAGGTCAGAGAGTATGGTGACAACAAGTGGGGTGAAAGAGGAGATGGAGGGAGTGGTGGGGGTGAGGTGGAGATGGGGTATATATATATATATGTATATATATATAACGAAAGAGTTGTGGTAAGGAACCAGATGGACCATAACGCACCAGAGTACTCAATACTTAAGGTAGTAGAGTGGGTAATAGGAAAATGTATGACCCCGACGGCAGAGCTCAAGCCGTTTCGACGGCTTTTCTGGACTAAATTAGAATTTTTAGCGTGGTAAATAAATAGCTGTACAGAATTTACTTTCACGCTTGACCGGCTCCACCCACTCTCTCATTGTTCTACATGCAAGTTCAGCCACCCCCACCTCCCATCCACTGCCATGATAGACTTAATTGTGTTTAAAAGAAATTTTGACCAATCCTCTTGACAACTACAATCTTCCCATAAAAGGAATTACCCCTTGAAAACTTCGGCTATTTATTTACCACTAAAAATTTTAATTTAGTCCAGAAATAGCCGTCGAAACGGCTTGAGCTCTGCCGTCGGGGTCATACATTTTCATATATATATATATATATATAGAGAGAGAGAGAGAGAGAGAGAGAGAGAGACTTATAATCTAAAGCATTTCAGGTGTGATCATCCCATGTAATTGTAGAATTAAGATATGTGATTGTATAAATAGGATATGTTGGCAAATGTGCCACTCCTTTGTTCTGAGGTTCATAATTTTTGTAGAGTGACCTATTTCGTAGAGGCAAACTCGTCGTTCAAATAACCACTTATGTCTCTGTATTTAAGTTTTGTGCTTTGTGTGTATGTGTCTGTTACTTTTTATATTTATTTGTCTGTGCGTGCATTTTCGCACGTGTTTCGGCGTGTACATGTGTGTGTATTCATTTGAATACGTCGTTGTATAGTTTGCCTCTGTGCGTTTGTGTGTTTGTTATTGTGTGTGGTTAGTTGAATTTATTTATAGTATCTCGCTTTCATTTTTTTCTACTGATTTCGTTTTTCTACTCATTTATACAAGAAAAAATTATTTCCAGTGCGAGTAATGTGCTGTAAGTTATTTAAAGAAAACGGGATTGTAATTAAAATGCGTTAGTCGAAAAAGTTTTGCAGTACGATGAACTGCTTTCGCCAAATTTCAGAAACATCCAAACAGAAATACGGATCTAGAGGTTTAGTAATATTAGTACTAAACACTTCTGACAAGGGTTTAAAGTTAATTTTGACAATCCTATTTGGAAATAGATGTCATTTAACAATATAAGTTTAGAGAAAATAAGCGTCTTCCCAATTTTAGCTGTAACAGGCTCTTAGCGTGTAATAAATAAAGTCTTCCCCAACCCAGCAATGTGAAGTGTCCTTCAGTACCTTCCTATTTATACATACTTAAACAGCAATACTTCAAATAAATTATAATTTCTTACACGGATTTATATTACGATGTATTTTTCACGAGTATTGACACACAATGTCTAATTTACACTTCATCTTCATCTATTTTTCTTCTATTTTGAAATGAAAACCTTTTTTATGGAGTTTCTTTGATTTTTGCAGATTTTTCAACGCAGGGATGGATAATTATTTAAAAACAAAATACAAACTGGAAATGTCATTTTTAAAGTTGTTTGTATATGCGATTACATTCATTGCATGTTTCCCTGTTTACGAAACATTAATATGCGGCTTCAACCCATGCTCATTCGGTAATCCTTGCGAGAACGGAGGGACGTGTGAAACTCATATCAATTGTACGGTAAACTGTATCTGCCTGCAAAATTTCGACGGTAAATTTTGCGAACAGTCAAAGAATAACATCGCAAAAACATGCAGAAACGAATGTACACAAGATACGTGCAACAATCATGGTAATTGCACATTTTATAATGAAAGCTGCAAGTCAGAATGCAAATGTGAACCTGGATATACAGGAAGGCAATGCGATCGTGAAAAATGCCATGTGCTGGTTTGTGTTCACGGCAACTGTATAAAATTAACTGAAGAGATGTTTCAATGTCAATGTGATGATGGATGGATTGGACAGACATGTAATATACAATGTTCCCGCAACTGTTCTAACGGAGACTGTATCATACGAAATAAAGAGGAAATGTGTGCATGTCAGGGAAAGTTTTTACCAAGTTCAAATTGCACTGAAGAAGGTTAGTGAAAGTTTTTTATAACTACAGTTCAAATTTATACTTTTTTATTGCATAGAATGGGAAAATGGCAGCGCCCGTGTATTTCATTGGCCAGTTCAAATTGGTCAGATTTATACGGTTGACGTTCTAGTTGAACATATGTAATTCGTCTGAAGAATCGTATATATATATATATATATATATATATATATATATATATATATATATATATATATATATATATATATATATATATATATATTTAGTAATAATAATAAATTTGAAGACTAAAATACAAAGATGATATTTTACGTCTTGATGTGCTAGCTAAGTATATGTTATATTTATATGTTTATACCATTACTTATTTGCATAGGTAAGTATATATTACCTGTATGTTATGTGAAGGGAACGTTTCCACGAACCAAAGTATCGTCTTCCCGTCTTCCTCCGGTTGCAACGTTTTTTTAAATATCCACTTCTGCGTTTACAGATTAGCTTTGTTAGTTTCAGAAGATCCCGTTAAGGGTGAAAGCAGCGATTCTTTCCTTAAACTTTAATCTGTTATTTTAATAAATATATATATATATATATATATATATATATATATATATATGTGTGTGTGTGTGTGTGTGTGTGTGTGTGTGTGTGTGTGTGTGTGTGTGTGTGTGTAACATGTATTCCAGTACAACCTGTCCCATGGTCGGGTTGTTAGCGACTAAACTGGCAACCCCACCAAGGTTTCTTGGTGAGGAGGGTGACTTTGGACATCCTGCAGGGCTAAAAACAAAACCTGTCAAAGGGCAAAGGAGCTCTTAAGAGTCAATGGCCATCCAAAATCACCGGGAGAGATGACCCCTTAGCCTTTGTCAAGGCAGAATTCTAGGAGAAGGAAAACTCTGATATAACACCTGCAACCCTGATGGTATCCAATGATGTTGACTTGTTCTTATTTTTGGTAAATATCATCTTGGTTAAGAGAGTGGGACTGGCTTTGTGCAGTGCCTTTGCTCACTATAAAAGCTTCACGGCACAGGCATTGCTTTATATCTGGAGATCTCTCTGCACTTGTCATCACATGGTACCGTGGGCCCAGCAGTATGTGTCAATAATTGTCACAAGTGTAGTGTTTGTACCAGAGTTTTCAAGTCGCTGGCTGGACTAAAAAGTCACACTCGTTCAGCGCATCAGTAGGGCCGTACTCGAAAATGAGTTGGCAGCCACCATGTATATATATATATATATATATATATATATATATATATATATATATATATATACATGTATGTATGTATATAATATTATATTATATTATATTATATATTACAGTGCACCGATAAACAAACTGCTCGATTAGCGATTATTTTGCCTTCATTGATGAGCCGATTCCTATTAACTATCTATTATGTAATTGTATATTATGATATGAAAATACCTCTTATAATTAGTTGTCAGTAATATGCTATAATATTTCTTAATTAATCGCAATTACGGAACTACTATGCAAGAGCATATACCGAAATGTTAGGCAGATTTTACAGTAGTTTCTACTTTTTATTACCATTAATTATGTTATATAACAGCACAGACTTCTGCTAACAACATGCCTCACATTTTGTACCTACACACAGGTTTACTTTTTATTTAATCTTTGAGAGACCATAATACTAACCTATGTAGTATGAATAGTTATAGTGATATAAAGTCAAAAGTTGTTTGTTGTTTACCCAAATATTCATAGAACACAACACGTAGAATTTCTGTTAACATATCTATTGTTAGCTATCTAAACTCAACCTGATCATTTTCCAGTACTCGTCAGTCGTGGCGTTGTGATATGCCAAAGCAGGTTGGCATAGTGGATTCACTTAAGCTGAAGCCACAAAAGTTGTTCAATTCCTAGTCTAGTTAGTAAAGAATCTGTTCATTGTTTGTATGTAAGTGCCTCGCAAATACAGAGAGGTATAACTAAATGTTTTGAATTTACTTGATGATATAGCAATCCCAATGAAAAAAGACAAAAAGTAAAATTAAATGAATGAGGAAAACTGTATGTTGTGATAAAAAAATTGAATTGGAATAATATGTAAATTTACTCCTGCTACCAAAATATGATGCATTTTTGTGGTGTAGAAATTCAAAAGATCTTTTTCTTCGTTTGAGCAAGCTTGCTTTGAAATATCTCAGTGCCTTAGCTGCCTTGTTGAAATTGTAAGAGTGTTCAGTAATGAGGATAACATATACGAGCCTGCAGGAAATGAGCTATACTCCGAAATTAGAGAAATGTTTGTTTTTATATTATAAATTTGATTATCAATTTATATTTTTTGTTTGAGTAAGTTTAACTAGTAAGGAATTATTATTACTGGAAAATGCTTTTAATACCTTTAAATAAATATGTAATATGAAACTTTATAATTTTTAAATTCATTCCTTTCTAAACAATCAGTTAAATACATATACATTTAGGGTAGTAAAGGAGTCTATGTAAGAAATATGTTTCTTAGGTATTTACTATTCCCGTCGCCTATGGTTTTCTTGCTCCTGGATATGTGCCTGTCAATAATAATTCTAAAACAAAAATGGTCGATTATCAATTCTGATGCTTTGGCAAAAAAGAGGATATCGATTAATCGGTGCAACCCTAATATATATATATATATATATATATATATATATATATATATATGTGTGTGTGTGTGTGTGTGTGTGTGTGTGTGTGTGTGTGTGTGTCTGTGTGTGTGTGCGACGTATTGACAGATTAGATAAAACGTTGGATAGAATCCATTGCGGTATCCGTTCCCGGTCTCTGGGTTCTCTCAGTTCAAATCTTGCCGAGGTCGACTTCGTGTTTCATCTTTGCTAGGTCGATAAAATAAAGCACCAGTTCAGTACTGGGGTTGATACTTCCTCTATATCTCTTTCTCCTTTCTTCTCATTTCTTCTCTATAACCTCCTCTTTTTCTCTGGAAAAAATAGGCTTGGTTCCAACTTGGAAATGAAATGGGCCTCACTAGGTTTAAAGTGCTCAAGGCACTACTTAGGTCATGACGGCACCCCACCACTCCATCAGAAGTTACGTATTACGTGTTCATACATACGTATATACATACATACACACACACACTCACACATATGCACATACACACAAACACACACACAGACACAAACACACACACACACACACATGTATGTATATATATATATATACTATCTGTGTAGCCCGTCGTTGCCAGGTAATAATCAGAATAGTATGCCTTTATTTCAATTTTTTTTTTATTCCATGTCAGACCACGTCTTCCGCAAAGGATGAGTTTCTTTATTAATTGGGTCAATTTATAATGTTTGTATAAACAATGTTTGTTGTTTTCCCACAGGTTTAATTTAATGTATAAACCTGTGGCTCTTCAATGTATAAACCAAAAGACCCACGGGAAATTGAAATTGTTTGAATTGAAGTGGGGATAAGAGTAATTCTTGGGACGAATAGATCCTCTTCCCTACCACATCCTGTTGAAATGGTGGCTTGAATCATGTGTGGATACATATTTTCCACAACAAATCGAGTGACGTTGCATAGCCTTAATAACAGGTGAAGGCATTCCTGATGGTTATAAAGAATTGAGAAACTCTATCGAGTAATTGACAGCTTTCAACTGTTCCACCACGGTGTTGACAGATCGATAGAGCTTCGAACACTTTGGAATTCTTTTTAACAGCTCTTCATTTACTAATTTCACAGTCACATTTTTCTCGGCCAATAAAGCCCTTTCCCTGACCCACTGTGACTTGTTATTCAAGGTTAGGGAACATTTTTTTCTATGAGTTGGAATAATGATTCCACCTTCGTGCCTATGTGACATATCAATAACCCCCTTTTTAACTACAGGAAGTCCTCCGTCCCCAAGCATTAATAGATTGTGGGAGAACTGCTCTGATTGTTCGTCTCTACCAAGATATGTTTCATGTTTGTAGCGAGCTTCAAATCTTTGATATTTTTTCAAACAGGCTCGGATTTGATCAATCTTATTGCTTTTTGGAATGACTGAGAGAGTTTGTCTAAAATTTCCTCGTCCCCCTCCTCCCCTACTTCTACTACTACTACTACTACTACTACTACTACTACTACCCCCACCACCAATACTACTACCACCACCACCACACTACTACTACTACCACCACCACCACTACTACTACTACTACTACTACCACTACTACTACTACTACTACTACTACTACCATTACTATTATTACTACTACTACCACCACTACCACTACTACTACTATCACAACAACTGCTACCACCATCACCACTACTACTACAACCACAACTACTACTACCACTACTATTATTACTATTACTAACACCACTACCACTACTACAACTATCACAACAACTGCTACCACCATCACCACTACCACCACTCCACCAATACTACCACCATCACCACCACCAGAGAAGATATAGAAAGAGAGTGAGAGAGTGTGTGGTAAAGATATATACAGATGGGAAAAGCGTAAAATACAGAGACAGATAGATATATAGAGAGAGAGGTATTCTAACAGTTGTGGGTCCTAATGATATTCTATATTGGCGATATGAAGTTTATATCTCGTAACAATTACATTTTTTGATAATTTACAACCCTAAAACATTCTCATTGGGAAACAGATTTCGAAAATGAAAACCGTTTTTCTCTAGGATGCACCGTTTCGAAGCGTTTGAGAAACATACACTTATACACACATGCATTCTAATTTATAGTATATATAAAAGAAATAGGATTTCGCTTCAAGCATAGCATTAGACAATATGTATAAATATTTCGTATCTCCAAAGAAATACGGTTTTAGGAAGCCGTAGCTATGCAAACACCGGGGGGGGGGGGGGCTAACGCCCTCTGGTGATGTCCAGCAGAAGCAAGGGGAACAACCGTCTATGCACTTCAGGCTTAACTGGCCATCGTCAGGACAGTCGCTCCCACCGCTTGCGCCTGCTGGACTAGAAGACAGGCGAGAATATATAGTTTTCTCGTCTGTGTAAATGAAGTGATTAATCTCATTTGCATATGAAGCTTCATAAGTTGGCTCAACTTATAATAAAAAAGAAATAGGATTTCGCTTCAAGCATAGCTTTATACAATATGTATAAATATTTCGTATCTCCAAAGAAATACGGTTTTAGGAAGCCGTAGCTATGCAAGCACCGGGGGGCTAACGCCCTCTGGTGATGTACATTATAAGTTGAGCCAACTTATGCAGCTTCATATGCAAATGAGATTAATCACCTCATTTACACAGACCCCCTTGCTTCTGCTGGACTTCACCATATAATGTTTTCATTATATGATCCTTGGTAGCGACGTTCAAAGTCAAGTATATTCTGGTGAAAGTGCTCACCTTGCTCTTGAGAGTAAGTTCCCATGTTGCCCTTCAATTTATGAAGATGAGCGTCAAGGATATATACTTTGAGGGACATCCTGCAACCCATTTTGCTGAAGTTCGTCACTAGGGTCTCATCAAGCTCCACATAATTTTTCGGTCGTGTGATTCCACAGGAAGGCTCGTACTACTGCAATAAATCTGTTCCATGCTGCCACTTCTGTCTTAGTGAGCTTCTTGGGGAATTGCACTCTATGATCTTCTGTATATGTGGTCGGACGAAAACACCGGCTTTCACTTTTGCCTCAGACAGCTTAGGGAAGAAGTCTCGAAGGTACTAGAAGGCTGCCTACTCCTTATCTAGAGCTGTGACAAACTGTTTCATAAGGCCCAATTTTAAATGACATGGTCCGAACAATACCTTCCGGGGATCAACCAGTGGCTGTCCAAGTCACAAAAGCAAAGTTAGAGGAGAATAATAGTCTTTTCCTATTATTTCTAGGCAGAAGAAAGCAGGAAATAGCACTTATTGACCAAAGATAAAAAGAAAGTAAAATGTTTGTTACATATTGAGTGCATGGGGAAACGACCAAACTATGTCCATTCTCTTTGACAAGCTTCATCTCTTAATTATATATATTTTTTTCCTTCTGTCCTATTGTTGAAACGTTATATACATACATTAAATTGTGTATTCTGGCGTCACCGATGCAATTTCTACAAGATTAAACTGAATCCTCTTTTCTGTCGCTTAACATTTCAGTGATCTCTTCTCTGATGGAAACTAGTTTCATCCTACTTGCACTTAGACCTAACCTTTGCTCGAATGGACATTTCTTCTATATGTTACCCTTTAGTACCGCACCCCACACAAAAATAACTGTCATTAATATTATGTTCTTTTTAGAAAAGGAGGATATTCTGGTGACGGAATGGGATAAACGCTACTTGGGTTTTCTTGCCATTCCATTAATCCTCAGCATCGTCCTCATTATCATGGTGTATGTGATGTGGAGATACCGACTAACGTTCATTCTAAAGATTATATACACGTTCCAGAACTATGAAGACCATGGTAAGTTCTTCTTCTTCTTCTTCTTCTTCTTCTTCTTCTTCTTCTTCTTCTTCTTCTTCTTCTTCTTCTTCTTCTTCTTGAGTATGGCTTGGTCTCAGATTGTCGTTCGCTTGATTGAACTCAGAGATCAGTTTCCAGGGCCCATCGTGGGGATATCGACAAACCTGGCCGCCATGGTAGGTTATAATACACACACACATACACACATATCTCTCTCTCTCTATACATATATATATATATATATATATATATATATATATATATATATATATATATATATATATATATATATATATATATATATATATATTGTATATATATATATGTATATATATATATACAATTTGATTTAATTTTATAATATTATGATTTTTACAACTTGGTTTTGTAGATCTAGTAAGTTCTTTGTTAACTTCGGTGGGGAGATTTTTAAAGATTCCTGGTTAACTTTCCTGGAGAACTTTCTCGCATTCATCGGTGGCGATTGTCAAACTGGGATCAGGTTGTGTTGTGATGTGTGACTCTATATATGAGCGATTTGTGTCTGACGGGGGGGGGGGGGGTTAATGAGTGTGGGAGTGAAGTAGTGTTGTTGAAGATTTAAAGGAATTAAAGCATATATATATATATATATATATATATATATATATATATATATATATATACAGAAAATAGTGAATTGTACCAGCAAGATAATTGATTGGGAGTGGTTTTGACGTGTTTAAGGAATGTTTAAGAAAGGACTTGTAAAAGTACCCTTTTTTTTAATTTTTTAAATTCCTTTCTTATAGCTGAATCAGCTATCTTAAATGTATAAAGAATACCTTAAAGATGAATTTGGGTGTGTATCTGGTGGTGGTGGGTTAATGATATATATATATATATTATCCCCTGTGATTGTTTCATGTGTTTATTTTAAATATATATATATATGTCAATCAATTTCTAGTTGGCATAAAATGCTCGGATCTATTGGAACCTTTGAGCTTATTCTACGGTGGATATGGCGCATGTCTCGGACATGACTCCCTTAATTTAATTTAATTTAATTAATTTTAGATATATAAATGGCTCCTTAATTGTAGAGCTTATTCAGTTGAAAGGACCCGGCTCCTATTTATAGCTGTCGATCACCCTATTCACGCCAATGGGAGTACGTTAGCATGTTGTTAGTAGTTTTAGAAATGCAACACGTGTGGAGGCTCACTCGCAGATTTGCATTTGATGTGTAAACACAGATAGTTAAATCTTGTCCCTTGCTGAAGATCCAAGATTTGACTACTGTGACTTTACGGATTATTGGTGAAATATATTTCTTTAATGAAATATATACAAGGAAGATTTTTAAAAAGGTAATATTTGAAGCTCTAGTTAAACTTTAATTAATTACCTACATAGCTATATGTGATTACACACTTTACAAATTATCCCCTGTGATTGTTTCATGTGTTTATTTTAAATATATATATATGTCAATCAATTCCTAGTTGATATAAAATTCTCGGATCTATTCATCGGAATCTTTGAGCTTATTCTACGGTGGATATGGCGCATGTCTCGGACATGACTCCCTTAATTTAATTTAATTTAATTAATTTCATATATATATATATATATATATATATATATATATATATATATATATATATATATATATATATATATATATATATATATATATATATATATAAGAAACATTTAACGTCGGCGTGAAGAGATTGATGAATTTATTTGCTTTGACATATGTTTCTTTGTCTATTATTAATTGTCTGCATATGCTGACTACAATATATATTGTTCAATCATATGCAATACTTAATTATTTGTTACACTTCATCAGAAAGCATATAGGAGTGGAATTCAACTGTTCATTACGAGGTAAAATTCAGTAATGAGAGTTTTGTTTTAAAAAATGTAAATAAGTTAAAAATAGCATGAAATAAAGTAAGTTAGTGTGATAGTAGAGAGGAGAGAGAGAGTGGGGGTAAAGAGTTTCACACTATCGATCCGTGAGCTGTGATGTTGAACAATTATTCTTTGACCGTTGTTATAGGTGAAGGTTTTCATGTTTACCATATATGGGGGTAGTGAAGGTATAAAGAGAAGTACAGAGAAATATAAGGTAGAGATTAAGAGTAGGTTAGAGTGGGTAAGGGGGAAAGGAATTAAGAAAATGGGATTCTTTTGAATATTACTGAATCCATTGGGTGTGAAAAGTTCAAATGCCGCAGGGAATGTACCAAATAGGATATAGTAAAACCGAGATATTAGGGATCGAATCTTGTTCTAGTCCAGTTTGTATTTAGCGAAGGTTTTTAAAACCTTGTATTTGCAATTAAATATCCTATCATGCCGGGAATTTAGAAGGTTCTTTTCGGTCACTATTTCAATTACTTCCGCCGAACATAGTTCACATGGGCGTCTAGAACTAGGGTCACAGCACTAGAACAGGTGAATATTTAAATCGTATTTTAATTTATTTTAAAGATTGTTTAATGTTTACTTGTACCGCTCATGTTTATAGTTCTGGTATCTCAAATTAGTACCATTGAACAACAACTTTTATAGACACCATGTATATTTCCGTGGGTACTTAGTACCTACTGGAATATTTATATCATTTATTTGTATTCTCCTTCTATGTAGAGAAAAAAATGTTGTATCGTGCTGCTATTTTTAGTAACATGAAATTTCAACAAGTCTATAATTCCCGCTTTTTCTTACGGCCTATTTATGTGTGGGTCACTTTAACGGCCTGACCTCATGCATCGGGCAGAAAGCGATATATTTATTACTACAAGGCTTTGTGCCCTGTGGTATGGAAATAGCTGTCTGAAGAGCTAATTCTTTCCATTGGAAATTCTCTGAATTTCCAATCTTTTGATAAGCGAAACCGTCGGTCACAGCACTAGAACAGGTGAATATTTAAATCGTATTTTAATTTATTTAAAAGATTGTTTAATGTTTACTTGTTCCGCTCATTTATATATATATATGTGTGTGTGTGTGTGTGTGTGTGTGTATGTGTGTGTGTGTGTGTGTGTGTGTGTGTGTAGGGAGTGTAACTTGGAGTTACTGTAGGTTCACCCGGGTGAGCACTCGATGTTTAGGTTCACTTCAGTGTCGAGATGTAGAGCTATACAGAGTGTATTATAGTGAAATAAAATAACAAGAACGATTGTTTACCCCTTCATTACGTTTATTGATTGGTGACGCGCGTTTCGGCACTGATCAAGGTTCGATCTGTATCGATCTATCCCAACTCTTTAATCCGCGGCTCGTCAGACCCCTTATAATGGTAATGGAAAATGAATATACATGCCGTATGAGAAAGTCAGATGTTCCTATGGTGGTCAGTGAAGTTTGTTTTGATTGGTGGGTTAATTCATAGGGATGTTTCTGCCTGCAGTCTATGTAGGGAGTGGGGGTGGTGATAAGTTGGTGGTGCCGGGCGTAGGTTCAAGTGGGTGGCGGTGAAGGAGTGCTGGTTGTTGCTAGACACTTTGGCATGTAGATTTGGCTGATTTTTGTGTGTGGTGTTGGTGTGGTAGTGTTGTGTTTTATGATACTGGATGAAAGGTTGCGGTGTTTAGGGTGGGGTGTTATGTGTGGTAGTGGATTGTTAAGGGGGCTCATGTTATAAGGAGTTAATGTTCAGAGTGTATGTAAAAGCATATAGATACATATATACACGCAGCAAGACAGACATATTATATACATACACATGTATATATACATATATATATATATATATAGTAAAAAATTGAACGGGAACAAAACAGAGAGGCAGTACGAACAAAGGTTTATTAGTTTCACGCTCTTGAGAGTGGGGTGGTGGTGGGGAACGACGTTTCGGGCATAAGCCCTTCTTCAGGTGAAAAGTGTGTGGGAAGAGAGTTCCAAGGGTGTGTAGGGGAGTGGTGGAGAGACATATAGAAAAAAGGGGGTGAGAGGGAACGGTACAAATGAAATTAAATATAAAAGCATGATAAAAATAAAAATAACCATGAAGTAAAACAGGTGGTGAAAGAGTGTAGAGGTGGTGGCGGGTGGAGTGGGGAGGGTGGTGTCCGAGCGGGGAGGGCTGAAGGTGGTGTGTGTGTGTGTGTGTGTGTGTGTGTGTGTATGTGTGTGTATGTGAAAGTAAGAGTTGGGGAAGAACGGAGTTGCATGTTCAGGAAGAGGTGTGTGTGGGGTGGGGTGTAGGTCGGAGTGTGTGTGCGTGTGTGGATGGGGAGGGGTGGGGTGTAGGTCGGAGTGTGTGTGCGTGTGTGGATGGGGAGGGGTGGGGGGATAGGATTCCGGAGGCTGAGTGTGTAAATATGTGGTGGTATGCACGTGTGTGTGTGGTGTTTATGCGTGTTGTGGATGTCGGTGGCGTGTGGGAAAACATTTTTTTTTAGTGTATGTCAGTGGGTGAGTCCTTAAGGTAGTTCCGTAGAGGATGTGGTGGAATGCTGGGTAATATCCTTGGAATGTGGTGGATTCTAGGGATCGATGTTCACATATGTGTAATCCGTGAAGAGATTGGTCGGAAGAGGGGAGATATATAGCCAGTGGGGCGGGCGATTACACAAACATACGTACATACAGACACACACACACATGCGGTGTTTAGGGTGGGATGTTAGGTGTGGTATGTGTTAGTGAGGTTGATGGTTGTAGATGTATGGCGATGTGTTTGGTGGTAGTGGTGGGGGATGATGGGTGCGATATGATATTTACAAGATCGAATGTTACAATGTTTAAAACTGACAGAAAATACAGAAAAAACAATGGTACTGAAATGAGAGATGGTGTGGTAAGGTATTGGTGATTATGCCTATGTTGAGTTCGAGCTAGGGTTTGTCCTTGGCACATGGCCGAATGTCTGGGCGGGCAATGTGTTGGTGATGTTGATGGTTGTGGATGTATGACGATGTGTTTGGTGGTGGTGGGGTTGATGAGTGCGCCATGATATTTACGAGATCGGATCTTACAATAGTACTGAGATGAGGGACGGTGTGGTAAGGCAAAGGTGATTATCCCTATGTTGAGTCGGGGTTAGTCGTTGGCCCATGGCCGAATTTCTGTGTGGAGAAGGTGTTATTCCTGGTGTGTCTGCAGTTTATTTGGCAGTATCAGTAGAGGGTCGGACGCCATGCTTTGACGCATAGTATTACAGCCCTTGCCATTCTGAGTTCAAATCCCGCCGAGGTTAACTTTGCCTTTCATCCTTACGAGGTCGATAAAATAAAGTACCAGTAATGCACTGGGTAATTTTCTGGCCTTGTGTCAAAAGTAGAAACAATTATTATGTCTGATCTCCAGTTTATGGCCGATTCAACTTATTTTCGAAATGAATTATTGACTTGATTTTTTCCTTTTTCCTCTCTTTACGTTGCCTCACCATTCGTGTTTGTTTACATGTCCCTCTTTCTCCACCCAACTCTTTTTATCCCAATAACTTATTTTAATTATTGTATCGCCCTAACTGGAGGTATATTGTCTGTTACGCGAAGAAATATCTATGATGGCTAGTAGACAACTGATGGCGGATATTCCTAACTTCTATTTCTAATTCTTCATTTATTATACTTAATTGCAACAACACAGCTCACCATATTTTATTCATATATGCTTTCACTTTCGCTGTGACCTGTCTTTTTTCTCTTCCCTTACTGCTATCCTCTTTCTCTCTCCCCCTTCTCTCTCCTTCTCCCTTTTAATTTCACTCACCCCCTCTGCTAGTCACCCTCTCTCGGCTATCATCTTTGTCGCACTTTCACTCACTCACTCTCTGCTACTCACCCTCTCTCTCACTTCTTCCATCGTCCCATAGCGTACGAAATCCTTTTCCTCGCTCACATCTGTACGGCTAAGATGTGTCTTTACCTTCTCGTCAAAATTCGCCCGTTCTTATGTTCGAAATTAATTATTGACTTGATTTTTTTTCATTTTTTCCTGTTTTTACGTTGCCTCACCATTCGTGTTTGTTTACACGTCTCTCTTTCTCCACCCAACTCTTTTTATCCCAATAACTTATTTCAGTTATTGTATCGTCCTAGCTGGAGGTATATTGTCTGTAATGCGAAGAAATACCTATGATGGCTAGTAGACAACTGATAACGGATATTCCTAACTTCTATTTCTAATTCTTCATTTATTATATATATATATATATATATATATATATATAAACGACTTTTTTTAGCCGTTGCTCGCACCAACCGGAGGTATATGGTCTTTAAAGCGATGAAATACCAATGATGGTTGGAAGATCACTGATGAAGGACTAACTTTATTCATATGTAACCCATTAGCAACCACGCAGCACGTTTATTCTCATATTTACACATATTTTTCCCCCGCTGTGACCCGTCTAGTTCGTTCTTACTGCTTCCTCTTTCTCTGTATCTTTACCCTCTCTAACAGTCACTCTCTCTGTTAGCCTCTTCCTCACCCTTCACTCACTCACTCTCTGTTACTACATCTCCTCCTCCTCCTCCTCCTCCTCCTCCTTCTCCCCGTTTGACCTGTGCGTAATTCTTTTCTTTCGCACCCTTGGTCAGGCAGGTCGCTTTTTTTCTCTCTCTCGTCTACGATTTCACAGAACTTACGTTCACCGAATTCACAGACTAGATCCCTTCTTCCTCCCGTTAGACCTGTACGGAATTCCTTCCTTGCTCACATTCCAACCAGGTGTGATGGTCTTTATTCTCTCTCGTTCACGATTTCACCGAACTTATATTCATGGAAATTTGGGACTTGACTCCTTCTTCCTCATTTTTCGTTGCTTCACCATATTTGTTTGTTTACACTCTCGTGTCCCCTTTATTTACGTGTCCCAACGACTTTTTTTAGCCGTTGCTCGCACCAACCGGAGGTATATGGTCTTTAAAGCGATGAAATACCAATGATGGTTAGAAGATCACTGATGAAGGACTAACTTTATATATATATATATATATATATATATATATATACTAGCTGACGTACCCAGCTTCGGCCAGGTAAACAGATGATAAGAGAAGACAGGTAAAAGAGGCCGTTTTTCTTCATTCCTGGCTACACGCAGTCGTCGCTGTAGTTCACTGTTTGATAAAGTCGAATTGCTTTTATTATCAGTATTTATTTCGAGCAATTGTCAAAAATTGACACAATAATAAATATAAAAGATGTCCGTCAATGTAAAAAAAAGTTCCCTATTTACTCCCTTCACAACTCTGTGTATGTTAGACTGACATACAGGCACACAGACAGATAAACTGCGTGGCGATTGTGGAACGCATGGAAACGCGCACACGTACGCAAACTTTCAAACGCACCCGTGCACTTACACACACGCACACACTCACACATGTTGATAGTTTTTACTTTCTGTGGAATGCTGCACGCACGCACACATAAACATACGCGCACGTACATACACACGCAGGTACATACACACGCACACATGTTAATAGTTATTGCTTTCCTTCCCCTCTTATTTCCACACACATCACACACACACATGTCTCTACACTGACACATATACATAGTGTATCCAACACAGCGTTCACTTTGCCTCTCTGTTTCTTACTCTCTCCACTAACTCCCTCATTAGAATTATGCATATTAATTTAAGTTTGGCGTTGAGGTGCGTGGAGTCTTTTGAAACCTATGAACCAATGATAATCGAGAATTATGACACACGGAATACTGACATTGTTGAAATTAATATATAGATATATACATATATATATATACATATACACACATAATCATACACTTACTTATATAAATACACACACCCATACACACAAAGCACCCACACCCATGCGTGCACACACACACACACACACACACACATATATATATATATATATGTGTGTGTGTGTGTGTGTGTGTGTGTGTGTGTGTGTGCGTGTGTGTGTGTGTGTGTGTGTGTATGATGGCTACCCCCTCGTTATCGAGTATGGCCATTGCACGATATAACATTATCATTAGTTATCAATTAATGCTATCGTGCAATGCCTGTGCGTGAAGATTTTTTTAAAGTGAGGAAAGACTGTGCACTGAGTGAATCCCATTCTCTGAGCGACAGCAGCTATAACCCGCAAATAAGAAAAGATCAACATCATCGGTAACTACTGAGCCGCAGGTTTTATGTCGGTGTTATCCCAGTTTCCTGCGTTGACTTCTCCTAGAAGAATGCCCTGACAAATGGTAGGGGTCCTTCACTACCAGTGGTTTAACCTCGCGATCGGGTATCCAGCCTGATTATGTCTATGTCCCCGCGCGTATACATACACATATATACATACATCCATATATACACATGTACACACACATTTTTATATATATATATATATATATACATATATATATATATATATATATATATATATATATATATATATATATACACACACTCACACACATATATACAAATATACACACAACCATATATATATATATATACATATATACACGCAAATGCATGCATACATATTCGTACATACTACCATCCACACACATTTTCATACATACAGCTAGAAAAGGCAAGTAGGTGAAGAGTACTTACATAAATCTCAATACTGTGAGGCAAACCGAAAGAGGGCGTAGGTTGAATGTAGGGTGTGGGGTCGGATGGAAAGGGAGGGGGTGTATATATGCATATGCATGCGTACGTGTATATGCGTATATATGTGAGTATATGTATGCATCGGTATATGTGCATATGTACGTACACGTGTTTTTGCATATATCTGTATATATGTATATGCGTGTGTATAATTTTCGTGCACTACATTTTCATTAACGCATGAGTCCACACCGTTCAGCGCAGCCATATATTTGAGCCTAAACCCGAAAACATTACTATTAATGTTTTCATTATTATTAGAAGTAGTAGTATCGCTAGAGAGTCAGACGCTATGCTTTGCAGCATAGAGTTACGGCTCATTACGGTCTGAGTTCAAATCCCGCTGATGTTAACTTTGCCTTTCGTCTTTACAGGGTCGATAAAATAAAGAACCAGTAACGTACTGGGGTCGATTTAATCGATTTCCCCTCCCGAAAATTACTGGCCTTGTGCCTATACTAGAAATCTTTCGCTCATCTAAAAAAAAAAGTCCTCATGCACTAGTCTATCACCCTCTCCCTTTCCCTCTTTCTTTCTTCCTTTGTCTAGTAGTCCTTGTACTTTCCCTCCTTTTCTCGCCATTTATGGCATTTATAGCCTGCTTTCTTTTTCTATATGCCTAACCAATTTATAGTTATATTATTCAATATTCTTCAACCCATCATATAATATGGAAGTGGCCACCCCAATAGCTCCTTACTTCAATTAGAAAGAATTTCCCCTTACCACATAAGTATCACAACATTTTTAATAGAAACACAGTTAAAATATCCTATTCCACAACTGCCAGCCTTGCACACAACATCACTGCATCTAACTTAGCAAAATTAACTAACTGTAGTAATATAAACAATCCTCAAGTTAGTTCTAGCAACAATTGTATCAACAGAGAATACTGCCGTCTAGCCGGGAAATACCTATCGAGCAATTTAGTTCATAAATGTAAGGTTGATACACCCATAAGTTGTAAGGCTTACGAAGAGATAACAGCCAATAGATTTAAGAAACGTTTATACATGCACTCTCATTCATTTAAAATCCTTTTAAGTAAGAATATAACCTCACTTTCGGCTTATATCTGGAGTTTAAAAGCCAATAACATCTTATATAGGTTACTTTGGGAGATCTTATCTAAAGCTAGATGCTATAACGGAAATAAATGACATATGATCTTTGTGCCACTGAAGCCCTTATAATCCTTTACACCAACTAAAGTATTTTAAACAAAAAATCTAAGGCAATTTCGGGTTGTAATCATAAACTCTACAAAACATTTTTGTATTATATCCTAACGGATAGTATGGACACTATGCAGACGATATACGTCATGGTGTGACAGCTAATAACAATCAAATTTTATATGTGTATGTGGGGGTGGGGTGGGGGGTATTTGTATGTATATATATATATATGTGTATATGTTATGTCAGGTCACTCTCGAGTGCTACTGGTAACATGTAACCCAGTACAACCTGTCTCATGGTCGGGTCGTCGGCGACTAAACCGGCAACCCCACCAAGCTTGCTTGGTGAGGAGTGAGGAGGGTGATATTTGGATACCCTGCGGGATGAAATACAAGACCCGGCAAGGGGCGGAGGAACTCAACAGACTCAAAAACCATCCAAATAGTACTTTTTTTCCACCTGAGAGTGAAAGACCCCCAGTTGTTGTCACAACACCTTTCTAGGAGAAGGAAACTCTGAAAAGAAAAACCTGTGGCTTCGGAAGCATCGATGATGTTGACAAGTTCTCCTTTTCGCGTAGTGTTTTCGATGCTCAAAGAGTGGGATTGGTCGATTGCTAGGCCTTTCCCCACTTAAAAACCTTCAAAGCACAGGCATTTCTTGTTCAGGAGCTGTTACAGGTTCATGTGGCTGGCGGTAGCCTAAAGGTGCACCATTTTCTGTAATCTGACAAGCGATTGCAATACTCTTAGCAGAGTTTGCAGCCACCATATATATATAGGTATATATATGTGTGTGTCTGTGTGTGTGTATATGTTGTGTGTGTAATTTTCGTACAGTATTTTTTCGTTAATGCACACATCCACACCATTCAGCGCATACTTATGCATGAGCCTAAACCCGAAAACATTACTATTAATATTGTCATTATTATTACTATTTTTAATACCTTCAGTATTTTTATGTTCAATCATTTTACTACCATTAATATATTCTTCTTCTTCTTCTTCTTCTTCTTCTTCTTCTTCTTCTTCTTCTTCTTCTTCTTCTTCTTCTTCTTCTTCTTCTTCTTCTTCTTCTTCTTCCTGAGAGGGTCGTGAGGGCAGAGTCCTCAAACACGCCATCCAGCGTGCCCTGTCAGTAGCAACTGTCTCCAACTGATCTGGTGAATCCCCAAGCGAGACCAGCCAAACCCATGGATGTTTAACCAATCATCTGGCTCGGGGTCTTCCCCTGAGCCTCTTGTCGTTTGGTTTTGCCAGTAAAATCTGTCCAACGATTCTTTCTTGAGACATTCTAACCGCATACCCAGAGTATAGGAGCTGTGATCTCTTACTATCAATATTATTTTCCATATATGGTGGATTGGAAGTATCAGTAGAGAGTCGGACGCCATGCCTTTCCAGCATAGTTACGTCCCTTTAAGGTCTGACTTCAAATCCCGCCGAGGTTCACTTTGCCTTTCATCCTTACGGGGTCGATAAAATAAAGTACCAGTAATGTACTGGGTAATTGCTGGCCTTGTGCCAAAAAGTAGAAACAATTATTTTCCATATATGGTAACTGGAAATTATTCGGCTATTCTAAAAAGACTTTACATGACAAGAATGTGTTCTTTTCTTTGCATACATTTATTTCATCTCAAGAAAACGTCTGTCTTCCTGTTTACTAAAGGAAATACTTGGTCGTAATTTGAAATATATATTTCAGCCTCTACAAATTATTTTTTCTCAGTTTCAGATAATTCCGATTAGGGTGAAAGCAGTAATTCATTGCTTAAACTTCTATTCTGTACCCATACTATATATATATATATATATATATATATATATATATATATAAGGAAGAATCTTTTGAAATTGTTACCGAACTTAGGATTGAACGCCGAATTGAACCTTTCATACCTAAAACACCGAAGTTAAATATGAAAGACCATAAGGATAACTTTGAATATGAGCTACCTGTCAGATTTATAGCTCCATCTAAATCTGACTTAGGAATTATAACTAAAAGTATTCTAGATAGAATCATAGCAGTTTTAAAGCTGCGATCTCAACTTAAATTATCAAACGTTATAAGGTTATCGATTGGTTCACGGAACTTCAAAATAAAAACAAGACCAAATTTATTCAATTGGATATAACCAATTACTATTCTATTTCTCCTGCACTACTAAACGAAGCCTCAACATATGCAACAAAATATACTGATATTTCAAGTGATGAAATTAATATTATACTTACTGCTAGAAAGACTATTATTGATTTCAATGGTGAACTATGGACTAGAGCCGATAAACTTAGAAATTTTGACATCACCATCACCGACCTCGTTGGAATATTTATCCTTAACCTAATTCACAGAAGATTACCTGAGCTTGGTGGATGTTTATATCGAGATGATGCTCTTTTTGCATTAACTAACCATAATAATAACGCCCTTAATAAGAAAAAGAAAATAATTACTGATTTTTTTATAATTACGGTCTTTAACACGAAATAGAAAATAATAATAGAGTAGTCAACTTCCTAGACATAACGTTAAGCCTTAATTCTGGCCTTTACTATCCATTCCATAAATCAAACCAAAACCTTAATTATGTTAGCTTCCATTCAAACCATCCTAGAAACGTTAAAAGAGCCATAGTTAATGGTGTTCAACAAAGAATCTCCACACTCTCAGCTAACAAAGAAATTTTCGACGTAAGGCTAAATACTATAACAATGCTTTAAATAGAGCAGGTTACCCTGATAAAATTGAGTACATGGATAAAAAGGATTATCCACCCCCGTATAGAAATCAGCATACAATAGATATTAAAACTAAAACACATACAGTTTATAATAATTCTAATAATGCTGATAATCAAAACCTAAGATATGGAGTCAGGTCAAATCCTATTTGAGACTCGATATAACTACTATAAAACCAATAGGTCTTCTAAAAGAGTTTGATACCGTTCTGTTTTGTGGTATAGTCCACCATTATCATTAGGAATCAAGAACTTAACTTATCTTTTCTTTAATTCTCTTGATAAATGTTTTCCAAATACACATAAATATAGTAGAATCTTTAACCGACACACAATAAACTTTCCCACTCGACTACTAAAAATATTGCCCAAACTATAATTAAAATTAACAATAGAAATCTCGGAACTAATCATATGGAGTTAACACATAATGATAATCTTGGAATCCCTAATGGAATAAACAACATCTCAATCAGCAATGATTACACCAATAACATAGACGACGAAAACCTAATGACTTATAGACACAGAGTGGCATCATCGAATAGTAACGTAAGTAATTAGAATTATAAAAAAAGTAATTTTTGCCCGCTAAATAATAACTGTCTTGATCGTAATTTAGTTTATAAATGCACAGTTAAAACAAAATATAAGTCCTATAACTATATCGGTGCCAGCTCTTCAAAATTTAAAGAAAGATGGTACAACCGTCGCCACTCGTTGAAAAGAGAAGATTTAGTACAGCCCTCACTGAATTGATTTGGTCACTTAAAAATAATTGTTTCTACTTTAGGCACAAGGCCAGCAATTAACCAGTGCATTACTGGTACTTTATTTTATCGACCCCGTACGGATGAAAGGCAAAGTCAACCTCGGCGGGATTTGAACGCATTTGGTCACTTCAAAATAATAATATCGAATATTCCCTTTCTTGGCAGAAATCTTCGAATGCTTTTCCTTATAAAAATGCTTTCGTATCTAAAGGATGTGACCTCTGTACCACAGAAATTCTACATATCATTTATAATAAGCAATTAATAATTAATAAACGATCTAAATCTTTAGCTCTTGTCTTCACAGGTTTTCGAAAACGTTTCATAGAGTTTTTAGTTAAACTTAACAAAAAAATTAAATAAGTAATATTTCTTTATATAATTTTTAAGCGGTTTTATTATGTTTAAATAGAAAATAAGTAAACTAATATTATTTCGTTATAACTTTTTCATTTACCTTATCTTTAGTTAGTACATAAGTAAATTAAATTTAATATATATTTATAAAGTAGACTATAATACATACATATTTTCTTATAATAATAGTTACGCCAATAGTTAATATTTTCCTCTATTCATATAATACCTACTTGAATATAATTGTTGAAAGGAAAGATTAGGCCACAGTAATTGCATCTCTTCTTTTGAACTAAATAATTTATCTAAATAATTCATCTAAATAACCATATGAGTTATATAAAAAAAAAAGCCATACCAATTGTTAAATATCTTTCCACTCATATAATACCAATTTAAATTATACATAAACTCGGATATGTTACCTTTGAATTTTGTAATCCTAATTTTTCTTCTTTATTATTTAGTTACAATATGATTCTTGCATGCTAGAATATTTTTTCTTTGGTATGATATATATATTTTTTTAGTATAGTATCTATTTTAAGCTAATATAAGTAACATATAAACTGTCTAACTGTCTATATATTTTTTTACCAATCTAATTACGTCATATTTTAGATAATTTCAAACATCCAACTGTATTTTTCTCCTACTCACATAACATCTTCTGTGTTTGTTTGTTTTCTAATCTTATGCTTGGTTGTCACCTATCTGTCCAGCTCGTTTGACCGCCAGTATATAAAATGATTCCTGCATCTCCTTTGCATTTTGTCT
>OZ024742.1:69092698-69127698 GCA_964016885.1 Eledone cirrhosa | reverse complement strand
TTTGTAAACTTACATAGATCTATAACTGAGTATAGATACAATGTATTATCACCATCTAGAAACGATCGTAAAGCAGTGAAGTATATCTCTAATGACTTGATTTTTTATTTCATTGTTTTAACTTATATCATGACTCTGTTTTCCTTTTAACGTTTTATTGTTTTCTGTTTTCTGAGATTTATCTTAACCTATAACATTTTCAACATATGGATTACATCGAGTTCTTCATGCAGAATAGACCCCACAGCTTACAGTGGATACCTCTGTATGTATATATATATATATATAATATATATATATATATATATATATATATATATATATATATATATATATATATATATATATATATATATATATATATCCAGGGGGTGTAACTAGGAGTTACTGCAGGTTCACCCAGGAGAGCACTCGATGTTTAGGTTCCCTTCTGTGATGAGGTGTAGAGCTATACAGAGTGTAATATATAGAAAGGATAAAAAGTACGATTGATTATTCCTTCATTGCATTTATTGATAGGTGACGCGCGTTTCGCCACTGATCAGCTCAAGGATCGATCTATATCGATCCTACCCGACTCAATAATCCGCAGCTCGACGGACCCTCTTAAAATGCAATGAAGGAATAATCAATCGTTCTTTTTATCCTTTCTATATATATATATATATATATATATATATATATATATATATATATATATATATATATATATATATATATATATATATATATATATATATATATATAAATTTCGCTGTACGTGGCTGAATATAATAATCTGAGTTTTTCGAATATTAATAATAACTTTCGATTAGTTTGCAATTATGCAAACAACCCTCATTTTTAAAGCCATGTCAATAGAATGAACCCTTCATTATTTCTCTTGTGTTGGCATGTAAACAGAGCTGCAGACAAAAATTTATTTTTATTTGAATGTGGCAAAACCGGCCATTAATTGCTCGTATACGGGAAACTGACTGGCCAGTCTCCTGATATGCAAATCTGGCTGATCAGTGAATCTGCTAATATGCAGATCTGACTGATTAGCCAGTCTGCTAATATGCAAATCAGGCCGATCAGTCACTGTATATTTTAGAAAATAACATATATTTTCACTAGCTCTGACAGTTGGCAGGTGAACAGTAAGCTGTACTGATGAAGGGTGATACCCAGAAACATTAGTGTCTGCAGTTATGTTTACATGCCAACACAAGAGCAAGAATGAAGGGTTCATTCTACTGACATAGCTTTAAAAATGCGGCTTGTTTGCATAATTACAAAAGAAACGAATGTTATTAATAATATTCGAAAAACTCAGATTACATTTATTATAATATATTTTATATATATATATATATATATATATATATATATATATATATATATATATATATATATATATATATATATATATATGAATTATAAGAATCAAAGAACTGTTCAAAACATTTTTGTGCTTACAACTGTTTCCTCCAAACCGAGGTTTGGATTCTTCGGAGCAATTTATTATTGAATGAACACTTATATGACCTCCTTTTCAACCAAGAGACATACAGATACACATGCAAACATTGTGGGTCAACATCCATCACAGCATTTAGTGTAGCAGAACACATTTAGAGATTACACTCATATTAAAAGACAGAGAGAGAAATGTTGAGAATTTAAGAATAAAGGAAGCCTTGCTTATACGTAGACTCAACCCACAAATCCATAACAGAATGTAACTCAACGCACAATACTTGACATAAAGGACACACCTACACGCACACACACGCAACCTAAACACAACAATTTAAACAAGGAATTTGATTCCATGAGATATTACATACGGCAGTTGACCTCATTCTCCTGATTTTATGAATACTAGAGCAAACATCAAACAACGCTTGAAAGTGGTTTATAAATTTTAAATGAAAGCGAACAAACCGGAACATTTTTCTCTGGGAGCTCCTTATACTCTGGCGAAGGATAGTTTAAGTCCTGAAATATTAGGACGAAAGAAATAACAAAAAAGACAAAAACAAAAATTACCAGGTAACTAACTTTTTCGTTGCCTTCATCTTACCATCTATTTTGCATTGTTTAGCCTTCTTAAACATTATATATTATATACAATGCAACAAACAAACTACAATATTTTATTTTATATATATATATAACGAAGGAAATGTGGTACGGAACCAGATGGACCATAACGCACCAAAGTACTCGATACTTAGGGTAGTAGAGTGGGTAATAGGAACGAGTAGGACCCCGACGGCTGAGCTCAAGCCGTTTCGACGGCTAATTCTGGACAAAATGAAAATATTTATCCTGGTAAATGAATAGCCGAGCTTCTCAGGGGGTAATATTCCATATATGGTAAAAGTGATTGTCACAAGGATTGGTCAAAAGTTTGTTGTTGAGACACATAATTCTATCATGGCATTTTGTGGAAGGAAGGGGTAGCTGAACTTGCCAGTAGAAGAAAGAGGGAGAGAGAGTGGAGGAAACCGAGTCGTGCGTTGAAAGTGTCGACTACAGCAGAATCCTAAGGATAAGAGGTCAAGAGGGGTAGGGGGAGTCGAAACAATAAGTAGATCTATATGGAGTAAATCTATATAGAAAAATAAGAATGTTAAAAATATAAAAACACAATTTCTGGTTACTATTCCCCTACCACAATCATCAAATCTCTCACTCGACTATAAAAAAGTTTAATAGGTGGGGCGGGATACTAAATACGAGATTGTAGTGAAAGAATTTTATGAGTTAGTAGTACTCGGCCTAATCTATCTTACAATGACAGGTCAACAATTAGGGGGCCAAAATACTAAAAAAAAAAACCTAATACGAAATAATAATTCAGAGTCCCGAAATTAATACGAAATATTAATTCAGATCCCGAAAATGAATACTAATACGATATATAAGAGTGCCGCTACAATACATAAATTCTAATGCAAACTACATAAATGCTCGTACGATATATAAGAAAAAATTAATACGAAAAATTAATTCAGACCCCCCCCCCCCCAAAAAAAAAGAATTTCCCTCGTTATCTAGCTCCTATTCCCGTAGTAGAGCACTTTCCGACTCTACCACGCCGTATCCAGACTTTTCCGCTAAGCTCAAGTTCTTTCACCCGCACCATGCGAAAACACAACATCGACTTCTCCACCAAGAACATCCCAGTTCCACCGAGAAAACTTTACCTTCGGATGCTCACGCAAAAAATCGACCTTTTTGCGAAAAGACTTAGATGGAGAACTTTTTTCTACGGCAGATATTGCGACAATCAGGACTTCGATACCAAGGAGAGATTCGGATTTAATACCTACAAATCTCCCCCTCCGAACCATATTCTCTCACCCTCTCACACATCATCTTGTAGGCTACTAACATAGCCAATTCTCGCTCACATGATCTCAAAGTTTAACAAAATGTGTAAAACCTAACAAAGTTTAATGTTAATTTTTTTTCTACCAGGGAGATGAATCGGGCGTGCCAGGGATAAAGATAATATGCTATATAGAGCTATATGAATTGACTGGTCTATATCATGACCCTTACTACAAGCCTAGAGGAACTCAAGCAGAAAATCCTTGAGGTGCTGTATAATGTTACGCAAGACATGTTACAGCGTGTTTGGCAGGAGCTGGACTATCGAGGTGACATCGGTTGTGTCACAGGCAGTGCGCATATTGAACATGTGTGAAGTTTTGTGAAATTGGTTACAAAATCTACATCCTCTGAATTTCTTGTTCGAATTTTGATAAATAAATCTTGTATTATTCAGCATAAAGCCTATTTAATTTCATTTGCCTAGGATATGAAGTTACTCAGATATTCACATCACAAACGATGTCAATTTTGGTGGGACACCCTGTACTTATGTGTGTGTGTGTGTGTGTGTGTGTGTGTGTGTGTGTGTGTGTGTGTGTGTGTGTGTGTGTGTGTGTGTGTGTGTGTGTGTGTGTGTGTGTGTGTGTGTGTGTGTGTGTGTCTCTGTGTGTGTGCGTGTGTGTGTGCGTGTGTACGCGTGTGCGTGTGTGTGCGTGTGTAAGTATATATATATATATATATACATACGAATAGAAGAAAAGTATTCAATACCTGATGTAGAATTTCAATTTGTTATCTCTGTGAGGTCATTCAGATTACACACCATTACTGTGTGTTTCACTGTCAGAAAGGTAAAAATACTGAATGTGTGCAGCATAGTTTCTCTTTGCAGACATGAAAACCAGGGATTCGAGTTATTTTCTGACTGACCTCACGTAAATTAATAAATCACGTATCCAAATATGTAACGCATATATTTCAGATGGTAAAGAGTACGATGCTTTCATTTCGTTCCGTTCAGCATCACCAGATGAATTATGGGTATTTAACACCTTGTTTCCTACCCTGGAGAAAGAGATGGGTTTTAAACTCTGTGTCCACTTCAGAGACTTTCTCGTCGGTGAAAGTAAGTCCACGTATTTTCTTTTTCAATTCCTTCTTTTATTTTCGTGTTTTTATTATTGTTCCTTATTCCCAGTTAAGTCACTATGATAGGTGTTCTAATTGTCATCAACAAGACTCAGACCTGGTAAAATTAGGACTGCATTATACAATGATGTTTTCCTTTTTCTAAAAGAGGAAAGTGTGCATTCAATGTGATTTGACTGTTAATTTTACAAGGTGAAATAAATGTCTAGATGGATAATTGATCTGGCTACCAACACGAAAACACTGAGCTCGAATCCATTGAAAGTAGTACACTTTCTGGGTTTTTTTAAAGTTATCTACAACAAAATTCCTTAATTCTTTGTCGCTTTCACTCAAGCGATCTCTTTGCAATCTCAAATGATTTAGATTATAGATGAAATTGATATTTGAAGTAGAATAAAATATTTAAATTGTCAATAAATTCTACGTTTCACAAAGTAAAAATTTCTAAACATGCTTTTGGAATATATATACATGACAGAATTAACAAACATTAAACTGGCTAGTGTGATAGGTGGAATGGAATTATAAATAAATAATAATGAAGAACCAAGGGTTATTAGAGCGTCTGATAGCACGCCTTATGCTACTATTCAGCTCTCTGCTGAGACGAAATTTGCTTTTCATATTTCCAGAGTAGATAATTTACCAGTCATATATTGAAGTCAATTTTTTTTTCCTCTCTCTCTCACACCCTCTCTCTCTCTCTCTCTCTCTCCCATTCTCTCTCTCCCATTCTCTCTCTCCCATTCTCTCTCTCCCGCTCTCCCTTTCTCTATTTCGCTATTAGGGTGGTCATAGCATAGAGTTCCTTTTTTAAAAAATGAAAAATATTTGAGCGATAGTCTAGTAAATTTTTTTCATAGACAAACGCTTAACTTACTAAAAGATTTAAAGGGCAGATTCATATGCAATAGTAGGTTGGTCATGGGTATACGTTAAGGGTATATTAGGGGAAGAAGATGAGCGGATTTGTTTAAGTGTATCGTAATGTTTAATCTGTATGGTTTTATGGGTATTATTCTAAATACGTATAGAAATATTCACTTCTCAGTAATGCATAAAGTCTAAATAATTTCTATGATAGCTTATCTGATGACATCATTATTATTGTTCCAAAAGGCCCTTTACGAAGTTGCTCCACCTTAGCGTCATAAGTAATGTATATATTGGATATATATATAATGTAGCTTCTGGTGGGATAATCAGTGTTGGAAAAGTTTATGTTTACTCATAGCTGACCTGGGATTACAAAAACAACATTAACATTGATAGTATTATTATTGTTGTTTTTTACTTGATGTTTCAGTAATTGATGTTATTCAACCGAAATAATTGCCCTAATAAATATCTAGCTGCTACCTGCAACCTCAGATATTAAGGATATATCGGAGGGTCCTTGCCGTTCCAAGTAGACATGACTTTTGAAGTGTTCCAAAACAGGGGTGTGGGCTGATGGTCTTTAGCCAGACTTGGAAACCTCTCGAGATAGATAGTACTCATGACGATGGGGGCGACTATGATCTCATGACAGTTCCAAATCCTTTTCACTTCCCACTTCAGGTCTTGGTACCGGTTAATTTTTTCTCTCTCCTTTTCCTGTACACTTCTGTCGAAGGGGCAAGCTACATCTATAATCAAGTATGATCTTTTTTTTTTGTCAAGCCTATTGTGTTCTAATTCTTCATCATTTTGCATTCTTAAATCCCATAACATCTTCACCAGATCTTTTCCCATTACCGATTTTGGCTTATGTTCATACCACCTCTCAGCGTGGGGTAAATCGTTCAATTTGCACAAATACCAGTGGATCACTTTTCCTATAATATCATACCTCCATCCTTTATAATGAATCTGGACCAGGAGCTTACACTCAGATACAATGCGAGCGACAGTCTCTCTCTCTCTCTCTCTCTCTCTCTCTCTCTCTCTCTCTCTCTCTCTCTCTCTCTCTCTCTCTCTCTCTCTCCACATATCATTATTATTATTATTATTATTATTATTATTATTATTATTATTATTGGCGACCTACGTAGTAAATCGTATCATCGTGAGCTCCGCAAAGGTTTGTTATTTTCAGTTGTTTAAAATTGCCATTTATGGGAAATTTTTATTGTTAACTGTATATAAGTGCACATACATTGATTTCTGAAAAGGACACTCAAAAATATTGGGGCCTTGAGCCCAAAATTTAAACTTTTTATAATTATCAAACAAAAATTTTTCTTTGAAAAATCATGGATGACTCAGAGTCACTCCTTCCTCACAATCTAACACCTCACACCGACACCACCATTGTAAATATTGATATGTTTGCCAACATTGGAAATGTAAGCAGTAGCAATATTTTTAATTTGTCTCAGTCAGACGTTCATTTCCCGACATTACCAATGACTGCATGTGTTAAAGCCGCCACCACCACCACCACCGCGACAACCACCACCCCCACCACCACCACAGCGACAACAGAAACAAAAGAAAAAAATAAATTAACTCGTGATATCGAAATGAATTCAACCAAAATGAACTCTTCCACTCCGAACATCACTGACGCCACCACCACCACAACTGAAACTAATATTAACAATAGTAAACATAACGATAACAACAACAGCAACAATGAAATTAAGAAAACTACCCTGAGGTTTGCCAGAATAGCAAAAACGTGCGAAGCGATCCAGGGAACTCAGGAGGAATTAGACGAAGCCAAAGGAATGGTAAAGAAAGATGGGTACAGGGTCAGCCCCCCCCCCCCACACACACACACACACACACCTAATAAAATGGAGCAACGTCGCCTATGCACCGTGTCTTATCGGACAATTAACATAAAATCGCGCCGACTGGAACGGGCATCCGAGTCCCAAATCCATAAAGCTTTGGGACATGTGTGGGCAAAAAAAACCCACATCAGACGTGGGCAGAAGTATGGAACCGTGGACGTGTTCTTTGAAACACTACAGGAGGCCAGAGAACATTCCATGGCCCCATTAAGAAGTGACGACTTCACACTCGTCCCAAGCTATTGTGGCCAGAGACTTGTGAAGGTCAGGCTGACCCACGTTCCACCGGCCATCGAAATTCCCTGGCTAATGGCTGCCGTTCTCGCCGGCATCGAGGCCAACACCAAGATAATTGAAATAACGAAAGAAAAGCAGGAGAATTGGTCCGGATCTGGGATGGTGCTCCTGATCCAAGCGGACCATAAAAGCATTGAGAAGATCCCAGAGGTAATAGACCTCACTGACGGCAGCCACCTCACCGTAATCGTCGGGGGCAGAAGACCTAGGTGTGTCGTTTGTGGTGAAGGAACCCACCTAAGGGCTTTCTGCCCTCAGGCTAAAAGGTTGAGGCCACCTCTCTTACCCACCCCAGTGACTCAACCATCAAAACCACCAGCAGCAGAAATGGCAGCAACAACTGTAGCAGCAACAACAGAAGCAACTGTAACAGCAACAACCCCATCAACAGTAGCAAAACCAACACCACCACCACCCAATGCGCCAGAACTAGCACCAGCGCCTACACCATCCACCACGCCACAATGAAAACCAACGCCTGTGGAGGATTTTACACTCCCCGGCTTATCGCAACTGGAGACAGATTGTGACGAGGAGGAGTGGGAAACGGTATCAGGAAAAAAGAAAACAAGAAACCAAAAAATAAAAAATTCTCTTTCTTCCCCCTCCAAAAACAAAATACAGAGGGAAACAAATAAATTATCAAACAAAAAAGTTAGGTCAGATATGCCACCATCCACACCAGCATCACCAACCCCATCACCACAAACACTAACACCATCACCATCATTAACCCCAACACCACCATCACCAACACCACAAAAGTCACCAAAAACCGTAACAGAAACAAACCCACAACAAACGCAAACAAAACAAAACCAAAACGATACACACTACACAGCATTAAATTTGAACAACAACCAATTATTACACTACATGCAACACAACACCAGCATCACAGAAAAAGACTACACGATAACCCAAAAGTTCACACCACCTCCACACATACAAATCACTCGCATCACACAGAAAACGTACACGACACTAAAACAAAAATTCCCCAAAGACATCGGAGACATCCGACAAGCACTCTCCAGGAGGATTTATAAGGACATCCTTCCGGAGGAGGCCACAAGCAGTGAGAAGGATGGAGAAACCGTCCTTCCTCTACGAGAAGTAAGGTAGGTGGTCTTTCCCATCTTTTCCACTCCATTTCAACATGACCTCACTCAGAATAGGCAGCATAAATGCGCGTGGCTTGGGGTCGTCATGGAAGCAGGGCCACCTGCTCAACGACCTCAGGTCACTAAACATAGATGTAGTGGCCATCAGCGAGGCCAGAATTTCCGAAGCACGGGCCTTCGCACCGATCTTCGGCGGCTACGATGTGTACGCACTCCCAGCCGTCCGGGATCGGGGGGAGGAGTCGCTGTGCTTTTTCGGAGAGGTTTGGATCTCGCCATACGGGCCATCTTCCTGGACCCACAAGGTAAGTTGGTGGTGCTAGACGTGACCAGCGGAGACGGGCAAGCGTTCAGGCTAGTGGCCGTCTATTCCCCGACAGGAGCAGGGCGGCGTGATTTCTTCCGGCGTCTGAAGACCTTTCTTGGAACGTCCTGCTCTTTAGTGTTAGTGGGCGACTGGAACGGGATCTTAGATGCACGCTGGGACTGTGTGGGATTAGCGGATAGGGGAGGAGGGTGCAAGAGCCTCACCAACCTGCTCAGGCGTTTTGAACTGTCTGACAGGTACCGATTGGATTTCCCGAATGTGCCAATGTGGACTTGGACAAATCGTATAGGGTCATCCAGATCATATCTAGATAGAGTATTTTGTAGAGAAATAGATAGGTCTAGCATAGGCTGTCCACAATTCAAGATAGTCAGCTACACGGACCACAAATTCGTGATCTGTGTGCTTGACTTAGATAAGCTTCATAGACGAGGACTCGGCTACTGGAAGCTAAACGCGTCCTTACCAGCGCGCAAGGCCTACAGAGACCGGATTAGCGAACTAGTTAAGCGGACGTTGACGGGGGCCATCGTCAACAACAAGTGGTGGTTTGCTCTGGAAAGAGCAATTAGAATAGAGTCCATTAGGTTTAGTAAGGCTTTAGCAATAGAGAAAAATAGAGCAGAGGGAGAATTAGTTAGAAAATTAGACGAGGCGCTTAGCAAAGGCATCGCGACCGACGTACTTGCGGCGAAATTGGCCCTTGACCAATGCAAAGCACGAAGGTTGCGTTGTCAGAGCTAGGGTACGTGCTCTCAGACACGAGGGGACGAAAGACGTTCAATGGGCCCGAGTGGCGGAGGCGCGTCGTGGAAACAAAGCCACGATCCGGTCTTTGGTGGACCACGACGGGCGCATGCTACTCGATCCCGGGCAAATGTGTGAGACTTTTCAGCGACACTTCGCTCAGTTGTTCGGGGGCAGCGGCGGGCCGGATAGAGGAATGGACTTTAGTGTCTACCTCGACGGACTGCCGCGGCTCTCGGCCACTGAGGCGGAGTGTTGCGAAAAGCCGATAACAGCCGCTGAAGTACGGGAGGCAATGACTGGCTGCACAAGGGGTAAATCGCCTGGTTTGGATGGTCTGCCCTATGAACTTTACGTACAGATGCCAGACTTGTTCGGAGGCCTCTTGGCGGATGACTACTGCAACTGGCAACAGAACGGGAGAATTCCCAGCTCTGTGAGCCGAGGAGCTGTGGCGCTGCTGAGAAAGGATCCGAACAGATAATTTCAGGCCCATAACTCTGCTAAACACAGAGTTCAAGATTTTGGCCAAGGTGCTAGCAAAGAGGTTGGCGCTTGTCGTTGGTGGTCTGGTGGGAGAGGCGCAGACGTGCGCCATTCCGGACAGATCCATCCACGACAACCTCCACCTCATGCGATACATCGTAGAGAGGGTAGCTAGGGAACCTGGCATGGGTGGCTCCTTGAACAATTTAGATCAGTCGAAAGCTTTCGATAGGGTCGACCATCTTTACCTGGCGGTAGTCCTGAGGGCGGCTGGCTTTGGGCCCGTCTTCAGAGGCTGGATCGCTGCCATGCACAGCGACATCTGCTCTGTGGTGAGAGTGAACGGTCACCTTTCGGAACCGTTCAACATCATGCGCTCGGTCCACCAAGGATGTCCCCTCTCGTCCCTCTTGTATGTATTGACTCTCGAACCATTACTGCACAAACTGGAAACGTTGAGGGGGGTCCCGCATAAACAGGATGCGGAAGATCCGTGTCAGCATATGCGGACGATGTCACCGTAGTGGTGTCGAACGCCAAACACATCGAGGCGATCGGCACTACACTAAGAGAATACAAAGCGGTGACAGGAGCAATGATCAACCAGGAAAAGTCAGTGGGCCTGCAGCTCGGCTCCTGGAGAGGCAGGTCCATGCCGTCCAACAGCGTCGTCAGGCGCTGGACGGACGGACCGGTTAAATTGCTAGAGGTCTGGTTCGGTCCAGACCTCCAGACGGACAAAAACTGGGACGAGGTGACGAGCAGGGTGGCTTCTCTCACCCAGAAATGAGCGGAGAGGAAGCTATCCCTGAAAGGTCGAGCGGATGTGGCTAACGCGTACATCGCGTCCGCCATCTACTACCGCCTGACCGTCGTACCTTGTCCTAAGCCCCGCCTGACTGCGCTGGAGCGTTTGCTCTTTCGCTTTTTGTGGAAGGGACCCCGCTCCGATGGTCAGGCGGTCCATCTACTGTCAACACCCGTTACGTGGAGGGCTGGGCATGCCGTGGCTGATGATGCGCAGACACGCGTTCAGGCTACGACATGTCCACCTCTTCCTCGACGGTGATCAGGTGTGGTCGCCGTTTGCTAGACACGTCTTTCCCCAGCTCGTCTCCTTGATGGAGCTGCAGTCCTGGGTCAAGCGAAGACCGAGAGGGAGCGCTTGGAGACTGGAATGTCTTCAGGCGCTCACAGCCCTCGACCAATCGGGCAATGTGATCGGTGGAAACTCCACCTTGGCGTTCTATAGAGGATTAGTGGAGGAGAAGTGCGACGACGTACTTGGAGAAACTCTAGGCGTCGACGAAAATCAACTAGCCAATCTCTTCGGAAGGACTTTTGGGCCGGGGCCTATAGACAACTTCCAGAAATCCCTGGCCTGGCAGTGCTACCGAGGAGCTTTGCCAGTTCAGGATAAACTCTACAGGCATGGAGGTGCCGTCAGCCGGGCATGTCTGAGGTGCGCGCAGGGCGACGAAACCGTCCTGCACGCACTCGTCCAGTGTCCGAGCATTGCTGACTTGTGGGTTTATGTCGAACACCTGCTGTCACGTGTAGGACGGATCCGGCTATCAACTGTGTCCATCTTGAGGATTGCTCCGCCCTCCTCCTTTAGCCGGGAAGGGCAGGCAGTTTTTATCTGTCCGGTGGCCATGGCGAAAGAGATAGTATAGTGGACACGTTTGAAAGGGCTGAAGACGAGCACTTACCTCTTCGATGATGCCCTGATTAACTTTTTCAAATTTCATCTGAAAAGGAAAATCAGAGTAGAGAGGGAAGTGCTCTCTTCCCAGCATTTTGTTGAAAGATGGGTGAGAGAAGCAAGTATGGCCCGAGTGGATAGGTCTACTCTGAATATGTGTCTGTAAATTAAACGTGGAAAACTGGGAGTGGGCATTTGCCCTGGTGGTCAGGGTCACTGTGGTCTTTTAATGCGTTTTCTCCACAAATGTCCCTCGGAATCCCCCCCCCCCCTATTGGGGAATTTTTCAGTGTTATATTTTTATTACATCCTCTGTTTTTTTTACACGCAGAAATGCCCATTTGTATCGTCCTGTATTGTCCTGTACTGTCCTTAATGTCTACTTTGTGTAAACCCTTGTGGTTAATAAAGAAAGCATTATTATTATTATTATTATTATTATTATTTATGTTTATTTCAGCTATTTGCAACAACATTATAAATGCCGTAGAGAAGAGTAGGCGAACAATCTTGGTTTTGTCCCCTGATTATGTGATTAGCGAATGGACACGGTTGGAATATCAAGTCGCTCACCAGGAAATGCTGAAAAAACATCAAAAGATCATTCCAATTATATACCGTGATATCAATGTGCAAGAATTGGACAAAAACCTTGCTTATATCATGAAGTCTATTACTTATTTGGAATGGCCACATGATACCGAAGACTCTTGCAACAAATCTAAAAGGTTCTGGGAGAAGTTGCGCTTAACAATGCCGAAGAAACGTGAGACGAGTTTGCTTAATGAAAATAGTAAAGAAGATGAAATGTATACAGAAATCACACGATTTTAGAAAATGTATATACATACGTATAAATGTCTCCCGGATCCTTAAACCTAATCTTTCCACTTTACTATGACATGTCAGCAGCTCCGATGTGGTCATATACTGACTCCGCCAATTACCATCGGAACAACGTAGACATAATAAATACACATTTAGCCTAGACGTTGCTTCCCGATACATGAATAGCCGCTTACCCAGCAGTTCACCTAGTGACTGACAGACAGCATAATTTCTCACAACATATACTGCTTCGGACACACAGCATCCGACATTCACCGACTCCTATCCATCATTGTGGACAACACATTCTTCACCTTCCATCACCAGTCCAACAAACAGACCACAGGTCTACTCATGGGAACCAGCCAATCAGGACTACTGGCCTTCACCAACATGAACCAGCTGGAACCTCCCGCGCCCAACACCTGCTACACATATACCTTCTTTACCAGGTACATCGACGACATTTTTATCCTCACGTCCTTCCGTAATGAAGCCGACAAGATATTCTCGACGTCCACGAACGTGCATATACGGTTCGGAGTAGAACACAACAACACTGGGCCTCTGTGGGAGGGGAATCAAAAATTATAAATCGCCTTTTTTTTTTAGCTTGCACCTGCATTACAGCAAATAAAAACAAAACAAATACGAATATACGGTGAAGTTGTGTAACTTTTTAAATTCTATTCACATACATGATTGTCAAATTTTGATGTGTATAAGCCCCCGCGGGTTTTCTAGTGCAGCGGAATTTAATGTACATTCTACAATCGTATTAGAACTAAAACATGAGGGTAGAATGTGTTTAAATGGCCCTTATGATCTAATAATTTTGTTTAATTCTGGGTGACATTCTGGATTATTTCGTTGAAATTTCTTTTATTTTTTGGTATTTAAAATGCTTTCGTCCTCTGGTTTAAATTAAAATAATTGTTTCTACTTTAGGCACAAGGCCGGCAATTATCCCAGTGCATTACTGGTGCTTTATTTTTATCGACCCCGTAAGGATGAAAGGCAAAGTTAACTTCGGCGGGATTTGAACTCAGACCATAAAGGGCCGTAATTCTATGCTGCAAAACATGGCGTCCGACCCTCTATTGATACTGCCAATCCACGGCCCTTGAAAAACGTGAAAATATATTGTTTCCTTATAGACACCTAATGTATGTGAATGCTGTGTTTTAGTGCCTGTGACATCAGGTGATGTAAAAGCTAAAGTTGAATTGTAACCCCTAATGCTATCGATGACACCATTCTCCATAATTCTAGTTAGAATTCCTTTAAGCTCACTTGTTAAATAGGCGGTAGAAACCTTTGTCATAACAAAAATCAGAAGGCGGATTAGCGTTGGTACTTACTGACTTTCATTTCTTTAACTACATGTAAGCACCATATTTCTTACTTTTCCGATTCATTTTCCCACGAAATAATTGTCTTAGGCCTTGAAATATTCTAATGAGACGTTTCGTTTTCTGTTGGAAGCATAATCTTCTTCTCCCCTCCATAGATGCATGCATGCTCTGGTGTCTGCCTCTTAGCGTTCTCTGTCAGAAGCTCTTCGTGTTCTGTCGTCTTACTGTGATTGTGATATTTTCTCTGGAGTTAATAATCGTTTCTTCTTTTGGCACAAGGCCAGCAATTACCTAGTGCATTACTGGTACTTTATTTTATCGACCCCGTAAGGATGAAAGGCAAAGTTAACCTCGGTCTGCTGTTGCTGACACACTGTTTACATTGTCTACCATTGATGAAATCTGAATGTGTACAAGTGAAATTGTTGTTGAATTACGGTAGTCTTCAAAGAGCATGAGAAATTAAATATTGTTGAATGGATAAATGTATGATGTCAGAAATGAAATACCTACAGCCAGTGTAATACTTGGAAACTGAAGGATAGTTACTGGGATGAAGAAAAATATCTCACGTAAAATACTTACATGATTGGAAGTACAAAAATGATGAATTTCTGCTACTTTGGCGTGAAAAATTGTGTGAAATAGGATTTTATTAGAAAAGGTTTTTTTAATATGAATAACATGTAAAAATGAAATACAGAAAAGGAAAAACAGATACAAACGAATTTATTCCTCTATAATATTATTATAGAAAAATGGTTGTTTGAACTTTAAAATATTCGATAGAGAAAATGAAAAACTTGTGTGTTACCTATGAAGGTTTACCAGGTATTGTGCAATAGACATTACAAACATATTTTTACAACATTGGCAGTATCGGTAGAGGATCGGACGCCGTGATTTGCAACATACAATTACGGCTCTTTACAGTCTGAGTTCAAATCCCGCCGATGTTAACTTTGCCTTTCATCCTTATGGAGTTGATAAAATAAAGTACCAGTAATGCACTGGGGTATTTGCTGGCCTTGTGCCTAAAGTAGAAACAGTTATTGTAATTTAAACAATAATTGTTTCAACTTTAGGCACAAGGCCAGCAATTACCCAGTGCATTACTGGTACTTTATTTTATCGACCCCGTAAGGATGAAAGGCAAAGTCAACCTCGGCGGGATTTGAACTCAGATCGTAAAGGGACGTAACTATGCTGGAAAGCATGGCGTCCGACCCTCTACTGATACTGCCAATCCACCGCCCTAAACAATAATGATTTACAAAAGTTAAAGAAAGAGATACATAAATAAAGAGTTACGCAGACACAGAGTGACAACAAGAGCAAGTGTTTTTATCAATATTTGAAGTATGCAATGAATTTGAGCCAATTATTTCTAAAGAAAACAGGAAATGAAATGATACTTGACAGTAATGTTCACCGAATCTTATTTACAGGAAAATAATAATTTTATGACGAGTTTAATGCATTGAAACAGAGAAGTAGAATGGGAAGTCTTTTAATTAACGTCAGACAAACATTTGTTTTATTTGTTTTATTTGTTTTATTTGTTTTATTTGTTTTATTTATTTCTATTACTATAGTTTATATATTTTATAGTATATTGGTTTCGGGGAATATTCTGAATGCTGAATCAAACTAAAGTGGTTCAGATGTGAGGGGAGCATGCTACTTTTGTTATTAGAATAATCAAGCATTGTATACAATATGAGAACGAATGGTTTATAACATTTCAATATCATAGTAATAAGGCATTTACACGTTCACGGGGCCCTTGTAAATTCGGGTGTGGGACAGATAGCACTTATTAATCTTGTGTCTGAGTTAATTTTACTGCATTACAACACGTGTATGAGTGTTATATCGAAATAGAAAACAACGCATATAAAAATATTTCTAAATTCTTCTTATTACCGCGAAACCAAGTTATTTTTTGACAATGTTGATGATGATGACGATACAACTGAACTTGTGGCACTAATTGTGGTGCTGGCGATTTTAATTGTAGTGCCTGACGTACAGGTTGTGGTGCAGCTTGTTGTACATCAGTTAGTGACTTGTCGTGGTACCATTTGTGGTACATCATCTCTTGGTAACATTTGTGGTTCTTGTAGTCTTGATTGATGGACGGTTGATGCTGCTTGGGGTAGTGTTGCTGGTGATACTAATGATGATGATGACGATTCTCAGTGACAGATGAGGTAAAAAATGACCAAACAGTGATAGAAGCAAACAAAAGAAGGATAAAGGCATGCCGCCACAACATCACCATAATTATAGAGCCAATCATAAACGGCTGTTTACTATGAGAACAGAGATATGTATGTATGTATTATTTATGTATTCATCAGAATTCTGTAGCACAACCAGTAGTCAGGAAAGCCTACTACGACCACAAGGCAACACTGCATTTATATATATATATATATATATATATATATATATATATATATATATATATATATATATATATATATATAGAAAGGATAAAAAGGACGATTGATTATTCCTTCATTGCATTTATTGATAGGTGACGCGCGTTTCGCCACTGATCAGCTCAAGATTCGATCTATATCGATCCTATTCGACTCAATAATACGCAGCTCGACGGACCTTCTTAAAATGCTATAAGAAAATGAAATACATGCTATGTGGTAAAGTCAGAGATTCAAGAGTTTGACAAAATGAGTTGTTTTAATTGGTGGGAAGGGTCAAGGCGATGTACTGGCCTGTAGTGTATATGGGGCTGGGTGTGATGGTGAGATCTTGGTGACGATGGGTGGATGAGATGGGCTGTGGTGTGGTGGTGGTTGATTGGCCTTGGCGTGTAGAGTATGTGGGGTGGATGTTATGATATGGTGGTGGTTATGGTTGCTTAGTGGGATGGGCTGTGGTATGAGGTTAGTGGATTGTCAGTAGACGGGTTGGCGTGTATGTGTGGGTGTGGTATTGGCGCGGCTTTCTATGGTAGTGGCGTTTGTGGTGGTGTGGTGGATGTATTGGTGGCGTCAAGGTCATTATCTAGATACATAGCTAGACGCTCTTCTTCTGACAGATGCTTTGTATATACGTATAGGCACACACATATATGTATATTTGTGCACACATATTGTTGTATAAACACACCCACCACAAAACACATACGCACATCCTTGCCCACACATATCGACACATGCTCACACACAGCCATATATATATGTACACACATGTATGTGCGTGTGCGCATGCGGACACGAATATGGAGAGTGGGGGAGTATCGTTGGGGGTGGCGAACGACGGAGATGGGGGAAGGTGAGAGGCAATGTACAAGGTGTTTTACATACATACATACATACACATAGATATACCCATACACGCATATGGGTATGGGCACATGGACTCACACTCACGTATACAAAATATACACATACACACTCACACACACGTATACTCACTCACATACATACACATACATATATATACATACACACACACACATATATATATATATATATATATATATATATATATATATATATATATATATATATGTAGCAGGAGTTGCCTCCCTTGTTGTGACACTCACAACCCCAATAGATTAACGCTCTTTAGACAGGAAGTAGAACCCTTTCTGTAACTTCCGGTCAGAACCCTATAAAACTAACAACTTTAAGTTCTCTCTCTCTCATTCGCCTTTTCGGTCAGGCGCCTCCTGGCCTTCGCCAGGAATCTTAACTCAGGCGTGTGTAACTCTGGCAACCAAGCGGTAACTAATAACTTTGTTTCATTCTCTCATCTACTCATTGACATGTCAACTATACTGTTCTATATATCCACATATTGTTAATTAAATATTATACACACAAACCACTTCTTGTTACATTCATACAACCCAGTATTTCGCTATAATTGGAGACCCCCGACGTGATACGAACACGCAGCCGTTCATTGTTATAAGTGATGACCCCGAAAAAAAAAATAGCAGAATCTGGTGTTGTGTGAGTAACATTACGAATACGCAGCAAAATTTTATTGACAAACTATGAAAATACGCAGTCAAAGAAACGAACACGCACATGTGAAATTTGCGTTCAGACAGACTTTTTCCCTTACGCATCAACTAACTGTTGCATTTTACTGTATATATATATATGTTTCTCGTTTCTTACACCGAACACTTCAAAAACAAAAAAAAACAAAAAAATTTCATTTTTTTTTTAAAAACATTTCAACAGGAAGATTTATTTTCGATGAACATCAACCATTGCCTTTTTTTCATCGTTTTCTTCATCGTTCAAGTTTTTTTCAAAGTTCACACCAAAAATAAAAAAAAATAAAAATTGAACTCGCCATATTTGTTATGCTAAGTGAAGCCTTTCTTTCTTTTTCATCATTATCACTTTCACACACACATTTTTTCAAAATGGCTGCCAACGACCTGTTGCACTATCATTTTCGCGCCGTTTTCTCGCGCATTAGAAATATTATTTTTTCAACTTAACCTTGTTTTGGCACGTGTAGGATTCTAGATTCACTGAGATATCTCGACTCACAGAGATAGCCGCACGCCAGGGATAACGTTTCTCGCCAAGGATTCTCCAGCCTTAAGCTATATTCTCCTATTTGCCGGTTTAAAAATTTACCACGTAAATTTGCCGTTGAAAACTGCGCATTTATTCAGAATGCTTATTTATTTGGTCGCTGGCCTCTTGACCCTTCCAGGTCAACGCATTCTTAACATCGACCATCAACTTCGGCTGTTATTTCTAGCACTTTGCGAACTCATTTTTTCTGAAAAAATTTTCTTTACTGTGAATTTAAACATCGAATACGCTCACTCCGCGAGACAACAACATCAACAGCAACACAGCTTCATCAACAACCAAAACCAGCAGAACAAGCCTGAGAATTTATTTTTGCAGCACTCTTCCTGTGAGAAAATCCATTCAGAGGTTGGAAATTTCATGATATACCACAGAACAGAAACCACCTGCATTCATTCTCTGGAACACACTTTCTTTCCTGCTGTCATGTGATTGCACACCTGTGAACTATATTTTGTACATTTGAACTTTGAGCTCTTCTCTTACTTTATTACACTGTATCTTTGGGTGATGGATAGATAGATATCCAGTCGTTCTCTGGCCAAGAGCGGTGGGCTACCTTGATATCTATCATTGATTTTTGCAAACATTATTTTTTTTTTTCGTAATTTTCATGCCTGTTACAACATTCTCGCCAACTTGCTACATACATATTTCATTCGATTTTTATATTTAAAAGTCTGGCGGGAAGTAATGTAGCAGGAGTTGCCTCCCTTGTTGTGACACTCACAACCCCAATAGATTAACGCTCTTTAGACAGGAAGTAGAACCCTTTCTGTAACTTCCGGTCAGAACCCTATAAAACTAACAACTTTAAGTTCTCTCTCTCTCATTCGCCTTTTCGGTCAGGCGCCTCCTGGCCTTCGCCAGGAATCTTAACTCAGGCGTGTGTAACTCTGGCAACCAAGCGGTAACTAATAACTTTGTTTCATTCTCTCATCTACTCATTGACATGTCAACTATACTGTTCTATATATCCACATATTGTTAATTAAATATTATACACACAAACCACTTCTCCTTGTTACATTCATACACACTAGTATTTTGTTATATATACATATATATATATATACATACATATACACACACACATGTACAGACACCACACAGATATACACGCACATATGCACATACATGAGCTCACCTACACATATAGTCAGATTCACCTATATACATATATGTAGACGTGCACATATACGCACATACATACACATACATATAGACACACACACATACACATACGCATACATATACACATATATATATACAGATATGTACCCACACATACACACATGTATACACCTGTGTTCACATACACACACACACGTATAACTAGGCGTACACGCACGCACACTCATACGTCCGTATGTGTAAGAATACTTACACACCGACACACACGATATTGTTGGTTGGGGTGTGGAGGTATGTGTTGTCGGTGAAGTATGGAGTTGTGTTTTGTGGTGGTGGTGGTGGAGTTGTGAGGGACAAAAATATATATACAGGATCGAATACCGGTTAGAAGGTGTTTATGGACGTACGGCGATGTGTGTTGTGGACATGGTGATGGTGGTGGTGCTGGGGTGATATGTTCGACAAGATGATTACATGATCAGAGGTTACGGTGTGTTATAGGGTAAGGCAAACGGGGAGGTGGGGGGTAATATAATACAGTCGATCTGGGAGCGGGGGGTGATATGTGTTGATGATGTTAATGATAATGATTGTTGAGGTATTTGGATGTATCTAGTTGTGGCGGTGGTTGTGTGTGCGTACGACAGTACAATTACAGGGTCGAATTTAGCGTGGGGTTGTAGTTTAGGGTAGATAGAGGGTACATGGGGGGATGAGGTTGTAGGTGTGTATGGTAGACATATGACGATATGTGGTGTGGTGGTGGTGGCGATGGTGTGATATGATCGACATTGTATTTACAAGGTCCCTTGTCATTGTGGATTGAAAGGTAGAACGTATCATAGGGGACCGATCTAATACGATGTTGCAACTATGAGGTGTGTATGTTGATGTGAATTTTGGTGGTGGTGATGGTGATGTGTGCGGCATGATATACAAATGCGGGCTTAGAAATGGTTACATGGAGTACAATACAATAAGTTCATCGAGGTGGGCGATGTTGAGACGGGGTATATGTGGTTATTAATATGGTGTGTCATGGTTAGCGTGATTTTTGGTGTGGGTTATGTATGCGGCATGATATACAAAATACGGGCTTACATATGGTTAAATGCAATACAATAAAATTAGATAAAGTAAAGTAAGATTAGAATTAAAATTCGTTGAGATGGGCGATGGTGATACGGGGCAGGTGTGGTTATTATTATGGTGGGCCATGGTTAGTGCGTGGCCCTCCCGCGAAAGTTTGTGCAGAAAAGGTGTTCATCCTAGTGTGTCTGCAATTGACAATTATGTCCGACCTATAGTTTATGGCGGAATTTAGTTTAATTATTTCCGCCTCCTCAGCTAGGCATAATCTGCAGTGGTTTCTGTCACTGGGGATATATACCACGCGTCTTTTTACTGACCACGAAATCTGTCCACCACACCACAGCCCATCTCATCCACCCATCGTCACCAACATCTCACCATCACACCCAGCCCCATATACACTACAGGCCAGTACATCGCCTTGACCCTTCCCACCAATCAAAACAACTCATTTTGTCAAACTCTTGAATCTCTGACTTTATCACATAGCATGTATTTCATTTTCTTATAGCATTTTAAGAAGGTCCGTCGAGCTGCGGATTATTGAGTCGGGTAGGATCGATATAGATCGAACCTTGAGCTGATCAGTGGCGAAACGCGCGTCACCTATCAATAAATGCAATGAAGGAATAATCAATCGTCCTTTTTATCCTTTCTATATATTACAATCTGTATAGCTCTACACATCATCACAGAAGTGAACCTAAACATCAAGTGCTCACCCGGGTGAACCTGCAGTAACTCCTAGTTACACCCCCTGGATATATATATATATATTCTATTCTATTATAATTGAATATAAAAGAAAAACGAAGACAGATATATACATATATGTGTTCAAATCGCAAGGGACCAGATTCGCTAAGGTGAAAAGAATACTAACTATAGACAATAGGGTTTGCCTGTCTCAACTTAAGAAAAAATCAAGAAATGCTATTTTTAATGGTGTAAGTTTGAGAGACACGCTAAGATACCATATGCGTTATTATATATAGCACACTATTCAGTTTCTTAATATACTTAGAGTGTCTAGGATACTAATTAATCACCCACCGATGAGCAAGAATTGGTATTTCTATTCACAATTAATATTGCGAAACAGCACCAAGAGCTGTCTGGGTGATTGGTAGTTATCACAATTCCGGTTTGTATTTATTTTCTTCATTTTTTTCTTAAATCGAGACAGGCAAACCCAATTGTCTATAGTTAGTATTCTTTTCACCTTAGCTAATCTGGTCCCTTGCGATTTGAACACATATATGTATATATCTGTGTTCGTTTTTCTTTTATATTCAATTATAATATACGGCTCGGAAATATCTCTTTCTTAGACCTATTTTATTGTAAGAGACTATTTTGAGTTCCTAACTCAGCATATACCTTTGATATATATATATATATATATATATATATATATATATATATATATATATATATATATATATATATATATATATATATCAAAGGTATATATATATATATATATCAAAGGTATATATATATGTATATGTATATATATATGTATATGTGTATATATATATATATATATATATATATTAATAAAAGGAATTCCAACTTTGTCTGATTTACTCGTTTTATTTACAATCCTTTAAAATTTATAATGGTATTATAATAAAATAGTATGATAGAATATTAAATGTTAAGTGTTAATTGACACTTAAATGTTAAGTGTCAATTAACACTTAACATTTAATATTCTATCATACTATTTCATTATAATACCATTATAAATTTTAAAGGATTGTAAATAAAACGAGTAAATCAGACAAGGTTGGAATTCCTTTTATTAATATAATCTTCTATACACAATCATACACACCTGTGTATATTTATCTACCTATATATCTATATATATTCCTATTGTGTATATGCCAACATGTCTGGAAAGCAACAAATGAAATCAACAGAATCAGAAAGAATTCTAAAGGAGATATCATCGAAATTATCAACACTTATCACGATGATTGACACACAATCCTCTATTTTAAAGGAAATAGAAAAACAATCTTCAGACGGAAAACTTATAACTGAACATATAAACTCTGAAATTAAGAATTTAGCTGAAATTATACCAACAGTTATCAAAGATACAAGAGAAAGCCTACCACAACCCCCTTGGAAAACAAAACACATCGAATAAGAAAAGAAATGTGGAAGACATGGAAAAAATTTCTTAACATAAGAAAACAAAACTTCTGGAAAGCATACAAATGCGAAAAATATGTCGAAACACATTCGAAATGGCTCTCTCTAACGGCACCCATACTCCCTCGTAAATACCTAATTACAGAAATTGCAGGAGAACTAGAAGAAGAAACAAAACTCCGATGGGAACTTACATTGACAAAATTCAGGACTGACATCTCCATTTCTCAATGTAAACAATCCCGCTACAAAGCCAAATATGAAGCTATCGATGACCTAATTGAAGTTGAAATTTCAAAGCTAACGACTGGTATTATAGCTGAAAAACTACGAGAACTATGGATCAGAGATATCTCAAAAGAAGAAAACAAATCAAGAAAGGTATGGCAGCAGAAACAATTATTTCTCGACGAATATGCTGCAAATTACGGTAAAGACTCTGGAACCCTGAGAAAAAGCATTAAAAGTGGACAATCTCACCAACACAACATACGCTAGAACACATGCCAACACAAACACTCACCTTACCTTGAATCAAAGATGAACTACGGTAATAACTCTTCGCTTTTTCTACAAAAACACCCTATCGCACACAACATGAACAAAAAGCACAAACACGATAGATATTCCTTTGACCAGACCATGAGAAGTAGTAAAACCAGGAGATCATTCTCAAGATCTCAACAGAGACTACCCACAAGGAATGGGGAAACAAAACGTAGAATAACCAGATCACTCTCAAGATCTCAACAGAGATTACCCACAAGAAACTGGGCGAAAAAACGATCTAAACCTGAAAGCAAACCTAGGTCATTTCCCCAGATTGTTAAAAATAATGCTAACAAGAAATGGAAAAATAATATACATAATACCAAAAATAGGACAAAATACATAACGAAAGCAAATATAATATCACGACCAAAAGTTCATCAAGCGAACACCAACAGGAATATAAATCCTGAACAGAGAAAAATCCATGTTTTAACGTCAGGACAACAAAAACCAGAAAAAGAAAAACCCCAGGAGGAAACATACCCAAAACAACTGTACACGTAGATCCTAAAATAATTAATTTATCCAAAAGAGATCTTGACAATGATGAAATGCAAATTCTGTCAAAAGGACTGAAATTCACACCGACTCCAACAGTCAACCACCAAGAACTGAAGGAGGATACCCAAGAATTCTGTCGAAAATTACGTCTTGTAGAATTCTTCGCTGATAAAAGTGATGAATCACTAGTAAAGAATAAATCAAATTTCACTCCGCCAAAAGGAAGAAATATCTATCGCGACCAATACATTGACATCCTGTCTAAATTTCCTCTTAGACATAATACTAATGTTAGGCCAAACATTAACAAATCAGAAATGTCTGCACTTAAACGTATACAAAATGATAAAACAATAATAATTAAACAAGCAGATAAAGGGGGTGCAGTTGTTATAATGGATGCTGAATACTACAAGGATTTAGTTGAGGAACAACTGAAAGACACAACATTCTATCATGAAATACCGTCAAATATAGACCACAACATCATGAAGAAGATCAACAACCAGGCTTCAAAATACCACAACTCACTTACTGATAAGGAAAGAGACTACATCACCAATTTTGAGCCAAAACCCAGCAACCTGTATGGCATACCGAAAGTTCATAAGTCAAAAGAAATACAACTGGCAGTAAGAGAACAAAACAGTGAGTACATTAAATTACTACACCCAAAAGACTTAAAACTTAGACCTATTATAGCTGGTCCAAAATGCCCCACCCACCGTCTAAGCAATTTTGTTGACATTATTTTGAAACCACTATGTATTCACATACCCAGTTTCATCCGGGATGATATCGACTTCCTGTCCCATCTTCCCAAAACCACGGAAACGAATTCACTTCTACTTAGTTTTGATGTGGTAAGCCTCTACACCAACATTTTCTCAAACAAAAATACCTATACAACAACTTAGGACAACCTAAGGAAGAAGAAACCAAGAACTGGTCATACTATTTATAATGACACACAACCCATGTCACCAGAATATCTTCAACACTGCCAAAGCAAACCTACCGATCATTGCTCAAAGTAATGAATTAAAAGGCTTAATCACAGACCGATTTTGACTCTTAGTAAAAGACAGCCGAAAAATTTGAAGCAATTACTAACAAAAGCAAAGTTTGACCTTAACAACAAAGACCAATCATTCACTGTATCTAAATGCAATGATAGTCGATGCGGCACATGTCAATCCATACACGCCGGTCAATATATGAAAACAAAAACTGGAAAAATATTCCCAAATACAAATATGAACTGCAAAAGCAGAAATCTAATTTACTGCATTAAATGCCCGAATTGTGAAGAACTATTTGTCGGTCAAACTGGAAATGCACTATCGGAACGTGCACGGGTACACCGACAGCAAATCAGAGACCCAAATGTCCGTCAGATACCCCTAAGTAACCATCTAGCAACATGTGGTCAGGGAATATTTATAATATTCCCATTCTACAAATTACCCAGCCCAAGTGAAATCAAGAGAAAAATCAAAGAAAAGAATTTTATTGATAAATTCAAACCCAAGCTAAATGAACAATAATAATAATAATAACTATGACTACGACCATGTCGACTACGACCACTAACAACAACAACAACAACAATAATAATAATAATAAAAGTGATGTTGATAGTGATGATTACTAGAAAATGCTATTTTCATCATTTCTAAAAATAGCAAAACAATTGATGCTTTGAATAGGATCAATTAGTGGTCGTTAGACATGCTCAACCAACCGTGACGCCTAAACCAATCAGCTTTAGTAATTCAGTGAAACTACACACCGATTGGTCGAAATACAGTTTGCAAGATTTAGCATTCTGGAGCCACTTTTCACTGTATATAAGGTACAAAATTTACCCATCCATTACAGTTGAAAATTGCAAACTTGACTGTCACCACACATTATGAACCTGAAGATTGCGAAAGCATGAAAGTACTTGTTCAATTAACACTTAACATTTAATATTCTATCATTCTATTTCATTATAATACCATTATAAATTTTAATGGATTGTAAATAAAACAAGTAAATCAGACAAAGTTGGAATTCCTTTTATTAATATAATCTTCTATACACAATCATACACACCCGTGTATATTTATCTATCTATATATCTATATATATATATATAGATCTAGCTGTCGTCTGTTCTACAGCGTAGATGTAATTCACTTCGCGCAGAAGTTTTGTTCAAATTTATTGCGGAAATCTTGTAAGTTCAATTTTAATTTTGATACTATTGTGTAGCTTGACCCTCCGTCTGAACTGTCAGGCGGTGGGTCAGCTCATCTTTGCTCCTCCCAGGGGTGAAAAACCTGTTTTTAAACATTTTGTGGCATAAAAAACGTCAATCGTCTGACAGAAATGTTAAACGAAGCTAACGAAAATAGTGGTGGGGGTCAGCGGTAAGAGTTGTAAGCTCGCACGCTTTAGTCCCCCCTTCCTTCCCAACTAACGTCATAGAGAAGGAAAGAAAAAATAAAATAAAAACAGACGAATCTGCGGAGAAAAATGACGAAAACACAAATCTGGACATTGATTCCAACAACGAAAAAAAAAATTTGAAAAATTGCATGACAATATTAATACCACAAACAAAGACACGACAAACACAAAAATAACATTTGAAAACAACATCATAACAGAAAGCAAAGCAGACGACAAAGTCAACACCAATAATATTTCATTTGCACAAACAACAAAGAAACTTTGACATATATACCAGAAAATATTTCAGATGTGGCACAAAGAATTACAGACGCCAAATAATACATAACTGAAGGGGAAAATGGTATTTTATCGGTAAAAATGCCTCAAGAACTCACCAAAGACATTGAAAGTCGGACGGTCGTTTTCCGCACCATCAACAACATTTCTAAAAAACCTCAACAGCCAACACAAACAGAAATCAAAGCAGTACTTACAGAAGTACTTAATGAAACCACTTTCATGAGAAGAGACAGACTGTATGGAAGCCTAGCGATTATTATGAAGAACGAATCGGCGGCAAAAAATGTGCTTTGTCACCGATTCGTTCGACAAACTTTACCTTTTATCCATCTTATATGGGTAAAAGAACTCAGCGCATATGGCTGGATGCAATGATGCCAGATGTGGACTACTGCTGGCTCATAGCTGGCTTTATCGATCCAGCGAATGACAACGTGATTTCCATTGAGAAAACCACAGGCAATGCGTTCAGTGGAACAGGTATATAACTTGTAGTGCAAATGAAGCCTGAACGCATCGCCCAAATACCCGACAGAATCCTATTAGAGGGCCACGGGTATATAAACATTAGCGTGGAGGGGAGAAGGCCGTCCTGTCATATCTGTGCAGGCAGAGGGCACCTGAAGGCGGCTTGTCCCCAACTCAACAAAAAGAAAACCCTGCTACCAACAACAGCTCCACCACCACCACAACAGATAAACAAATAACAAAACTCAGTCCCACCCAACCTGTCCCTCAGTAAAACTACACCACCACCACAACACAAACAGTCACAACACATTACCCAAAAACAAAACACAGTCCCACCCAACCCTCACTCAATAAAACAACACAACCACCGCAGCCACAACACACAACACAGTCTAACATAGTGACATCCATCTCCCCCACAAAGAAAACCAACACGGAAACATTACCAGCAAACATACCTCTTCCCTTCAACACTGATGATAACCCAACGAATTCGGAGGAAGAAACGGAGTCCTTCAGACAGATTAAAAGGAAAAAAAGAAAACATGTGCAAAACACACAAGGCCAAACAACCCCTACCCAAATGTCAACACAATCCAACAAAACACAAAACACCCCTCCAGCAACAAACAAAACCAAACCTGCCCCTCCCCTCTTCGAAACACTCACACCATCCGAAAAAAAGACATTACACTATACTTACATCAACAGAAACAATAATAAATTAAATGAACTCATAAACAATAATCCTTCGGTACAAACCGAAGGTGTAAACTTTGTTTCTTCAGAAAACTACCCACATTTAAAATTAATAAAGATCCCAATGAACCTCTACCAAAAACTAAAAAAGGATTTTAAGGAGGACGTAGGACCACCCTCTGTCAAACCCATAAACCGCGTCCTACTAAAAAGCTTTCCCCCTCCCCTTCCCCTCCCCAACACAACTCCAAACTCCCCAACCCCACCACACACTGACGACCCTACACCACCACAAGACACCCCTTCACCCAACACCCCCGACCCCATGGAAGTCGTGCGACCCGAACCCCGGGAAGCGGAAAGGTAGGTCTCTACACTCTCCTTTGGCTTTGCCGCCCACATGGATGTGTTAAGAGTAGGATGTTTGAATGCACGTGGCCTGGGCTCAACTTGGAAGCAAGCAAAGCTTCTAAATGACCTCAGGTCACGTGGTATAAATGTAATGGTTATCTGTGAGACTCGGATCAGCGTCGTGCGGCAGCTGGCCCCTACCTTCGATGACTTTGAGGTGCATGCATCTCTTTGTCAACCTGGAGTTGGGGGTGGGGTTGTCGTACTGCTGGAAAAACACCTGGGTCTCGCCGTACAAGTTGTTCACTCGGACCCAGAGGGTCGTTTGTTGGTGCTAGACGTTGGCTGTAGTGAAGGTGCGGCCTTGAGACTGGTCGCCATCTACTCCCCTTTCGGAGCTGAACGGCCCGACTTCTTCCAGCGTTTGGAGACTTTTCTGGGAACGTCGCGTTCCCTGCTTCTAGCGGGGGATTGGAATGACATCCTAGATGCACGTTGGGACTATGCAGGAGCATGTCCTAATAGAGGGGGGTGTAACAGCCTCAAGGGGTTACTCGACCGTTTTAACTTGGTCGATAGATATCGACTGGATTTTCCAACTGTGCCAACCTGGACTTGGACGAACCATAGTGGTCAATCTAGATCGTACTTAGATATATTCTTAGTTAGAAGTAAGGATAGGGACATATTAAGCTGTCCAGAAATGCTCACGGTTGGCTATACGGATCACAAATTAGTGACCTGCGTAGTCAATCTCGAGAAAACACATAAACAAGGTCCTGGTTACTGGAAACTTAATTTGTCTTTACCGGCAAAAGAGACGTACAGAAACCGGATTAGCAGATTAGTTAAGGAGAGGTTGACGGGTGCAATCGTCAACAACCGATGGTGGGCATCTCTCAAAAGAGAGATTAGAAAAGAATCAATAAGTTATAGCAAGATGTTAGCTGCCGATAGGAATAGAAACGAGAAAGAATTAACAGGTAAATTAGAAGAGGCAATCAAGAGCGAAGATGTGGCCAGAGTGCTGGCATCGAGGACGGCCTTGAACCAGTTTTTCGATGCAAAGCACGAAGGCTGCGTCATTTGAAGTAAAATACGTGCTCTAGGTAATGAGGGGGCCAAAGCCGTTGGCTGGGCCCGCGTGACAGAAGCTAAGAGTGGAAATCGATCCACCATCCGGTCTTTGCAAGACGAGGATGGACGGGTGATCCGGGAGCCTAAGCAGATGTGCGAGGCCTTGCAAAGGCGCTTTGCCCGATTATTCGGGGGAGGCGAGGGTCCGGTCGGGGACGTGGATTTCGGTCCATACCTCGACGGCCTGCCGCGTCTCTCGAGCGAAGAGGCAGAGTCCTGCGAGGGACCAATCTCGGCTGATGAGATCGGGGATGCGCTGAGCCAATGCAGCAGACGCAAATCTCCAGGTCTCGATGGTATACCTTACGAACTTTATTTAGCAATGCCGGTCTTCTTCTCCGAACTCCTCGAAGCGGTCTACTGCAATTGGCAGCAGAACGGGAGAATTCCTTGTTCTGTAGCCAAGGGCGTAGTCTCGCTGGTGAGGAAGGACGAGAACAAGGGGGATAGTATAAATAATTTTCGGCCCATAACCCTGCTAAACACAGAGTTAAAGATTTTGGCCAAGGTATTAGCAAAGAGGTTGGCGCTTGTCGTGGGTGGCCTGGTGGGAGATGCTCAGACATGTGCTATCCCATCCAGGTCCATTCACGATAACCTCCACCTCATCCGATACATCATAGAGAGGGTTGGCAACAAACCCGGCTTCGGTGGGGCCCTGATCAACTTGGATCAGTCTAAGGCCTTCGATAGGGTCGACCATGGTTACCTGGATGCGGTGCTAACGGCGGCTGGGTTCGGTCCTGTTTTCAGAGGCTGGATCACTGCCTTACATAGCAACCACATCTGTTCTAGGATCAAGGTGAACGGCTACCTTTCGAAGCCGTTAGAAATCACACGATCCATTCGACAGGGGTGCCCTCTCTCCTCCCTTCTGTACGTATTGACTCTCGAGCCTTTACTGAGGAAGTTGGAGTTGTTGCAGGGTATCCCCCTGGAACCAGGATTGAGCAAAGCGGTGTCGGCCTACGCCGATGACGTAACAGTAATGGTATCGACCGACTCGGAGATCGAGGCGATCGGTACCTTACTGGAGGATTACGAAAGGTTGTCAGGAGCGAAACTGAACCGGGAAAAATCCATCGGGCTGCAACTCGGAACGTGGAGAGGCAGACCGATGCCTCCCGACGGTGTCGTCGGACACTGGACGGAGGGCCCGGTGAAGTTGCTTGGGGTCTGGTTTGGACCGGACCTCCAGGTGGAAAAGAACTGGGACGAGGTTACGAACAAGGTGTTTGCACTAACCCAGAAATGGGCCAAGTGTAAGCTGTCCCTAAAAGGTCGGGCGGAGGTGGCGAACATTTACATAGCGTCCGTCACTTACTACCGCCTGACTGTCGTGCCTTGCCCTAAGGAAACACTCACCATCATGGAACGCATGCTCTTCCAATTTCTTTGGAAGAAGCGCCCTCCTATGGTGAGAAGATCCATCTGCTGCCAACAACCTTCGAAAGGAGGGCTGGGGATGCCATGGTTGATGATGCGTAGGCACGCATTAAGGCTACGGCACCTACAGGTATTCCTCACTGGTCAACCGGTGTGGGCTCCGTTCGTGAAACGAGCCTTTCCGAGACTTGTCTCGCTCACCGAGCTGCAGTCCTGGGTCAAGCAAAGATCCGGAAAATTAGGAGACTGGCACACTGAGTGTGCCCAGGCGCTCAGGGCTCTCTGGCAAGCGGGCCAGGCCATCGGTGGAGAATCCACCTCATCATTCTATAGAGGGCTGGTGGCTAGCAGGGGCGATGACACCCTTGGAGAGACGCTGGACATGGAAGAGGACGAACTGGCCAGCCTGTTCGGTAGGACTTTCGGCCCGGGACCAATGGACAACTTCCAGAAGTCACTAGCCTGGCAGTGCTACCGGGGGGGGGGGCTCTACCCGTTCGAGAGAGGTTCTACAGACACGGGCGCCCGGGCAGGGATCCCTCGAAAAAGATTTGCCCTAGATGCGTGCGTCACGAAGAAACCGTTGCGCACGCATTGGTGCAATGTCCGGGCGTAGCTGATCTGTGGGGCTACGCCGAACGACTGCTGTCGCGGGTGGCGCCGATTTGATTGATCGCCGAGTCCGTGATGACAATCAAGCCGCCTCCCCTCTTCACAAAGGAAGCAAAGGCGGTTTTTCTGTGCGTAATAGCCACGTTGAAAGAGGTTGTTTGGTGGACACGATTGAAAGGTCTGAGGTCAGGCAACTTCCTCTCTGGCCATAGTCTGGTCTACTTCTTCCGATATCACTTCAGAAGAAGGATAAGAATGGAGAGAGAGGTGCTTGGCCACAAGCATTTTTATGAATGGTGGGTGATAGTGGCGAGAATGGCTCGTGTAAATGGGCCTTCTCTGTATACCATCCTGTAGGTAAAGAAGTGAAGGAGAGGGGAGCACCTTATCCATGTGCTCCCCGGGCAAAGGATTGCATACTTTTTCGGGGGTGTGTGCAACCCCCCTCACGTCCCCTCCCTTTTGAGGTTGTTTTCGATTATTTTCATTTTATACCCTTTTTACTCGATTTTATGTAAACTCCCCCTTTGTATTTGTCCCTTCTTTTTATGCCTTTATGGTAAATAAAGAAATATATATATCTCTCTCTATATATATATATGTATATGTATATGTATATATATATATATATATATACATATGTATATGTATATATATATATATATATGTATATGTTTATGTATATGTATATATATGTATGTATATGTATATATATATATATGTATATCTATATATATATATATATGTATATATATGTATATCTATATATATACGTATATGTATATATATATATGTATATATAAGCATATATATATACATATATATACATATACATATAAATACTAGAATTGGTTGAGGACTTCCTGTATTTGGGAGCAAAGATTGGGAATACGGAAGATGATGTGGTTGAGAGGAAGAGCAAGGCCTGGACGGCGTGCCACAGCTTGAGATCGGTGTGGAAGTCGGATCTTCGTAAAGACCTGAAAATGCGCCTCTTCATTGCTGTAGTGGAGTATGTGCTGCTGTACAGGTCTGAGACTTGGACACTGACCAAGAAACTCACTCAGATGGTGGATGGGTGCTACACAAGAATGCTGAGGATGGCTCTGAACATTAATCAGTATACACTGAGGATGAAAAACTCAGAGTTGTATGGGAGCCTCCTAAAAGTCAGCTCAAATGTGACACAGAGGAGACTGAAGTGACACAGAGGAGACTGAGGTTAGCTGGACATGCTCACCAATATCCAGATTTGACATTGCACTCAGTGCTCCTGTGGGAGCCCCTACATGGACACACTGGAAGAGGAAGACCAAGGTTAACGTATGTTGATGCCCTAAGGACAGACACTGGTCTGTTGGAGATGCAGGACATGGCAGCGATAATGAGGGACAGAGACCGCTGGAGAGAACTCGTCCATGGATCTCGGGAATTTTACTCGCCCTATATATATATATATATATATATATTACTTCAAAATATTAATAAATATAGACATTCATGTGATCAAATATATTTTATTATACATATTTCAGAGATACTGAGCTATTTCAACAGTACGTCCTCATCAGATAAAATAAGTTGATGCCTGACATACCTTGACTATGTTGATGGTTATAATTTAGTCATGGCAGCGATTAGTTATGACAAAACTCGATATTTATATACCTTAAGCTGAAACATGAAAAATTACATATAATACAGAGGGTGCGTATGAGAATGTGTAAAAAGATATATAAATAACTAATAATATATAATACATAAACTTATATAACTGTTACAAATTTAAATAATAATAATATATTCATACCTCATTATTGTAGATAGTGGAAGTGATAGATCGAGATAGCAAATCATGAGGAAAGAGAGAACAAAAAGGAGATTTGATCGTAGGAACAAGAGAAGGTAGAAATGATCAAATGATAGAGAGAGGAAAATAAGTTAAATCGTATAAACAAAGGGAGGGGGATATGCATTGTAACGTATAAATAGCGTATAATTAGATAGGAGGGAAAGAATATTTAAGCACATGATGCGTGACCGTTTATTTTCAAATGTTAAGTTAATTAGAAATAGTCAATTAATCAAATGACATAAGATTTTAGACTATAACATTTTAAAGGATTTATATTATTGTATTATTTGTGTTTATCATAACTCCAAAGGTAATCACAAGTATATATAAAAGTATATTAAAATTAAGAATATAATCAATATATTAGTAAAAAAAACCCATTAAAATTAAGATGTTAATAAGTAATAAAGCATTACAAATGTATTTAATAAGATATTATTAAACCAGATTTATCTAGATATATACATTTGTATAATTTATATATAGACTATAAATTTTAAGGTTTAAGACGATATTATTATATATATATATATATATTATATATTATTATATATATATATATAATTATATATATATATATATATATATATATATATATATATATATATATATATATTTATATATATATATATATATATATATATATATATATATATATATATATATATATATATAATGTCAATCATTGTAAGTTTGAATCTGACATGCAAAAACATATATATATAAATAAAGTACGCCCAAATCATAGTAGATTCAAATATCACTTAGAAAAAGAAAGAGAGAGAAAAAGAGAGAAGTGGGGGAGAAATGAGATGCAACAGAAATGAAACATGGATTACAGGTTTAAATATAGCCGAGATAGATGAGAAATAAAACGAGGATGTAGTTTATGGAACACCCAAATGATTTAGAAGTCGACCTTAAGTAGGAGCTATAATGAAAATTAATAATTATAAACCTACTTTCAATATCAAAGTTTTAAATGTGCGGTGTCGTTCATGGCTTTCCTAGGACTGTTAGTCATATTTAGGGTCGACTTGTCAATCTTCTGGCTCTTTGGTAACAACCGTATTATCCCTATCTGTGTTTAACTGTTGAATTAATTTAATTTGATTAATTTGACAAACAAATAATATATATATATATATATATATATACATATATATAATGGAAAAATTTGAACAGGGACAAAACAGAGAGGCAGTACAACGAATGTTTATTAATTTCACGCTCTGGAGAGTGGGGTGTTGGTGGGGGACGACGTTTCGGGCATAAGCCCTTCCTCAGGTGAGAAGTGTGTGGGAACAGAGTTCAAAGGGTGTGTAGGGGAGTGGTGGAGAGACATATAGCGAAAGGAAACGGTGCGAATGAAAAAATAAAAAATAAAGATAAAAATAAAAATAAAGCATGATCAAAATACAAGGAATGAAATAAAAATAAATATAACGGCATGATCAAAATAAACTGAAATTAAAAGGGGGGTAAAACAGGTGGTGGAAGGGTGTGGGGTGTGTAGGGGTGGTGGCGGGTGGAGTGGGGAGAGGGAGACGGGGGTTTCCGAGCGGGGAGGGCTGAAGG
>OZ024742.1:68952698-69082698 GCA_964016885.1 Eledone cirrhosa | reverse complement strand
GCGCGGACAAAATTTCAAGACACTGAAAATTTCACTACTTTCCCGGTCAGTGGCAAATTCAAAAGAATCAATCACGTGACATCGAGGTTAATCAGTGAGGAGTGGGGTGATAAAAAGACAGTAGCCAAAATACTACAAGACCATAATAAATATGAATCAGTGGTGCGACGAATAAGATTTATTAGACAAATTACAATCGTTTTTCTGGCGACCAGCTCGAGGCACGATCGATTTCAGTGTCAGGTTTGATCACTGCATCGATCGTGCCTCGAGCTGTTTCTTATGTGATATATATATATATATATATATATATATATATATATATATATATATATATATAGCAGTAATTCAGGCGAATTTTTGCTCAACAAATAATTTGGAGATAATTATAAAGAATTAGTATATCTACCAACATATTTATACAGAAGTATACTTATGCTAGCAAGATATAGGTTTTGTCTTAGTAACTTTGTGGTTCAATACAAAAATGTAGAACAATTATATGAAAGACGTAAAATAGGAGAATTATAATAATTAACTTACTTACTTACTTAAGTTTCACTCCAACTAATTAGTTTCTGAAAGGGGATATACATAGTGTTCAAACTATGGGGAATTCCTTTCTTCGTCAGGGAGTCAATTCTCTGCTAAGATCCCAGGCGATAGGCGGACACAGGGATCTCAAACAAAAATAATTCAGTGAATGCAAAAGAAGCAAGCGCGGACTAAATTTCAAGACACTGACAATTTCACTACCTTCCCAGTCAGTGGCAAATTCAAAAGAATCAATCACGTGACATCGAGGTTAATCAGTGAAAGTATAAGGAAAAAAGATGAAATCGAAAATGCAACTGGAGTTTTTTTAAGAATATTTATTTGTTTCCTTTACCGGTTTCACAGTTCTTATGCTTTTCAAAAGTAGAATTGAGATGGAGGGTTTGTGGTTTTTCTCGCGAGAAAAGAGAGAGAGAGGGAGAGAGAGAGAGGGGGGAAAGAGAGAGAGAGAGAGAGAGAGAGAGAGAGAGAGAGAGAGAGAGAGAGAGAGAGAGAGAGAGAGAGAGAGAGAGAGAGAGAGAGAGAGAGAAAAGGTGAAGTTGGAAATGTATGTATATATAAATATATATATTTATATATAAACAATTAACGGTGCTGCGATCGAATGTGGCTTTTTAGCCCAGCCAATGATCTAAAATGTGTTGCACAGAGTTGACAACCAAAACATTCACTGGCAATAGCCGCCTGTGGTTAGATTTCATGTACTTTTTCATGTCGTTGAGCCCTCCTGCTGATCTACATTCTCTTCCTCATGCTTGACAGGCATGATGAGTAGCATCTCCGACAGCAGCCTGGTAGTCATCCATTGGTCTCACTTTATGACTGCAAAGATGATTTTCGAGTTCAGCTTTGCTAAGGCAGAGTCTTACACAGACGCTGCATCTCAGCGCCATTGGAGGATCTTCGCTGTCTGGAAATGCAACAGCAATGCCCTTCCTCACATCCCTTTTTACTTTCTCGTATGCGATTCGAGATGCTTCAAAAGCAACTTTCCCCTCATATACAGTCTTTCTCCATTTATTACGATCACCAGCTACGCTTTCCCATGTATCGACAGAGATGTTAGCGTCTTTCAAGGAATCTTTCAACGAATCCTTATACCTCTTTTTTGGTTTATGTGGAGGTCGCTTTCCTTTAAATAACTCTCCATAAAAGAGTTGTTTCGAGATTCTAGAATCCTTCATCCTGGCAAGGTGTCCACTCGATCGGAGTCTTTGCTTAAGCACAAGAGCTTCTATTATTTCACACAGAGTTTTCCAAAATCTCGACATCACTGATTTGGTCCCTCAAGTGAACACCATGGATCCGTCTGAGATACATCTGGTGCAAACATTCCAACTGTTTAAGGTGGTGTCGATATGTGACCCAGGTTTCGCAGGGATAAAGAAGAGAAGAGAGCACACATGCCTTGTAAACCTTTACCTTTTTCTGTATGCAGAAATTTGAGGTATACGGACATGTTTTTTAGCCTCTCCCGTCTACTTTGTGGGGTAAGTTCTGCATAATTTTGTATTTCCAAACATTCAAATTCGACAAATTATTGCTTACTAGTCTCAGCAAATAACCTGGCAGAAGTTGTGAAAGTTGCATAAATATTTTCATATATTTTCCCAATGCAATCGTTGTTTACATTTTATTTACAACCTAATGCTTTTTAATCAAATATGGCTAAATTTCAAATTTTGAAAAGTAAACGGACATATGAAAGATACATCTCTCTCTGCCCCCACCACAACATTTACACTCATACAAGTCAATCCACAACCTATTTTTAGAGGAAAGTCACTGACCTGCTACCAAACTCGCTTACTGTGTGTTGAATGTGTTGATAAATAGTCGAACATTCACTGCCATCACCACCACTCAGTCAAAACATACATACATACATATATATATATCTACATACATATATATATATGTGTGTGTGTGAGTGTGTGTGTGTGTGTGTGTGTGTGTGTGTGTGTGTGTGTGTGTGTGTGTGTGTGTGTGTGTGTGTGTGTGTGTGTGTGTGTGTGTGTGTGTGTGTGTGTGTGTGTGTGTGTGTGTGTGTGTGTGTGTCTGTGTGTGTCTGTGCGTCTGTGTGTGGATGTGTGTGTGTGTGTGTGTGTGTGTTGCGTGGGTGTGTGCATGTAAACATATTGTTTCATTTTCATGCATTCTATGTGGGTGATAAACATATTGTGGTGCAAGTGCGCAGTCTGCGCTTATGTATGTATATAAGTATGTATGGTTACGTCAGGCCGCCCTTCGGCACTACTGGTAAAATGTAACCCTGTACAACCTGTGAATGGTTGGGTCGTCAGCGACTAAACCGGCAACCTCACCAAGCATGCTTGGTGCGGAGGATGATTTTTGGCATCGCAGGATGAAAAACAAGAACTCATAGTATTTATAAAGACATCTCTCTAGGAGAAGGTCACTCTGATATAAAACCTGCGACTTCGTTTGCATTCAATGATGCAGACCAGTTCTACTTTTTGAGTAAATTAATATAAAATCTCGCTGACTAGAACGGGCATCCGAGTCCCAAATCCAAAAAGCTTTGGGACGTGTGTGGGCAAAAGAAACCCACATCAGACGTGGGCAGAAGTATGGAACCGTTGGCGTGTTCTTTGAAACACCACAGGAGGCCAGAGAACACTCCATGGCCTCATTAAGAAGTGACGACTTCACACTCGTCCCAAGCTATTGGGGCCAGAGACTTGTGAAGATCAGGGTGACCCACGTTCCACCGGCCATCGAAATTCCCTGGCTAATGGCTGCCGTCCTCGCCGGCATCGACGCCAACAACAAGATAATTGAAATAGCGAAAGAAAAGCAGGAGTACTGGTCCGGATCTGGGATGGAGCTCCTGATCCAAGCAGACCATAAAAGCATTGAGAAGATCCCAGAGGTAATAGACCTCACTGACGGCAGCCATCTCACCGTAATCGTCGAGGGCAGAAGACCTAGGTGTGTCGTTTGTGGTGAAGGAACCCACCTAAGGGCTTTCTGCCCTCAGGCTAAAAGGTTGAGGCCACCTCTCTTACCCACCCCAGTGACTCAACCATCAACACCACCAGCAGCAGAAATGTCAGCAACAACTGTAGCAGCAACAAATGTAGCAGCAACAACAGAAGCAACTGTAACAGCAACAACCCCAGCAACAGTAGCAAAACCAACACCACCACCACCCAACGCGCCAGAACTAGCACCGCCGCCTACACCATCCACCAGGCCCGGCTTATCGCAACTGGAGACAGATTGTGACGACGAGGAGTGGGAAACGGTATCAGGAAAAAAGAAAAAAAAAGAAACCAAAAAAGAAAAAATTCTCTTCCTTCCCCCTCAAAAAACAAAATACAGAGGGAAACAAATAAATTATCGAACAAGAAAGTTAAGACAGATATGCCACCATCCACACCAGCATCACCAACCCCATCATCACAAACACCAACACCATCACCATCATAACCCCAACACCACCATCACCAACACCACAAAAGTCACCAAAAACCGTAACAGAAACAAACCCACAACAAACGCAAACAAAAAAACAACCAAAACGATACACACTACACAGCATTAAATTTGAACAACAACCAATTATTACACTACATGCAACACAACACCAGCATCACAGAAAAAAGACTACACAACCACCGAAAAGTTCACACCACCTCCACACATACAAATCACTCACATCACACAGAAAACGTACACGACACTAAAACAAAAATTCCCCAAAGACATCGGAGACTTCCGGCAAACACTCCCCAGGAGGATTTATAAGGACATCCTTCCGGAGGAGGCCACAAGCAGTGAAAAGGATGGACAAACCATCCTTCCTCTACGAAAAGTAAGGTAAGTGGTCTTTCCCATCTTTTCCATTCCATTTCAACATGACCTCATTCAGAATAGGCAGCATAAATGCGCGTGGCTTGGGGTCGTCATGGAAGCAGGGCCACTTGCTCAACGACCTCAGGTCACTAAACATAGATGTAGTGGCCATCAGCAAGACCAGAATCTCCGAAGCACGGGCCTTCGCACCGATCTTCGGCGGCTACGATGTGTACTCATCTAACGGATACGGTAAGCTTTCAGGCTAGTGGCCGTCTATGCCCCGACAGGGGCAGGGCGGCCTGATTTCTTCCGGCGTCTGGAGATCTTTCTTGGAACGTCCCGCTCTTTAGTGTTAGTGGTCGCCTGGAACGGGATCTTAGATACCCGCTGGGACTGTGTGGGATTAGCGGATAGGGGAGGAGGGTGCAAGAGCCTCACCAACCTGCTCAGGCGTTTTGAACTGTCTGACAGGTACCGATTGGATTTCCCGAATGTGCCAATGTGGACTCGGACAAATCGCATAAGTTCAATGGGCCCGAATGGCGGAGGCGCGTTGTGGAAACAAAGCCACGATCCGGTCTTTGGTGGACCACGACGGGCGCATGCTACTCGATCCCGGGCAAATGTGTGAAGCTTTTCAGCGACACTTCGCTCAGCTGTTCAGGGTCAGCGGTGGGCCGGGTCGAGGGATGGACTTTAGTGTCTACCTCGACGGACTGCTGCGGCTCTCGGCCACTGAGGCGGAGTGTTGCGAAAAGCCGATAACAGCCGCTGAAATACGGAAGGCAATGACTGGCTGCACAAGGGGTAAATCGCCTGGTTTGGATGGTCTGCCCTATGAACTTTACGTACAGATGCCAGACTTGTTCGGAGGCCTCTTGGCTGACGTCTACTGCAACTGGCAACAGAACGGGAGAATTCCCAACTCTGTGAACCGGGGAGCGGTGGCACTGTTGAGAAAGGATCCGAACAAGGGGGATAACATAGATAATTTCAGGCCCATAACTCTGCTAAACACAGAGTTCAAGATTTTGGCCAATGTGCTAGCAAAGAGGTTGGCGCTTGTCGTTGGTGGTCTGGTGGGAGAGGCGCAGACATGCGCCATTCCCGACAGATCCATCCAAGACAACCTCCACCTCATGCGATACATCGTAGAGAGGGTAGCTAGGGAACCTGGCATGGGTGGGTGCTTGATCAATTTAGATCAGTCGAAAGCTTTCGATAGGGTCGACCATCGTTACCTAGCGGCAGTCCTGAGGGCGGCTGGCTTTGGGCCCGTCTTCAGAGGCTGATTCGCTGCCATGCACAGCGACATCTGCTCTGTGGTGAGAGTGAACGGTCACCTTTCGGAACCGTTCAACATTATGCGCTCGGTCCGCCAAGGATGTCCTCTCTCGTCCCTCTTGTACGTATTGACTCTCGAGCCATTACTGCACAAACTGGAGACGTTGAGGGGCGTCCCGCGCGAACTAGGATGCGGAAGATCTGTGTCAGCATATGCGGACGATGTCACCGTAGTGGTGTCGAACGCCAAACACATCGAGACGATCGGCACTACACTAAGAGAATACGAAGCGGTGACAGGAGCAATGATCAACCAGGAAAAGTCAGTAGGCCTGCAGCTCGGCATCTGGAGAGGAAGGTCCATTACGTCCAACAGCGTCGTCGGACGCTGGACGGACGGACCTGTTAAATTGCTAGGGGTCTGGTTCGGTACGGACCTCCCGACGGACAAAAACTGGGACAAGGTGACGAGCAGGGTGGCTTCTCTCACCCAGAAATGGGCGGAGAGGAAGCTATCCCTGAAAGGTCGAGCGGAGGTGGCTAACGCGTACATCGCGTCTGTCATCTGCTACCGCCTGACCGTCGTACCTTGTCCTAAGCCCCGCCTGACTGCGCTGGAGCGTTTGCTCTTTCGCTTTTGTGGAAGGGACGCGCTCCGATTGTCAGGCGGTCCATCTGCGGCTGTCAACACCCGCTACGTGGCGGGCTGGGCATGCCGTGGCTGATGATTTGCAGACACGCGCTAAGGCTACGACATCTCCACCTCTTCCTCGACGGTGATCAGGTGTGGTCGCCGTTTGCTAGACACGTATATCCCCAGCTCATCTCCTTGACGGAGCTGCAGTCCTGGGTCAAGCGAAGACCGAGAGGTAGCGCCTGGAGACTGGAATGTCTTCAGGCGCTCACAGCCCTCGACCAATCGGGCAATGTGATCGGTGGAAACTCCACCTTCGCGTTCTATAGAGGATTAGTGGAGGGGAAGAGCGACGACGTACTTGGGGAAACTATAGGCGTCGACGAAAATCAACTAGCCAATCTCTTCGGAAGAACTTTCGGGCCGGGGCCTATGGACAACTTCCAGAAATCTCTGGCCTGGCAGTGCTACCGAGGAGCCTTGCCAGTTCCAAATAAACTCTACAGGCATGGAGGTGCCGTCAGCCGGGCATGTCCGAGATGCGCGCAGGGCAACGAAACCGTCCTGCACGCACTCGTCCAGTGTCCGAAGATTGCTGACTTGTGGGTTTATGTCGAACACCTGCTGTCACGTGTAGGACGGATCCGGCTATCATCTGAGTCCATCGTGAGGATTGCCCCGCCCTCCTCCTTTAGCCGGGAAGGGCAGGCAATTTTTATCTGTCTGGTGGCCATGGCGAAAGAGATAGTATGGTGGACACGTTTGAAAGGGCTGAAGACGAGCACTTACCTCTTCGGTGATGCCCTGATTGACTTTTTCAAATTTCATTTGAAAAGGACAATCAGAGTAGAGAGGGAAGTGCTCTCTTCCCAGCATTTTGTTGAAAGATGGGTGAGAGAAGCAAGAATGGCCCGAGTGAATGGGCCTACTCTGAGTATATATCTGTAAATTAAAGGTGGAAAACTGGGAGAGGGCACTTGCCTTGGTGGTCAGGGTCACTGTGGCCTTTTACTGGGCTTTCTCCACAAATGTCCCTCCGAAGTCTCCCCCCTATTGGGGAATTTTTCATTGTTATTTTTTTGTTACATCCTCTGTTTTTGTTTTTTACACGCAGAAATGCCCATTTGTACCGTCCTGTATTGTCCTGCGCTGTCCTTAATGTCTACTTTATGTAAACCCTTGTGGTTAATAAAGAAATCATTATTTTTGTTGTCGTTATTATTATTGTTGTTATTGTTATTCCTTGAATCTCAGTCATTGATGTTGGTTAACTGGAAAGTCCGTTGGATTGAATATCAAGCCACTACCTGCAGCCTCAGATATTCAGGACGTATCGGAGGGTTCTTGCCGTTCCAAGCAAGCATGCCTTTTGAAGCGTTCCAAAAAGCGTGAAGGGGCCGATTTTCTTTAACCATCCCTGGAAACCTTTGGAGATAGTCCCCAGTGCGCCTATGACAATCGGGATCACTTTGACTTCATGGCAGTTCCAAATCCTTTTCACCTCCCACTTTAGGTCCTGGTATCGGTTAATTTTCTCCCTCTCCTTCTCTTGCACTCTCGTGTCGAACGGGCAGGCCACATCCACAATCAGGCACGATCTTTTTTCTTTGTCCACAACCACCAGGTCAGGTCTATTGTGTTCCAGTTTTTTGTCCGTCTGTATCCTAAAATCCCACAGCACCTTCACCTGACTGTTCTCCATCACCGCCTCTGGCCTATGCTCATACCATTTCTCAGAATGTGGTAGATTGTTTACTTTGCACAGGTGCCAGTGGATCACCCTGCCCATCACATCGTGTCTCCAGCCCTTATAGTGGGTCTGGGCTAGGTGTTTACACTCGGACACAATGTGAGCCACAGTCTCCTCTCTCTCTCCACAGATCCTGCACAGTGGGCTAGCCTCCTCCTTGTAGATATGGTGCTTCAACCACTTCGTTTTGAGGGCCTGCTCCTGCGCAGCCATTAGCATTCCTTCTGTAGCCTTTTTGAGGTCTCCTCTTCTCAACCAGTTCCATGTCTGTGGATCTCTAAATTCAGTTTTCTCAAAGAAGGTACTATGAAGGGATTTTCCCTTAAGGCTGCTCTTCCTCCTTGATGTTATTTCCTCCTTGGGTATCCCCTGGCCTACTGTCCCCTCCTTCAGTACAGCTCTGAGCATTGGCTCCTTACTATAGGTCACGTATTTGTATAGGTTGTTTTTCTCCATCTGAACACAGTCCTCTATGCTGATAAGACCTCTTCCACCCTCAGATCTCCTTAGGTAGAGTCTATCGACATCACTCCTCTTGTGGAACATGTTGTAGATAGTCAATAGCTTCCTAGTCTTCCTATCCATTTCTTTTTGTTCAGCAACATTCCATCTCAGAATTCCCGCACTGTACCTAATAATAGACACAGCTCGGGAATTTACTGCGCTTATGGCATTTCTGCTGTTCAGATGTGACTTCAATACGCTCCTTACTCTCCGAATGTATTCAGTTCTTAACAATTCCTTCATTTTTTTGTTCTTTATGCCATCAGCCTCCAGAACGCCCAAATACTTGTATCCTTCCTCAGAGTCAATTTCCTTTATCATCTCACCTGTTGGTATCTGGATCCCGTTACTTCTGCTCAACCTACCCCTCCTCATCACAATGACTCCACATTTACCAATACCAAACTGCATACATATATCACTGCTGAAAATACGGACAGTGTCAACAAGCACATCCAACTCCTTCTCACTTTTCCCGAAGAGCTTAAGATCGTCCATGAAGAGGAGGTGATTGATGGTAAGCTCTCCCCTTCCCAACTTGTATCCTGCTCTCACTTTTCGCAGCATAATGGTCAAGGGCATCAGGGCAAGGACAAACAACAGAGGGGACAGGCTATCTCCCTGGAAGATACCTCTCTTGATCTTCACGCTTCCCAAGGATACTCCAGTTGATGTCAACTCTGTCTCCCAGGACCCCATACTCCTGCCCAGCAACTGTCTGATGTTATCTGCCACCCTGAAGATCTCCAGGCTTTTGGTGATCCAGGAATGAGGCACCATGTCAAATGCCTTTCTGTAGTCTATCCATCCCATGGCAAGATCAGTGTGTCTCCTCCTGCAATTCCCCATTACCATCTTATCAATAAGCAACTGGTCCTTTGTACCACGTGACTTCTTTCGGCATCCTTTCTGTTCGTCCGGCAACAAGTTGTTTGTGTGGAGGTGATGGTAGATTTCCTCAGACACAATGCTCGTCAACAGTTTCCACATTACGGGCAGACATGTGATAGGTCTATAGTTGGTAACATCATTACCCTTGATTTGGTCTTTCATTATCAGAACTGTGGTACCTTTTGTCAACCACTCTGGCACCTCACCCGACACCAAGCAGTCATTGAACATGGCCGTCAGCTTCGGGTGGAGGGATGTTAAATGTTTAATCCAATACCCCTGCACACCATCTGGGCCTGGTGATTTCCAGTTGGTTAGTTTTTTGGCTTGCCCCTTAAGAGTTTCAACTGTGATACTCAAATCAGTCTGTTGCTGTGCCTGCTCACCGATCTCCCTCTGTACTGTCTCAATCCACCCTGCCTGGGCATTGTGTCTAACATCCTGCTCCCATATTCCTCTCCAGAATGTTTTAGCTTGTTCCGCCCCAGGGATCAAGTCGGTGCCTCTTTCTTTCCCCTCAAGCTGTCCAAACAGCATCTTCTGGTTGTTGTCGAACATGCGGTTCTGTTTATACTGACTGACTCTGTTCTCGTATCGCCTGATTTTGGCACTCTTTGCTACAATGCGTTGCTTCAATTCCTCTATGATAATATTTAGCTTTTTACTCCTAGTTTTGTATTTTATTTCCAGTCTATTTTTAGTGCCTATGTTTTTTAGTGTCCCATTCAGTAGTGACTCAAGCTTTCCTATGTCATTTCTCATTTCCCCGATTTGCCCACTCAGTCGCTTCTTCCACCACGGCTCTGCTCTTTCTTGTCTGTTGTTTCCTCTCGCTTTTATACCAAGTAGTTTCCTCACCGTATTTGCTGTTGCTTTGAGGATATTGTTGCACTGGTGAAGACTCCTCGCCTCAAGGTATGGGATGACTTTGTTTACCTTAGCTGTTGTTTCTTTTAACTTTTTCCTGTCTACAAATCTTAGGTTCATAGGTCTCCCACTATCATTGTTCAACTCATCTACCACTAAATTTAGGATGTCAACCGAATCTTGTCCTAGCCCGTCAGCATTCATCTCCTCAGTGGCCGTATCTCTGTTCCAGGTATTATTTATCTCAGTATTCAGATCATTGTCTGCTTCGGGTGGTTCCTCCGCTCTCAGGACCTCCTCACCTTCATTTCCCGCCGGCTCGCTTGTCTGGCATACTACACCCGCCATCTCCAAGCCATTCTCTCTGCTCAGTTCCTCCAGTTCCAGCTCGCTTATCCACCCATTAGTTCTTATTACCCGAGCCTGCCCGGCCAATTTTTGTTCATCTAATTTAAATAAACCAATCTCGTTCCAGATGTTATGCATCCGTCTCCTGTAGCCCCTCTCCTTGGGGTTACTTTTCAGGTAGCATTGCATAACAGTTCTATTCAATTCTTTCGTCCAGTTGGTTCTGGCCCCTTTCCTTCTTCTTCTTCCTCCAACATCAGCAGTATTTCGTTGACAGTCAGGTTCCTGCTGCTGAGCCAGGGGGCACCTGTTGGGTGAGAGTCTGTCACATGACGTTCTAGTCTCCATTTCACCGTTATTCGAACTGTTTATGTTCGATATTTAAACACTCTTATCGAGGATTGGCGAATGTATGTTTACATAGCCATCTGTGGATCCGCCATCCCACTTGGCCCTTGTGTGGCATTATCACCACGCTGTATACGGACACACATAAACAAACAAACACACGGGCAGAAAGGGCCCCAAAAATGAATAAGCATAAGTTTCATTGTAATGTAGTATTCGAATGTCTGACTTAGTTTTTGTTTTTTAAGTTTTACTTTTTCCCCCCTCTTCTCTGTCCGTCCGCCTGCTTCTCTCTTCATTCTTATTTTCTTTACGTTTTTGGGGTTTCTTTTTTTGTTTTTGTTTTTCTCTGTTTTTCTCGTTTTTTACTGTTGTTGCTGTGCTGCTTTTGTTGTTTGTTTTTTCTTTTTTCTTTTGAGTCTATCTATATATTTTGATGCCTTCCTCTTTGTTAGTAGTAGGAATTCTATAATGTGGGAGTGGTAGCCAGCAGAGACTAGCGGCGTTGGCGATACTGAGACAGTGGTGGCGGTGATGTCGATACCGAGGCAGTGGTGGCGGTGATGCGACCGTATTACTGTAGTGATGGTGCTGTAGCGGTGGCAGCAGCAGTGAAGGAGTCAGGGGGTGGTGGCGGCGGTGATGGGATAGTGGTGGTAATGATGGCCGTAGTGAGCGGTGGCGGTGAAGGTGAAAATGCTGTTGTGTTTAGTGTACACAGATGATGGGGTGGGTGGTGTATCTAGTTTCTGGTGTTGGTGAGTTTCGCTGTCCTATATAGTGTAGCCAGAGGAGAGGAGGGGGGGGGTTCTTCTTCTTCCATTTATAGCCATTTTATTTTTTTTTATTTTTTTATTTTTTTTGGATATACAGTGTACAATACAAAGTTGAATATTTGAATATTTGAGCCGTATTACTGTAGTGATGGTGCTGTAGCGGTGGCAGCAGCAGTGAAGGAGTCAAGGGGTGGTGGCGGCGGTGATGGGATAGTGGTGGTAATGATGGCCGTAGTGAGCGGTGGCGGTGAAGGTGAAAATGCTGTTGTGTTTAGTGTACACAGATGATGGGGTGGGCGGTGTATCTAGTTTCTGGTGTTGGTGAGTTTAGCTGTCCTATATAGTGTAGCCAGAGGAGAGGAGGGGGGGGTTCTTCTTCTTCCATTTATAGCCATTTTTTTTTGGATATACAGTGTACAATACAAAGTTGAATATTTGAATATTTGAGCCTTATAACAATATATTTTGGGTCCGAATTTTTTGGGGCTCAAGCCGGGTGCTTTACGTAGCATTTGTACTAAGAGTTGTTATTTCACAAATGATTTAAATATGTTAAAAATTCAAAACTTACGGGAGCGATTTCATGACCTCCGTCACCTCGTGCGTCTTCTTCCCTTATTGTTGTTATTATTATTATTATTATTATTATTATTATTATTATTATTATTATTGTTATTAATGTATATGTGTGTGTATATATATATATATGTGTGTGTATATATGTATATGTATGTGCGTGTATATATATATATATATTTCTTTTTTTTTCTTTTTTTTATTTATTTATTAATTTTTTTTTTCTCCTCGTGCAATGGCCATACTCAATAACGAGGGGGCAGCCATCATGCGTGTATATATGTATTTATATGCACGTGTATGTTTATGCGAGTGTGTAATTATACAGTGTTACACCGCTTAAGGAATTTACTGCATAATGTGCTAAAGTATGAATTTAACATGTTGTTAAATGAGGTTCAACAACAACTATATGATATGAGTACACCAATACTTAACAGAAGCCGACCCAGTTGTGGTGGTGGAGATGTTGACACTACTTGCAATGTCAAATACCGAACTAATGTGACAATACTACTGGTAGCATTTCACGACAAATAATCCCATATATAATTGTTTCTACTTTCGGCACAAGGCCTGCAATTATCCCAGTGTATTACTGGTACTTTATTTTATCGACCCGTAAGGATGAAAGGCAAAGTTAACCTCGGCGGTATTTGAACTCAGACCGTAAAGGGATGTAACTATGCTGGAAAGTATGGCGGGATTTGAACGCAATCCGTAATTCCATATACAATGTGGTTGATATATGTACACACACACACACACACATATATATATATATATATATATATATATATATTATTTATATATATATATTATTTATATATATATACATATATATATATATATATATATATTATTTATATATATATATATTATATATATATATATTATTTATATATATATATATTATTTATATATATATATAATTTATTTATATATATATATATATATATATATATATATATATATATATATATATATATGTGTGTGTGTGTGTGTGTATTTATGATTGTATGTGTATATGTGTATGTATATCTCTGTGTGTACAGTCACGTATACAGACCTGTTTGCGTAGCGTGCTGTTTTTATACGTGTCTCTGACTGATGGTGCATCATCTATATTTGAGTGCATGCATGTTCGTGTTACACGTAGGTGAGAATGTATATATTCATTAAATGCGTAACCGGCTGCTATTTTTAACGGCACGTATATGAGACGAGTTAGGCGCTGTGACACATGTGCGTTCAACAACACATTTCTCAGTCTTCTTAAGTATTTTGAAGTGAAAAGTACGAATTTTCCTGGATACCCGCAGAAGAACACAGGAATAGTGACTTTCACTTAATAATTGTTGCGAAACAAATTTAGAATTTGTCCGTGTATCACGGCCATTGCCAATATAGGTTTGTTATTTTTATTGATTTATTATTTTGAATCGAGACAGGCAAACTATATTATTTTAAATTAGTATTTTTCAACCTAGCTAACATGGTCATTTGCAATTCGAACACATGTATACTTGTATCAGTATTCATCTCTCCCATATATTCATTTGTATCTAGCGTACATGTGCATTTATATGTGTGTGTGTGTCTGTATCTCTATGTGTACTTGTTTGTGCGTTTGTGTTTCTCTCCCCCCCCCCTCTCTCTGCTTTCTCTCTCTCTCAGTGTGTGTTTGTATATAATTTGTGTTTGCATGGTCTCTGAAAATCTAAAAATGAACAGCTTGACGTGAAAACCTTAGACAAGATGAGTATCTCAGATATAATATGGAGAGGACAGGAATGAATACCTAAGGAAAGTAAAGAAAATATAGCCATCAGAACGCTCAGAGTACATTGCCTATAATACGTTTGCAGTGCCCATCCTAATACCAACATTTGGCTTGCTGAACTGGAAATTGCACGAACTGAACGGATGTAAGGACTCGCAAGCTGCTCAGTTTTACTTCCATGGTGATGTAGATAGGCTATATTTCCCACGAAAAGAGTATGACCGGGGCCTAAAGTCCTTATTAACAACATATAAGACTCGGAGAGTAACACTGAAGCAACATCTTCAACAGAAAAAAGATCAGCAACCATCTCGCTCAGGTTTATGATCATGAAAATAACCACATTTTTAGGATAGCCACTGGTCTAGAAGAGAGATATGAAATGAAAGCTAACAGAAATTTCTCTCCAGGAACATTGGAAGAATCTACTAAATTCTTGAAGAATGAATGTTTTTAAAAAATAAACTAGTTCACTGGTAATGTTATACAGGGGTACGTGAGACGAAAAACGCAGATCTTAGAAGGAATTCTTACTAAAATCTTACTAAAAGCCTGAGATGGAATTCCGAGGAGTTTGTAACATCCCACCTTGAAGGATACTCCTTGCAATCCAGGGACAATAAATCCCCTAATACCTACTGTACAAAAGAGGAAGGTCCTCAGTTCACAATAAATGTAGACAAAGAGAGATGTTAGCTATGAAATAATGTATTTTCGTTACTACCCCACCACGAGATTGCTTGGTAGCCCAGAACAATCTGGAATGCACTATGGAAGACAAAATGAAAATCAATATTTTGAGAATTATAGCTCAAAGAAATACAGGTGGAACCAAAATATAAAAAACAACACCAAATTAAAACACAACCGGCCTGATTTTGTTGTTTGGGACTACGCCTTAAAAACTGCTCCCTCGATGTTAATGTATGTAGTAAGGAAAATACAAGAAAAGGAGGATACTTACGTAGCATTGATAAGGAGTTTACAGATGCAGTACCCAAAATACACGTTCAGCTTCATACCCATCATTATTGGAGCCATATGATTTTTACCAACCCGCTTGAACCAAAATATGACTGACCTTGGATTTGTTGAAAAAAAAAAAAAAAACGAAATGCCTCAATTTATAAGCTACAAATGGCCGAGTTATATAAACTTTTAAAATCTATAAAACATCCTGATGATTCAAACAATTAATGATTGGACACAAGACACAATTTTCCTTTTCTTTACAATTTGGTTCCGCGAAGTTAACCCGTAAAAAGTTAACTTAGAATTAAGAGAAAGAGAAGAAAATATATTCACACGTACATACATACATCCGTACATACTTACAGCTAGGATGTCACCCATTTCATAAGCAGCTGTCCAAAGATGTCATCGTGGTACTATCTACCTATGAGGCACGATGTGGTGGCGAAAATACTCCATAGAAAATATAGCCCCGATAAAAAACACGTTAAAAGCTACAGCAATGTGGAAGACATACATATACATAATATGTAACAGTACTGGTGTAATGTTCCAGTAAAAACCCCAATAAAATTCAGGCATAACAGACCAGATATAATGATATAGGGAAGCGAAAAGAAGGCATCCACAGTAGTGGAAGTTAGCTGCCCATCAGGTGCCAATATAATATCAAAAATTAATGAAAAGGAGAATATTTATGCAGAACTGATGAGTAATCTGCAGATACTCCACCCTGATTACACCTTCAGATTTATGCCTGTGATTATTGGGGCACTGAGATATGTTAGTAACTGCCTCAATACAAATCTTGAGAAGCTAGGCTTCACAGGAACAGAAAGAACACAACTAGTTAGGAAACTACAAGTACAATCCATTAACGGAACAGTAAAAATATGTAAAACATTCCAAACATTTTGCATCTAATAACTGCATATACACATGTACAGATACAAAGCATATACACATGCACACATACAACTCAAAACATCCACATCCACACATACAATAACATCCATATCTACACATGCATGCATACATACATACCTACCTAGTTGATGTTGTGTAAATTCCAATGAGAGAGTCTTGTGTCTATGTTAGAAACCGAATCTCTCTCTCTATTGGTAAAACTTTGTGAAATTATAAAACCAGAAGAACATACATACATACATACATACATACATACATACATACATACATGCATAAATACATATAAAATAAATCAACATACAGCAAATTGCATAGAGATACCATTGTAGAGAACAAACATAGTAAAGGTTGTCGAAATTATTGCAAATGAGGATACAATATATTTTTCATAAAAGTCCACATCCTGAAATATGACGTATATCAGTATACTGATACTGCTGAGTGTAAATAAAAACAGAGTGACTAAATAGCTGGAGAAATGTTTGTTGACTTGATCCAGTAGCTCCATTATCACTTCGTATTTCTTCTGTAGATGAATCAGTTTGCTATTAATGTCAATTGCTTGTTGTTTGACATCTAGCAGCTTCAGTTGCTGGGTGAGTACATACAACTCTGAACGTATTATTTTCAGGAAGATATAAAGAAATATTTTGTTGATGAGTTGTACCAAAACGATAAAATAGTTTAATAGCTTGAAGTTTAGAATATCTAGAGCTTCGTTCCTCCATATTGGAAATGCTATTGTTGTGTTCAAATTAGTTGTTTCTAATTGAATTTTAATTAGTATTATGTTAAATATTAGAGACAGGATTAATACGGAACCTAAAACCACTAACGAAATTTTAACGACCACTTTCAATTTCCTGAAATAATCTTGGTCCACAAAAACATAAGCCATAAATGTTTCTATTAATCCTCTTCCAAACATGATGTTGAACATGACCTTTATAATACTCTCAAAAGTGTGCATGAGATAGAAAATGAGTGAGGTTATGAAGTTGATTAATTCCCCCCTGCTGACTGCTTTGTCTAGCATCGTAGATAACTGCCACATATTCCAAACTAAATACAGTAAAACAATACCGTTAAAAAGTTTTAATAAATTCTGCACAAGGCCAGCAATTACCCACTACATTACTGGTACTTTATTTTATCGACCCCGTAAGGATGGAAGGCAAAGTTAACCTCGGCGGGATTTGAACTCAAACCGTAAAGGGACGTAACTATGCTAGAAAGCATGGCGTCCAACCCTCTACCGATACTGCCAATTCACCGGCGAAATATATGATATAATATTTGTATGATACATAACAGACTCAACAGTTGCCTTGGAGATAAAATAAAAAAACACTTTACACTCTGGGGACTTGACATTATTCATATTTAGATGTGCATTTATATTAAATATCAATATAAAGAGCTATTCAATTACAAAAGTTAACCACACCCAAACACACACATACAAACATACACGCGCATACACACACGCGCGCACACATTCATACCAACACACACGCACACTCGCAAAATAATCGAAATAATCCATTATTGATCAGAGATTCATAGATGAAAAGATTAATTAACAACCAGAGTATGTGATACATTTTCAATTCTATCTTATAGCAAGATTCAATTCATTTTATTCTGTCTAAATATATTTGGAAAGTCATGAAAGCCACATATTCTTATTCCCTTTACTCTGTAAATGTTCCCAAGCCAGGGTGATACATTGCAGCTAGCGAATATCTTATGAAGAATTATGGAGGAGGCTTTTAATTTCCGTTTAGAGTATTTTCACATGTTTTACGCTAATTAAGACTCACGGGAGTTTAATAACCCGGTACACAAGGTGGAGTATCTGCAGATTCCTCATTAGTTCTGGGACAGGGAAAAGAAGGCATGCACAGTAGTGGAAGTTAGCTGCCCAGCAGATGCCAATATAATATTAAAGATTAGCGGAAAGGAGAATATCTATGCACAACTAATGAGTAATCTACAGATACTCCACCCTGACTATACCTTCAGATTTATACATGTGGTTATTGGGGCACTGGGATACGTTACTAACTGCCTCAGTACAAATCTTGAGAAGCTAGGCTTCACAGAAACAGAAAGAACACAACTAGTTAGGAAATTACAAGTATAATCCATTAATGGAACAGTAAAAATATGTAAAATATTCCAAAAATTCTGCATGTTATAACTGCATGTACACATGTACAGATACAAAGCATATACACATGCGCACATATAACTCAAAACATACATACCCACACATACATTAAGATCCATACCTGCACACGCATGCATGCGGATATGTTTAAATTCCAAAGCGAGAGTCTTGTATCTATGTTAGAAACCGACTCTCTCTCTCTCACTCTCCTCCCGCCCCCAGATCTCTCTCTCTCTCTCACTCTATTAGTAAGAATTTATAAATTATAAAACTTGAAGAACAATCATACATACATGATGCCTGAAACTCGATTTCGAGTAATGCCATTGCTTAAGCATTAAAATCACGGACGTGCCAGTGTGTGTGTGGTCTTTTGACCATGACTAAGTGCGGCCCATGTGCTTGCGACAGGTTCAGAAAAGAACTCACAGCCTTCTTTAAAGGCTTCAACCTCTCCATACAGGTTGAGGCCAACTTCTCGGTCGTTAATTACCTCGACGTTACCCTCAATTTGTCGAATGGCTTTCACTACCCGTATGGAAAGCCGAATGATACGCTTAATTACATAAGTAAGCATTCTAACCATCCTGCCAGCATAACCAAGAACCTGGTAAGAAACGTTTCGTAGAGGCTTTCCCATCTATCTACTAACGAGCATATTTTCAACGACCATTCCACATATTACAATGAAGCTCTTGCTCGGAGTGGATTTGCCGATAAGGTAGCTTATACAGAGTACGAGAATAGACTTAGAAGAAATAGATCCCGTCGTGTTTGTTGGTATAACCCACCATATAATATGGAGGTGGCCACACCATTAGCTAAGATCTTTCTCTTCCTTTTTATGAAGCATTTCCTCCCAGCACATAAATATAGTAAAATTTTTAATAGAAATACCATTAAAATTTCTTACTCTACGACTCCTAACCTGACACATAACATCACAGCTTCAAATTTAGCTAAATTACCTAGCCGTAGGAACACGTGCAACCCTGTAGTTAGTACTAACTGTAATTGTAGGAATCGGGTTGACTGCCCCCTATCCGGGAAATGCCTCTCTAGTAACATTGTCTACAAATGTAAACTTGAAACACCCACGTCCCGTAGGGCCTACATAGGGTTAACCGCCAATAGATTCAAGCAGCGTCTTTACATGCATACCCATTCTTTTCTTAACCCTTTAAGAAGGAATATGACGTCACTTTCAGCTTATATCTGGAATCTACGTTACACTGGGAGATCCTAGCTAAGGTTAGATCGTATAACGGAAATAAAAGACCATGTGACCTCTGCGCCGCTGAGGGCCTGGAAACCTCTGCGCCGCTGAGGCCCTGGAAATACTCTACGCCAAAGACCACTTCTTAACAAAAATCTGAGGCAATTTCGGCTTGTAAACATAAATTGCACACAACTTTCCTGTATTACAGCCCCACATTATACCTTAACGGATAATACGAACTATACGCGGATATTTTACGTCTTGATGTGGTAGCTAAGTATGTTATGTTTATACCATTACTTATTTGTATAGGTAAGTATATTTTACCTGTATGTTTTGTGAAGGTACGTATACTTTCTCTACGTATATTTGCTTGTATATGTTATGGCGTATATATTATATATACTGGTACATGTGCATATGGTTATGCGTATACGTGAGTTTTGCGTCTTTGTGAGTATGCGGGTTCGTACGTATGTAGGGTGTGTGTATATGTGTACTTTGTGTTTTGGTTGACGTACGTCTGCGTACATATGTGTATTTACGGGTGGCATGTGTATGAGCGCGTTTATACGTATTTATGTGCGTATATTTCTATACGTTTATATAATTATATGTATACACGCACACTCACACACATATATATATATATTTTCTTTTTATATATATTTTTATGTGTATTTGGTGTATACGTTCGTATGCGTGCGGGTACAGGCGTTGCGTGGGGGTCTGTATGTGCGTGCGTGTGTGTGTTTTTGTGTACGTGCTTGTATTGACATACCCATTGCGGGTGTTTTCGCGTATGCTTGTATATGTACGTATATGGTTGCGTGCATGTATATATTTAATTTCAATTACCTCTGTAATTTATTTACTTTATTCTTAACTCTGAAACCGGTAATCATTCGGTTTCCTAATAGAATTTTATCTACGACTTCAGTTATACCATGTACGTGGATTTGTCTTTGTGTGTAATTGTTCTCAGCGCTCCACATAATGACGTATTATCTTCGTTTTTACCGTTCATTGCTAGAGTACGTCTCCACGAACCACCTAATAGAATATTAGTCTACGACTTCATTTGTACCATAAACGTGGTTTTGTCTTTGCGTGTAATTGTTTTCACCGCTCCAAATTATGACGTATTATCTTTGTCTTTATCCGTTCTTTGCCAGGGAACGTTTCCACGAACCAAAGTATCGTCTTCCTGTCTTCCTTCGGTAGCAACGTTTTTGTTTATATTTACTTCTGCGTTCACAGATTGATTTTTTTAGTTTCAGAAGATCCCGTTAAGGGTGAAAGCAGCGATTCTTTGCTTAAACTTTAATCTGTTATTTTAATAAATATTTGCTCTACGGTTCTTATATATTTGATATATATTTATCCTTATCGAGCCCTCTTTGGATTTTAGTCTTCAAATTTATTATTATTACTATATATATATATATATGTGTGTGTGTGTGTGTGTGTGTGTGTGTGTGTGTGTGTGTGTGTGTGTGTGTGTGTGTGTGTGTGTGTGTGTGTGTGTGTGTGTGTGTGTGTGTGTGTGCGCCGCCTGCTTTGACCGCCATATAGTACCTTTAAATTCTAGGCTTAATCATAACTATTAGCTGTATCATGCCTCCCTCTACTAGCACGTAACTAAACCCCCCTCCTGTGTGAATTAATAGTATTCGTTTGGTTAAGTGTATCTATAATACACTTAAACCTTTTCATAAAAGTATCTTTCTGTAAATTCTTTAACTAAATCTCACAACCAAAACCTTAAACCTTATTTTTCTAATTTCATCCTATAACTCTAAACATATGTTTAACGTTTCTAATTGCTAACCGAAATTCCTGTCCACACATTATACCATACACACGCCCACTATATATGCCTTTGTTGAAGATATATGTTCTTTGGAAAAAACATTTTTCGCGGCAATTTCTAGCACGCATAATCAGCCTGGTTGTGGCATGACCTCAACGCTGACATTTCTCTTTGACGGGGAGGGAGTAGCACATTATAAGCTTGCACCCCCCTCACCAGATGGTCATAAGTAGACTTAATAACCAACACTCGAGGCCGACCGACTGAGGTATAAGCTGCTAAATAGTCGATCGTCCTCTTGTCTCTGATTTTCAGCCCCATGGATTTTATCTGTTATATTCCTGTGTTACATTTTGAATACCTGATGATGTCACCGGATTCATACTGAACCCGGTCATTGAAATGATCATAGTATAATAAACCTTTCAAGGATTTACACCAGTCCAGCCTCCTGTTATTTTATATTATATATATATATATATATATATATATATATATATACAAATAAATTATCGAGAATCGGAATTTCGGCCCACGAAATAACGAAACACAATCTTCGAAATGCGTGGCAAAGGGCTCAATAGTTTGTTTTATTATATATATATATATATATATATATATATATATATATAAGAATGTATGTGTGTATGTGTGTGCCTGTGTGTGTTTTAATTAATCCATCTTCGATCTTAGTCACGTTGCTGGATATCTTATGCCTCCTCGGTTTTAAGGCAATCTGTCATTCCATCTTCGCTGTCTACAACTGCACACACACGTACATACATACATATATTCACATTCACACAAGCAAACATATAGATGTGCACACATACACGTATAAACACACACACACACACACACACACGTATATATATATATAAATATATATGTACACGTAAACATATGCACACTCTTTGCACATATGCATATATGGACCACCGCGTATATGCATAATCATATTTATTCAAACACGTACGCAAACACCTCACCACACTATAGAAATATATATGTGTGTGTGTGTGTGTGTGTGTGGGGGGGGGGGGGGTCTTGAAAGAGATTATTGGCCATGTTGTGCAACTATTTTGGGCGTTAGCATTTCAAGTAGTGTCAACAACATCCTTATCACCACTGTGTAGTTATGTGTGGTGTGGTATGGTTTGCTACTCAGAGTTTTGTTGTTACCAATAAAATAAACATCTAATTGAGCACATACTGCAATAAATGTCTTCACAGCTGTAACACTGCACCCGCGCATGCACCTAACCGTCCATACATACACAAAAAACTTACATACATGCATACATTCGTTCATTCATACATACACACATTTATACATATATACATGTATGTAGGTATATATATATATATATTTAAACAGAGCATACCAACTTTCACCACTCTTTCGCCAACTGCTAAATACTATTCCACATGAAAACTTAAATAAAATTTAAAATTACTTATATATTTACACATACATATCCATTCAACAGGCGAACATATATATCCTGAACCAAGTACCCACAGCCATACACAACTATAGACACTTACGCATACACACACACACAGTTGTGCGTGCTCAAACAAACAATAACGCACACATTTTATCATAAGTATATATACAAACGTGCACATTCATGCAGACATACACATCTCTGCTCTCATAGTTAACAGCTGTTTTCACAACCGATATATGATCACCACTTTAATGATGAAGATGTGGTGGCGGCATGCCTTTATCCTCCTTTTGTTTGCTTCTATCGCTGTTTGCTCATCTTTTACCTCATCTATCACTGGCGATACCAAAAACAGACATTTAGGAGAACTGTCATCATCATCATTAGTATCACCAACAACACTACCCCAAGCAACATCAACCGTCCATCAATCACTACAAGAACCACAAATGTTACCCAGAGTTGATGTACCACAAATGCTACCTCAATCTGTACTTCAGAAAAGACAATTACAACCACCAGCAGCACAAGATGTGACACAACCTCAGTTAGCAATATCATTGCCCTCGTCACCAGAAGGATCAGAAAAAATAGCAATACGAGAGACAATATATGGTAAAGTTAGAGGTTTTGTCAAAGAGACTTTACCAGGAAAGTTTTCAGAAAATTATCTTGGAGTACCTTACGCCGCCCCACCTATCGGAGAACTTCGTTTCGAGGTAATATCAATAATATATAATTATTTGAATATGTATTATGTTTTGTTTCTTTAAATTGTTTCACCCAGTTTTCAAAGAGGCATTGGATATCGATACGTCCAATTTTGAAATAGTGTTTCTATAAATCTCAGATAATCGTAGGATCGATATTGCAATATAGGGAATGTTTAAGTTTGATGCAGTATTTACAATTCTTCACAAATCCAATATATTTTAAAATAAATAAATTACGATAATTATATATGGAATAATTGAGCTTGATTATTTCCCTGATAAACAAGTTTCGTTGAACAAATCAAATTATTATAAACAATATTGCAGACTCTGGAATTCTAATCATCCCGTTAAATCAAAACAGTATCTTTAAACTTATAACAACCATTTTATTGAAAACTGCTTCTACTTTAACCTATGCTGTTAAAACAAAACTTAAAGTTAAATTAGTATAGTGAGAATCGTATATATATAACGCTGAGTTTCTCAAGCATGGAGGTAAGAAAATGGTAGAATCTTTGCACATAATGGTGTCCCATTGCTGGAGGAAAGAGGAGTTAAGACTGGGTTGATGCTATCTTGGTCTCTCTTTTCAAATCCGGTGCCAAAGACCAATGTGGTAATTTTAGATGCATTACTCAATTGTCTGTTTTCGTAAGTTTCTAGCACATACCCTTTTGGAACGGCTAGACAAATTCATAGTGCATTGAAAGCGCTTCATAATGACATGGAAACCAGTTAACTTTGCGGGCACATTATCTGAAACCTTTGCAGTAGAAAATGGTGTAAAACAAGGAGATCTTGTTGCAGTCACACTCTTTGCAATATATTTTGCTGTCATGCTCTAGCATGCTTTGCAAAATATCAATGAAGGGGTGTGTGTATTATCTCGTACCACAGAAAATGTTTTTAATTCGACAAGGATGAAATTTAAGGCCAGTGTTCACCTCACTAATAAGAGACCTACTGTATGGTGATGACTGTGACCATGTCAGTTATATAAAGCATGGATCGCAAGCGTTGAATTCCTCATTTCAATTGGCATGTGATATCTTTGATTTGACTATAAATTTAAAGAAAATGGTGATTTTGTGTCAACCTGTACCTCATCAAGTTGTGCAGCAACCTAAAATATATGTAAAAGGTAATCTTCTTAAGGTTGTTGAATGATTCATATAACTTGGGAATGCAGTGAATAAAGATGGAATATTGGATTCAGAAATAACTCTAAGGATTGAAAAGGCAACAAAATCTGATAGTCTTGGGTCTGGTCACAAAGACATAACAATAAAACAAAACTTTCTGTTTATAGATCCTTTGTTTTATCCTCTCTTCTGTACTCCTCTGAAACTTGGATACGTTACAAACATCGCTTCAGTCTTCTTTGCAATTGCTTTATAGGGAACTTGTTCAAGGAAGAATGAAACAGTTTAAGCCAAAGAAAACATTGAATATTATCATCATCATAATCAAAAGAAGTGTTTTTCTCTCCGATCTTCACTTTTACCAATCAATATATCGAACCATTTGTCTATATTACAGAATCCAGTCAGTCCGAAGAAGTGGTTTGATATCCGTAACTGCACCACCTACCCACCTGGTTGTATTCAGCCTTACGTCATTTATGTCCAACAGCATCGTCCGAATTTTACTGATTTTAAAGAAGACTGTCTTTACTTAAATATTTACGTACCCCAGGTAAGTTATTTTGTTTAGTATATTATATCCTTTTATAATGTATTTAGTAGAGTAGTGAAATGTCTTCATTCTACCTTTGTGATAAATAGAAAGTCTTTCTTCACTGATAGGTTCAGGAGGATCGACCGTACCTTGAGATTCAGTCTTTTTCAAAGCACCTCCACTCCACCTTTCGATCCTGGTCAACAAAGAAACGCATAGACCTCACAGACATTGAGTGTGAGTGTATGTGGATTATAAATCTGGTCTCGCTGATGGTTACTACATATCTAGCGGCATGTATTCTTTAAGAAAGCGCAATTCTTCCCAAGGCAAACCTAAGTCGCGTATCTTTATAATGATTCTGTCTCCAGCTTGTTAGGCCGGTACTTATCCCAATTTCGTTGTGTGAATCGATTGAGAGTCCAAGACTCCCCACTGAACAGGACGCCAGTCCATCGCAATGTTACCGTCACCCCCCCCCCCCCCCTCCAGTTATTACTGGTACTCATTTTCAGTTGAATATGCTACAGCAACGCGAAATTAAGTGTTTTACTCAAAACACAGCACTCAACCCAGCCCAGGAATCGAACACACGACATTATGAACGTAAGTCCAACACCCTAACCAATAGGCCATGTGCATTCATAATGACTACTCTTATTAATGCCATAATCATCAGTAAGATTAAAATTAAAGAAGCCACTTATCTCCGTCCTTTGTAAGTACGAGCGAAATGATTTTTACGCAAGTTGAGGAGTACTTCCTTAGTGTCCCATCTAAAAGTCATTTATTGACATTTCTTTTAATAGTCCCCAAACCCACATCATTTGGAAATCTCTCTCCGAGTTCCTTGTTTTTATTAGAAACCCGTGTTCTGGTAGTTTAGGAAATGTTTTCTCAATTTCCCTTTCTCTTTCTTGCTATTGTGTTTTTATTTTGTTGTAAGCAGCTCATCAACTCCACATTCTGTTTGTTTATATCTGTGAAATTGGGCAGATTATGAGTGTGTTTGGTTGTTATAATTCATGCTGTTTCTTTTGATATTGTGTCTTTGTGTTTTCCCCGTCATGGTGTGATCGTGGAATTAACCCTTATGGTGGTTGTTATTTTTTCTTTTGCTAGTGATGTTGTGGATATGTATCGACTGAGTGTAGAACTGATTTTTTCCTTTATTTTCCACGGTTTCCTGGGTTTTGTTTTCTTTTTCCTCCTATGAAGACCTCAGACAATGATTTTTTACTACGACCAACTAGTCTGAGGTAAAGTAGGAGAGAGTTATGTCAGAACATGTACGCATGTTTATGTTTGTTAGAAGCTGAGAAAAGGGGATTTGGTAGCTCGGTGTCCTGTTTTGTTTTTGCAATTGACTATTTTTCTTTCTGGGGTTTCTATGGAATCTGCGTGTTTTTCTAATCCTATTGTAGCTATTGTTACAAATGCTGCTATTCTGACTTCCTGCTGCTATTTTTCTTGTTATAATTGTTGATGTGGTTGTGATGGTGGCAGCAAAGGAGATTTCCCACCCATTCACCCATTATTTGAGAACAGAAAGTCTTTAGTGTTGGAGCTACTACATAAGTAGCACCTGGAACTTCCATTTACCACCACACCTCCTTTGTTCTCCCACTTAAGTTGAATTCGATAGGGGACTGATACTAGGCTTATGAGAGTGAGCAGTATTTGCAGCTGCAAATAAATATTTTACCAATTTTGGAGAGTTGCTGAATTTGCTTTAACAATTTCTTTGTGTTCCTCCATTAGCATTTCGATATAACTCAGTTCAAACTGTGGCAAGATATGATGAATTGTGACCTTGGTCACGCGCTTTTCTATGTAATAAGACAGGCGGAGGTAATCTCCAGAAACACACACAATTGTCGAAAGTCTGCGGAAGTCCTCGATGGTGCATTGTGACAGAAAGGTCCTAAACTTCTTTCGTCTATCAATTTACCATATGGGGCTCCAAACGTTTTGCGAGCACAATTCTTCCTGAGCCGGGGTCGGGTGTTGACTTTGTTTTCTATTATAACTTGTGTACGGTTAGAGTACCTTTATTCTGAGAGTGTGAGTGTGTCAGGCACTATGATACATTTTCTATACTGTATTTTGAAATCTTCCCTGTCTTGGGGTTTTCTCCTACTAATGGCATTGGCATAACCACCAGCATTTGATCTGTGGCTAGCGATAATAGTCTTGTTTCTGCTTATGATGATGATGATTATCACCACCTTTGATATCATTATTGATTTTTTTTTCTATAATTTCGTCGATATTGTTCTTTGTCGTAATGTTATCTCTGGCGCTAGTAGAACATTTTTATATGTTATCTCGTCTTTCTTCGTGGTTCAGTCTTTGTTGCTTCTGTGAATATCTTCACCCATTGCGGCGGTGGTGGTGCTCGTCGTTGTCGTGGCGTTGGTGGTGGAGTTGGCTGTCATGCTGGCACATGCTTAAGAAGTCGTTGCTCTTACTGCCTGTTGCAATGGTGATGCAGTGGAGATGGGTGTGATTCTGTATGTGTGAATGGGAGGAAAAGCGATGCCATCCTGTGAGATTATAATTTTACAAAACAAAATCCAAAAGAAATTTTTTGAATTTCTGTCCCGAGAGACGAGAAACAAAGAAAAGCGACTACGACCTTCCGGGGTTAGTTTGTTTAACAATGTTCTAGAATAAAAAATATATATGACTAAACTCTAAAATGTTCAACAATAAGTTAAAGATTTACGAAAGCAGCAAAACACTTGTCACAACATCCAGAACCAAGCTCGTAGGGCAGACCATCCAAACCAGGCGATTTACCCATCGTGCAATCAGTCATTGCTACCCATATTTCAGTGGCTGTTATAGGCCTTTCGGAACACCCCGCCTCAGTGGCCGAGAGCTGCGGTAGTCCGTCGAGGTAGGCCATAAAGTCCATCCTGCGATCTGACCCATCATTGCCCCGAACAGCTGAGCGAAGTGCCGCTGAAAAGTCGCACACATTATCTCGGGTTCGAGTAACATGCGCCCGTCGTGGTCTTCCAAAGACCGGATCGTGGCTTTGTTGCCACGACGCGCCTCCGCCACTCGGGCCCATCAAACGGCTTTCGTCCCCTCATTTCTGAGAGCACACGCCCTAGCTCTGACAACGCAGCCTTCGTGATTTGCGTTGAAGAATCGGTCGAGGGCCAATTTCGCTTCTGCAAGCACATCAGTCGTGATGCCTTTACGAAGTGCCTCGTCTAATGTTCTAACTAGTTCTCCCTCTGTTCTATTTTTCTCTATTTCTAACTCCTTACTAAACCTAATGGACTCCATTCTAATCGTCCTTTTCAGGGCGAACCACCATTTGTTGTTGACGGTTGCTCCCGTCAACGCCCGCTTAACTAGTTCGCTAATCCGGTCTCTGTAGGCATTGAACGCTGTCAACGATGCGTTTAGCTTCCAGTAGCCGGGTCCCTATCTATGAAACCTATCTAAATCGACCACACAGGTCAGGAATTTGTGGCCTGTGAAGTCGACTATTTTGAATTGTGGACAACCTATACTACAACTATCTATTTCCTTACAAAATACTCTATCTAGATACGATCTGGATAAACCTATACGGTTTGTCCATGTCCACATTGACACATTCGGGAAATCCAGTTGGTACTGCTAATCCCACATAATCCCAGCGTGCATCCAACATCCCGTTCCAATCGCCCACTAAAACTAAAGAGCGGAACGTTCCTGGGAAGGTCTCCAGTTGCCTGAAGAAATCAGGCCCATGTCGGGGTATAAACAGGCACTAGCCTAAAAGCATAGTCTTTGCTGCTGGTCACGTCCAGTATTACCGACTTACCTTCTGGGTCCAGGAAGATGGTCTGTATCACGAGATCCAGGCCTCTCCGAAACAACACAGCGACTCCGCTTCCCGATCCCGGCTGGCTTGGAGATGCGTACACATCGTAAACGCCGAAGATGAGTGCGAAGGCATGTGCCTCGGAAATTCTGGTCTCGCTGATGGCCACCGCATCTATGTTCATTGGCCTGAGGTCGTTGAGCAGGTCACCCTGCTTCCATGACGACCCCAGGCCACGCACATTTATGCTGCCTATTCTGAGTAAGGTCATGTTGAAAAGGAGTGGGAAAAGATGGAAAAGACCACTTACCTCAGTTTTTTGTGGAGGAAGGATGGTTTTTCCGTCCTTCTGACTGCTTATGTCTCCCTCCGGAAGGATGTCTTTATATATCCTCCTGGAAAGTGTTTGGCGGAAGTCTCTGATGTCCTTGGGGAATTTTAATTTTAGTGTTGTGTACGTTTTCTGGGTGATACGAGTGATTTGTATGTGGTGTGAATTTTTGGGGTGTTGTATAGTCTTTTTCTGTGTTGTGTTGGATGTAGTGTAATAATTGCTTGTTGTTCAAGTTTAATGCTGTGTAGTGGGTATCGGTTTGGTTGCTTTGTTTTGTTTGCGTTTGTTGTGGGTTTGTTTCTGTTTCGCTTGTTGGTGTTTTTTTGTGGTGTTGGTGATGGTGGTGTTGGGGTTAATGATAGTGATGGTGTTGGTGTTTGTGGTGATGGGGCTGGTGATGCTGGTGTGGATGTTGGTGGAGCTCTCTTAACTTTTTTGCTAGTTTGTTTGTTTGATTCGCCCTTTATTTTCTTTTTGGAGGGCGAAGCAATAGAGTTTTTTCTTTTTTTTCCAGATACAGTTTCCCACCCCTCCTCCTCGTCACAATTCGTCTCCAGTTGTGAGAGGTCGGGGAAGGGAATGTCCTCCACAGGCGTTGGCGTTGGTTGTGGTGAGGTGGAAGGTGGAGGCGCTAGTGCTACTTCAAGCGCGGTGGGCAGTGGTGGTGTTGGTCTTGCTACTGTTGCTGCTACAGTTGTTACTGCCATTTCTGCTGCTGGTTTTGATGGTTGAGTCACTGGAACCGTCCACGGTTCCATATCTTTGTCCACGTCTGATGTGGGTTTTTTGAGCCCACACATGTTCCGAAGCTTTTTGGATCTGGGACTCAGATGCCCGCTCCTTTCGGCGTGTTTTTATATTGATCGTGCGAAAAGATACAGTGCATAGGCGCCGATGTTACATGGTATTTGATGGCAGGAGTGAGGCTGACACTGTAACCGTTTTATTTTCACCATTCGCCTGGCCTCATTCAGTTCTTCCTGACTTACCTCAATTGTTTCGTTTTTGTTAGCCGCTTTAGAAAAAAACACATTTGGTTTTGCGCTGGTGTTGGTGTTGTTGTTATTCTTATTTTTGTTATTATTATTTTTAGTTTCAGTTGTTGTTGTTGTGGTGGTGGTGGTGGTGGTAGTCGTGGTTGTGGTGGTCGTGGTGGTGGTGGTCGTGGTGGTGGTGGTGGTGGTGGTGGTGGTATCAGTGGTCTGGGATGTATGTACTCTTCGACATTGTTGTGGTGGAGATGGCGGCTTTAACACCTGTAGACATTGGTAAGGGCGGGAAAATCTACGTCTGCACGTGGCAAACCTAAGTAACTGCTATTGCTGTTGCTGCTGGTAGCGAAAACATTTTCGGTCTTAGCACCTGTATCAAGGCTTTCGATGGTGGTGATGGTAGATGTTGGTATGTTAGAGCTGCTGTCAGCACATTTGGGTAGCAGAATGCCATCCATATTTTTTTAAATTGTTTGTTTGACAAAAAAAAGTGTCAAATTTTGTCAAACCAATAAGGACCCAATATTATTGAGTGTCCTTTTCAGAAAGCAATATATATGAACTTATAACAACAAAAAATTTCCATAACTGGCAATTCGAAACAATTGAAAACAACAAACATTTGTGGAGCTCACGATAATTTGATTTCTTAAGTTAGTCGCCAAAAATAATAATAATAATAATAATAATAATAATAATAATAATAATAATAATAATAATAATAATAATAATAATAATAATAATAATATCACATGTCTGCCCGTAATGTGGAAACTGTTGACGAGCATTGTGTCTGAGGAAATCTACCATCACCTCCACACAAACAACTTGTTGCCGGACGAACAGAAAGGATGCCGAAAGAAGTCACGTGGTACAAAGGACCAGTTGCTTATTGATAAGATGGTAATGGGGAATTGCAGGAGGAGACACACTGATCTTGCCATGGGATGGATAGACTACAGAAAGGCACTTGACATGGTGCCTCATTCCTGGATCACCAAAAGCCTGGAGATCTTCAGGGTGGCAGATAACATCAGACAGTTGCTGGGCAGGAGTATGGGGTCCTGGGAGTCAGAGTTGACATCAACTGGAGTATCCTTGGGAAGCGTGAAGATCAAGAGAGGTATCTTCCAGGGAGATAGCCTGTCCCCTCTGTTGTTTGTCCTTGCCCTGATGCCCTTGACCATTATGCTGCGAAAAGTGAGAGCAGGATACAAGTTGGGAAGGGGAGAGCTTACCATCAACCACCTCCTCTTCATGGACGATCTTAAGCTCTTCGGGAAAAGTGAGAAGGAGTTGGATGTGCTTGTTGACACTGTCCGTATTTTCAGCAGTGATATATGTATGCAGTTTGGTATTGGTAAATGTGGAGTCATTGTGATGAGGAGGGGTAGGTTGAGCAGAAGTAACGGGATCCAGATACCAACAGGTGAGATGATAAAGGAAATTGACTCTGAGGAAGGATACAAGTATTTGGGCGTTCTGGAGGCTGATGGCATAAAGAACAAAAAAATGAAGGAATTGTTAAGAACTGAATACATTCGGAGAGTAAGGAGCGTATTGAAGTCACATCTGAACAGCAGAAATGCCATAAGCGCAGTAAATTCCCGAGCTGTGTCTATTATTAGGTACAGTGCGGGAATCCTGAGATGGAATGTTGCTGAACAAAAAGAAATGGATAGGAAGACTAGGAAGCTATTGACTATCTACAACATGTTCCACAAGAGGAGTGATGTCGATATACTCTACCTAAGGAGATCTGAGGGTGGAAGAGGTCTTATCAGCATAGAGGACTGTGTTCAGATGGAGAAAAACAACCTATACAAATACGTGACCTATAGTAAGGAGCCAATGCTCAGAGCTGTACTGAAGGAGGGGACAGTAGGCCAGGGGATACCCAAGGAGGAAATAACATCAAGGAGGAAGAGCAGCCTTAAGGGAAAATCCCTTCATAGTACCTTTTTTGAGAAAACTGAATTTAGAGATCCACAGACATGGAACTGGTTGAGAAGAGGAGACCTCAAAAAGGCTACAGAAGGAATGCTAATGGCTGCGCAGGAGCAGGCCCTCAAAACGAAGTGGTTGAAGCACCATATCTACAAGGAGGAGGCTAGCCCACTGTGCAGGATCTGTGGAGAGAGAGAGGAGACTGTGGCTCACATTGTGTCCGAGTGTAAACACCTAGCCCAGACCCACTATAAGGGCTGAAGACACGATGTGATGGGCAGGGTGATCCACTGGCACCTGTGCAAAGTAAACAATCTACCACATTCTGAGAAATGGTATGAGCATAGGCCAGAGGCGGTGATGGAGAACAGTCAGGTGAAGGTGCTGTGGGATTTTAGGATACAGACGGACAAAAAACTGGAACACAATAGACCTGACCTGGTGGTTGTGGACAAAGAAAAAAGATCGTGCCTGATTGTGGATGTGGCCTGCCCGTTCGACACGAGAGTGCAAGAGAAGGAGAGGGAGAAAATTAACCGATACCAGGACCTAAAGTGGGAGGTGAAAAGGATTTGGAACTGCCATGAAGTCAAAGTGATCCCGATTATCATAGGCGCACTGGGGACTATCTCCAAAGGTTTCCAGGGATGGTTAAAGAAAATCGGCCCCTTCACGCTTTTTGGAACGCTTCAAAAGGCATGCTTGCTTGGAACGGCAAGAACCCTCCGATACGTCCTGAATATCTGAGGCTGCAGGTAGTGGCTTGATATTCAATCCAACGGACTTTCCAGTTAACCAACATCAATGACTGAGATTCAAGGAATAACAATAACAATAATAATAACAATAATAATAATGTTTTCTTTATTAACCACAAGGGTTTACATAAAGTAGACATTAAGGACAGTACAGGACAATACAGGACGGTACAAATGGGCATTTCTGCGTGTAAAAAAACAGAGGTTGAAATAAAATAACAAAGAAAAATTCCCCAATAGGGGGGAGACTTCCGAGGGACATTTGTGGAGAAAGCCCATTAAAAGACCACAGTGGCCCTGACCACCAGGGCAAGTGCCCTCTCCCAGTTTTCCACCTTTAATTTACAGACACATACTCAGAGAAGGCCCATTCATTCGGGCCATACTTGCTTCTCTCACCCATCTTTCAACAAAATGCTGGGAAGAGAGCACTTCCCTCTCTACCCTGATTTTCCTTTTCAAATGGAATTTGAAAAAGTTAATCAGGGCATCACCGAAGAGGTAAGTGCTCGTCTTTAGCCCTTTCAAACGTGTCCACCATACTATCTCTTTCGCCATGGCCACCAGACAGATAAAAACTTCCTGCCCTTCCCGGCTAAAGGAAGGGGGCGGGGCAATCCTCACGATAGACTCAGCTGATAGCTGGATCCGTCCTACACGTGACAGCAGGTGTTCGACATAAACCCACAAGTCAGCAATGCTCGGACACTGGACGAGTGCGTGCAGGACGGTTTCGTCGCCCTGCGCGCATCTCGGACATGCCCGGCTGACGGCACCTCCATGCCTGTAGAGTTTATCCCGAACTGGCAAAGCTCCTCGGTAGCACTGCCAGGCCAGGGATTTCTGGAAGTTGTCCATAGGCCTCGGCCCGAAAGTCCTTCCGAAGAGATTGGCTAGTTGATTTTCGTCGACGCCTAGAGTTTCTCTAAGTACGTCGTCGCTCTTCCCCTCCACTAATCCCCTATAGAACGCCAAGGTGGAGTTTCCACCGATCACATTGCCCGATTGGTCGAGGGCTGTGAGCGCCTGAAGACATTCCAGTCTCCAAGCGCTCCCTCTCGGTCTTCGCTTGACCCAGGACTGCAGCTCCGTCAAGCTGATAAGCTGGGGAAAAACGTGTCTAGCAAACGGCGACCACACCTGATCACCGTCGAGGAAGAGGTGGAGATGTCGTAGCCTGAGCGCGTGTCTGCGCATCATCAGCCACGGCATGCCCAGCCCTCCACGTAGCGGGTGTTGACAGCAGATGGACCGCCTGACCATCGGAGCGCGTCCCTTCCACAAGAAGCGAAAGAGCAAACGCTCCAGCGCAGTCAGGCGGGGCTTAGGACAAGGTACGACGGTCAGGCGGTAGTAGATGACGGATGCGATGTACGCATTCGCCACCTCCGCTCGACCTTTCAGGGATAGCTTCCTCTCGGCCCATTTCTGGGTGAGAGAAGCCACCCTGCTCGTCACCTCGTCCCAGTTTTTGTCCGTCTGGAGGTCTGGACCGAACCAGACCCCTAGCAATTTAACCGGTCCGTCCGTCCAGCGCCCGACGACGCTGTTGGACGGCATGGACCTGCCTCTCCAGGTGCCGAGCTGCAGGCCCACTGACTTTTCCTGGTTGATCATTGCTCCTGTCACCGCTTCGTATTCTCTTAGTGTAGTGCCGATCGCCTCGATGTGTTTGGCGTTCGACACCACTACGGTGACATCGTCGGCATATGCTGACACGGATCTTCCGCATCCTAGTTCGCGCGGGACCCCCCTCAACGTCTCCAGTTTGTGCAGTAATGGCTCGAGAGTCAATACGTACAATAGGGACGAGAGGGGACATCCTTGGCGGACCGAGCGCATGATGTTGAACGGTTCCGAAAGGTGACCGTTCACTCTCACTACAGAGCAGATGTCGCTGTGCATGGCAGCGATCCAGCCTCTGAAGACGGGCCCAAAGCCAGCTGCCCTCAGGACTGCCGCTAGGTAACGATGGTCGACCCTATCGAAGGCTTTCGACTGATCTAAATTGATCAAAGACCCACCCGTGCCAGGTTCCCTAGCTACCCTCTCTACGATGTATCGCATGAGGTGGAGGTTGTCTTGGATGGATCTGTCGGGAATGGCGCATGTCTGTGCCTCTCCCACCAGACCACCAACGACAAGCGCCAACCTCTTTGCTAGCACCTTGGCCAAAATCTTGCACTCTGTGTTTAGCAGAGTTATGGGCCTAAAATTATCTATGTTATCCCCCTTGTTCGGATCCTTTCTCAGCAGCGCCACCGCTCCCCGGCTCACAGAGCTGGGAATTCTCCCGTTCTGTTGCCAGTTGCAGTAGACGTCCGCCAAGAGGCCTCCGAACAAGTTTGGCATTTGTACGTAAAGTTCATAGGGCAGACCATCCAAACCAGGCGATTTACACCTTGTGCAACTAGTCATTGCATCCCGTACTTCAGCGGTTGTTATCGGCTTTTTGCAACACTCCGCCTCAGTGGCCGAAAGCCGCGGCAGTCCGTCGAGGTAGACACTAAAGTCCATCCCTCGATCCGGCCCGCCACTGCCCCCGAACAGTTGAGCGAAGTGTCGCTGAAAAGCTTCACACATTTGCCCGGGATCGAGTAGCATGCGCCCGTCGTGGTCCACCAAAGACCGGATCGTGGCTTTGTTTCCACGACGCGCCTCCGCCACTCGGGCCCATTGAACGTCTTTCGTCCCCTCGTGTCTGAGAGCACGCACCCTAGCTCTGACAACGCAGCCTTCGTGCTTTGCATTGAAGAATTGGTCAAGGGCCAATTTCGCCGCAAGTACGTCGGTCGCGATGCCTTTGCTATGCGCCTCATCTAATTTTCTAACTAATTCTCCCTCTGCTCTATTTTTCTCTATTGCTAAAGTCTTACTAAACCTAATGGACTCTATTGTAATTGCTCTTTTCAGAGCAAACCACCACTTGTTGTTGACGATGGCCCCCGTCAACGCCCGCTTAACTAGTTCGCTAATCCGGTCTCTGTAGGCCTTGCGCGCTGGTAAGGACGCGTTTAGCTTCCAGTAGCCGGGTCCTCGTCTATGAAGCCTATCTAAGTCAAGCACACAGATCACGAATTTGTGGTCCGTGTAGCTGACTATCTTGAATTGTGGACAGCCTATTCTAGACCTATCTATTTCCCTACAAAATACTCTATCTAGATATGATCTGGATGACCCTATGCGATTTATCCAAGTCCACACTGGTACATTCGGGAAATCCATTCGGTACCTGTCAGACAGTTCAAAACGTCTGAGCAGGTTGGTGAGACTCTTGCACCCTCCTTGCCTATCCACTAATCCCACACAATCCCAGCGTGCATCTAAGATCCCGTTCCAGTCGCCCACTAACACTAAAGAGCGGGACGTTCCAAGAAAGGTCTCCAGACGCCGGAAGAAATCAGGCCGCCCTGCTCCTGTCGGGGCATAGACGGCGGCCACTAACCTGAAAGCTTGCCCGTCTCCGCTGGTCACGTCCAGCACCACCAACTTACCTTCTGGGTCCAGGAAGATGGCCCGTATGGCAAGATCCAAACCTCTCCGAAAAAGCACAGCAACTCCTCCCCCCGATCCCGGACGGCTGGGAGATGCGTACACATCGTAGCCGCCGAAGATCGGTGCGAAAGCCTGTGCTTCGGAGATTCTGGTCTCGCTGATGGCCACTACATCTATGTTTAGTGATCTGAGGTCGTTGAGCAGGTGGCCCTGCTTCCATGACGATCCCAAGCCACGCGCATTTATGCTGCCTATTCTGAGTGAGGTCATGTTGAAAAGGAGTGGAAAAGATGGGAAAGACCACTTACCTTACTTCTCGTAGGGGAAGGACGGTTTTTCAATCCTTTTCACTGCTTGTGGCCTCCTCAGGAAGGATGTCCTTATAAATCCTCCTGGAGAGTGCTTGTCGGAAGTCTCCGATGTCTTTGGGGAATTTTTGTTTTAGTGTCATGTACGTTTTCTGTGTGATGCGAGTGATTTGTATGTGTGGAGGTGGTGTGAATTTTGGGTTTGTTGTGTAGTCTTTTTCTGTGATGCTGGTCTTGTGTTGGATGTAGTGTAATAATTGCTTGTTGTTCAAATTTAATGCTGTGTAGTGTGTATCGTTTTGGTTGTTTTGTTTTGTTTGCGTTTGTTGTGGGTTTGTTTCTGTTTCGCATTTTGGTGACTTTTGTGGTGTAGGTGATGGTGGTGTTGGGGTTAATGATGGTGATGGTGTTGGTGTTTGGGTTGATGGGGTTGGTGATGCTGGTGTGGATGGTGGCATATCTGTCCTAACTTTTTTGTTTCTTAATTTATTTGTTTCCCTCTGTATTTTGTTTTTGGAGGGGGAAGGAAGAGAAGTTCTCCTGCTTTTCTTTTGCTATTGCTATTATTTTCGTGTTGGCTTCGATGCCGGCGAGGACAGCCGCTATTAGCCAGGGAATTTCGATGGCCGGTGGAACGTGGGTCACCCTGATCTTTACGAGTCTCTGGCCACAATAGCTTGGGACGAGTGTGAAGTCGTCACTTCTTAATGGGGCCATGGAGTGTTCTCTAGCCTCCTCTGGTGTTTCAAAGAACACGTCCACGGTTCCATACTTTTGCCCACGTCTGATGTGGGTTTTTCTTGCCCACACATGTCCCAAAGCTTTTTGGATTTGGGACTCGGATGCCCGTTCCACTCGGCGCGATTTTACATTTATTGTTCTATACGACACGGTGCATAGGCGCCGATGCTCCATTTTATTAGGGGGGGATGAGGCTGACCCTGTACCCATCTTTCTTTACCATTTGTTTGGAATTTTCTAAATCCTCCTGAGTTACCGTAAATGCTTCGAACTGTTTTGCTACTCTGGCGAAACTGAGGGGGGGGGTTATAATGTCATTGTTGTTGTTGTTGCTATCGTTAATATTAATTTTAGTTTCAGTTGTGGTGGTGGTGACGTCAGTCGTCTTTGGTGGGGAAGAGTCCATTTTGCTTGATTTCATTTCGACATCACGAGTTAATTTATTTTTTTCTTCTTTTGTTTCTGTTGTCGCGGTGGTGGTGGTGGTGGAGGCTTTAACACCTGCAGTCATTGGTAATGGCGGGAAATGAATGTCTGCCTGAGACAAATTTAAAATATTGCTAGTGCTTATATTTTTTTTGTGTTGGCACACGTAGTAACATTTACAATGGTGGTGTCGGTGTGAGGTGTTAATTTGTGAGGAAGGCTTTCAGCTGCTTCGTGCAGAGGTGAATTAGCCATTTTTTTTCAAAGAAATTTTTTGATAATAATAAAAGTTTAAATTTTGGGCACAAGGCCCCAATCTTTTTGGGTGTCCTTTTCGGAAAATAATGTATGTGCGCTTACTCTTTTACTCTTTTACCTGTTTCAGCCATCCGGCTGAGGCCATGCTGGGGCACCGCCCTTATAAACAGTTAACAATAAAATTTTCCATAAATGACAATATTTAACAAACGGAAATAATAAACCTTTGCGGAGCTCACGATGATACGATTTACTACGTAGGTCGCCAATAATAATAATAATAATAATAATAATAATAATAATAATAATAATAATAATAATAATAATAATAATAATAATAATAATAAAGGGCCGCGTCCCTCAGAGAGGAACCAGACTGGGGTCGAAAAATCAGCTAATGGTTCAAACCTTCCCATCACTTCGGAGCTGGAGACCGCCCATAACCGGAATACTCCTACTGTTGGCCCTCCATGCTCACCACCAAGAAATCCAAAGAAAAAGAGAGAAAAATGGTCAAGGGAAGATAATAAAGAAGTCCTTGAGGCTTTCTACACTACCATGTACTACCCATCAAATACATCGAATACAGAACAGACATATATCAACTGGAAAAAGAAACATCCCGAAAACAGAGGCTATATTGACAGTAACAAACTAGCCAATATACGAAGAAATATTGTAAGAAAAAAGTTACTAACTGATATAGAAATTGATCAGATCAAGCTATTAGCACAAAGTCAGCGAAGGGAAAATGAAACATGTGTCAGTGAAAACGAGGTAAATTGTAACACTTCGAATCCCAGGGTTGGGGGGGAATCACTGGCAACAGAACAAATTAAAGAAAGGATCGAAAAAGTGGAGGGAGTGCATGCTCAAGATGAAACTCCAAATGAAAATAATGAGATCGTAAATGATAAAGAAATGAATGAGAATGAACTTGCCAACTTGAAGGATGAAATTATGATCGAATGGATGAAAATGAAAGAATCTGACATGGGGCAACGAGACACCCTCCCTAAGATCCAGAACTCCAAACAGAACCAAAAGATAATACACAAGACTAACATAATTCTCAAAAACATTATCATCACAAACAAACTAAACATTACTGATTTAAATCATCTCTATTATGCATCGGCTAAAGTCACCACTCACTTATGTGGAGTGAAGATGAAAAAACAAAGGAATTCCCACAAGAAATCTACTTGGCAAGAGAACATCAATCGCCAAATAAACCTTCTCCGATCTGACATAGAAATTTTAACAAACTATAAAGTAGGTGAACATGTTAAACAAACTAAACTTAGAAAATTGAAAAAAAAGTACAGTATAAAATCAACATGTGATATAGACATGCTGATAGAAATAATCAAGCAAAAAGTGTCGGCCAAAGCTGCTCGTATAAGGCGCTTTGAAAAACGATCTAGATTCTATAAGGACAATAATATGTTCAAAAACAACCAAAGAAACTTCTACAGAAAAATTGGTAAGTCAACAATAACTGCTAAATCAATACCACCCAAGGAGGAAGTGCAAGAATTCTGGGAAAAGATCTGGGCCGAAGAAAAAGTTCATAACATACATGCCCCATGGATAGACAGACAAATGAAAGATACAGCTCACCTTGAGGAACAAATATGGGAAAATATAACAGTTGAACAGTTGCGCTTGGCTCTAAGAAAAACCAGCAAATGGAAATCCCCAGGAAAAGACAAAATACAAAACTTTTGGATAAATGCCTTCACAGAGTCTCATGAGCTGTTAGCCCAACTTTACAATGCAATAGTTAAGGAGCCAGAAAAGATACCATCATGGCTAGTTAACGGCATTACATTCCTGCTTCCGAAGAATGATGAGACAAACAATCCCAAAAATTACAGACCGATAACTTGCTTGACCACAATGTATAAAATTTTAACATCTGTCCTAACTGAATACACATATGACCACCTGATAACAAATGACCTATTTCCCATTGAGCAGAAAGGGTGTAAACGAGGCTCATATGGCTGTAAGGAACAGCTTCTGGTTAACAAAATGATACTGGAAGATTGTCATAATAGACACAAAAATCTATCGATTGCTTGGATAGATTATAAAAAAGCATTCGATAGTTTGCCACACAGTTGGATTGAAAAATGTTTAGAGATTTTCAAAATATCCCCCGTTGTCAGGAGGTTTTTGTCATTCAGTATGAAGACATGGAAAACGACACTCCTTTTGAATAGTGAAACAAAATCACTGGAAGCTGGAGAAGTTAATATTAATTGTGGAATTTTTCAGGGTGACTCTTTATCACCGCTTTTATTCTGCATCGCACTTATACCATTAAGTAAAATACTCAATGAAACAAAACATGGATATAAAGTCTATGACAAAACCATTAATCACCTGTTCTACATGGATGACCTGAAACTATTTGCAAGAAATGATGAACAATTGCAAGGGCTATTATCCACTGTGGAGCAGTTCAGTGATGACATTAAAATGGAGTTTGGACTAGATAAATGCGCCAAAGCAACGTTCACCAGAGGAAAGCTGCTGAAGAGTTCAGACATTAATCTTGATCGGGGGAACGTGATAAGAGAACTTGATCAAGAAAAAACTTACTAATATCTAGGTGTTTGTGAAGGAGACGGAATCAAGCACTCGACAATGAGGGAAAGGATAAGGAAGGAATGTTACCGCAGAGTAAGAGCAATCTTAAGAACGGAATTGAATGCAAGGAATAGGATCGATGCCATAAACACGCTTGCCATACCAGTAGTAACCTACAGTTACAATGTCATCAACTGGTCAAGCACAGAGATCCGTAGGCTCGATACAAAAATTCGAAAATTCTTAACCATGCACAGAATGCATCACCCTAAGGCAGATATAGATAGAATATATCTCCCTGGGAAAGAAGGAGGACGTGGGTTAATCCAGTTAGACATTGCGTTGAAAACTGCAACAATTGGATTATCTACATATCTAAGGGAATCACATGATTGGATGATCAAACTCGTTTTGAAACACGAAAGCATCAAAAGATCATATTCCATTACAAAAGATGCACAAAGATACAGTAATGGACTACAAATTTCAGAAGTCCCATTTACTGCTGAAATGGAAAACACAGAAAAAGCAAAGCAGGTGAAAGTAACTGCAAAGAAAGAACTGCTACAGAAACTGGCTAAGAAATGGCAAGAAAAGCCTCTGTATGGAAAATACCCAGAGCGAGCTAACAATCCTGATGTTGACAAAACTTTAACCCATCAGTGGTTGGCATCCTCTGGACTGAAATCGGAGACTGAAGGACTGATTATATCAGCACAAGATCAGTGTCTGCCAACAAAAAATTACCAAGCCAACATAGTAAAAAATGGGTGCAGCCCATTATGCCGTGTATGCAAAAAAACAACCAGAGACCATTGACCATATAATTTCAATGTGCAGTCCTATAGCTCCAACCGAATACCTAAACAGGCATGACAGAGCTGCACAATACATACATTGGATAATGTGTAAGCATTTTGATCTGCCCCATCAAAAGAATTGGTGGGAGCATCAGCCACCTCCCATACTTGAAAAAGATCACATCTCAATCTTGTGGAACTTTAGCATCCAAACAGACCGACAAATAGATGCAAACAGAACTGATATAATATTGAAAGACTTTCAAAAGAGGGTATGCCTGCTAATTGATATGTCTGTTCCAATAGACAAGAATGTATCTATAAAAACATTTGAAAAATTGAGCAAGTATAAGGACCTGGAGATAGAAATTGGAAAAATGTGGAAATTGAGAACTAAAACAATACCAGTGGTTGTAGGCGCTCTGGGAATGATACCTAAGGGGTCTAATGATTACTTATCGCAAATCCCAGGAAACCCGCGTATAGGAGAAATACAAAAGATAGTACTAATGGGAACTGCCCATATACTAAGGAAGATTCTGTCAATATAAGTACATCACAAGTCTAAACACTAAAGATGCATGTGTGAGTATGTATGTTCTTTCTTGAACATGGCGGACCTTGTTGTCTCTTGAGGTCACTGGTTGTGACTTGGTGATAACTCGTATGAACATAAAGCAAGATAAATACAACTGTAATAATAATAATAATAATAATAATAATAATAATAATAATAATAATAATAATAATATTAATAATAATAATAATAATAATTGTTTCTACTTTAGGCACAAGGCCAACAATTACACAGTGCATTACTGGTACTTTATATTATCGACCCCGTAATGATGAAAGGCAAAGTCAACCTCGGCGGGATTTGAACTCAGATCGTAAAGGGGCGTAACTATGCTGGAAAGCATAATAATAATAATAATAATAATAATAATGCTTTCTATATTAACCACAAGGGTTTACATAAAGTAGACATTAAGGACAGTACAGGACAATACAGGACGGTACAAATGAGCATTTCTGCATGTAAAAAAAACAGAGGATGTAATAAAAATATAACAATGAAAAATTCCCCAATAGGGGGTAGATTTCCGAGGGACATTTGTGGAGAAAGCCCATTAAAAGGCCTCAGCGACCCTGACCACCAGGGCAAGTGCTCTCTCCCAGTTTTCCACCTTTAATTTACAGACACATACTCAGAGTAGGCCCTTTCACTCGGGCCATTCTTGCTTCTCTCACCCATCTTTCAACAAAATGCTGGGAAGAGAGCACTCCCCTCTCTACCCTGATTTTCCTTTTCAAATGAAATTTGAAAAAGTTAATCAGGGCATCACCGAAAAGGTAAGTGCTCGTCTTCAGCCCTTTCAAACGTGTCCACCATACTATCTCTTTCGCCTTGGCCACCAGACAGATAAAAACTGCCTGCCCTTCCCGGCTAAAGGAAGTGGGTGGGGTAATCTTCACGGTGGACTCAGCTTTTAGCTGGATCCGTCCTACACGTGACAGCAGGTGTTCGACATAAACCCACAAGTCAGCAATGCTCGGACACTGGACGAGTGCGTGCAGGACGGTTTCGTCGCCCTGCGCGCATCTCGGACATGCCCGGCTGACGGCACCTCTATGCCTCTAGAGTTTATCCCGAACTGGCAAAGCTCCTGGGTAGCACTGCCAGGCCAGGGATAATAATAATAATAATAATAATAATAATAATAATAATAATAATAATAATAATAATATTGTTATAGTTTCATGTTTGAGAATGTTTATTTTTTTTGTTATATTTTGATTAAGACCGAGTTCAATGAATTACGACCTGTCCTCGCTTACATTCACGGAGGGACTAATATTGCCGGCATGGCAGCCATGTTTGATGGTGATGTGTTTGCTGTAAGCAACAATGTTGTTGTTGTTATGATGAATTACAGACTCCACTATCTCGGTGAGAATATTACATTGGTTACAAATTTCAACACACACACCACACAACCTTTACAATGGTTTCATACCCATACACTCTCTATCTATGTCATTATTTCCTCTTTCTCATACCCCATATGCATGTAATCATATATATATATATATATATATATATATATATAGTGAAATAAGATAACAACGACGATTGGTTACTCCTTCATTACTATTATTGCTATTAAGATTTCACTCAATCATTGCTATTAAGATTTCAGTGTTCTTCACTGATATTGAATTATCAGTTTTATACATTGCATGTTAAGATAGTCTGTGCTAAGCCAAAGACTCACCAAGCCGGTGCTTATCTCCGGTTTCCTTGGCGTTAAATGAAAGAGTACAAATATTCTCCCTGGACAGAACACGAATAAATAAATAAAAAAGTGAAACCTTCATTTTTAGTATTAGTGTGATCATATATATATGTGTGCGTGTGTGTGTGTGTGTGTGTGTGTGTGTGTGTGTGTGTGTGTGTGTGTGTGTGTGTGTGTGTGTGTGTGTGTGTGTGTGTGTGTGTGTGTGTGTGTGTTTTAAATAAGTAAATAAGTGACTACATTATTATTACAGGGTTTTTAAGTATGGCGAGTCCACAGTTCGCAGGAAATTACGGCCTCTGGGATCAAGTATTTGCTCTCAAGTGGATACAGAAGAATATCAAATATTTTGGTGGTGACCCTGCAAAGGTCACTTTGAGTGGCCACAGTGCTGGGGGTGCTGATGTTTCATTGCATCTCATATCAGAGCATACACGAGGTAAGAAATGAAAACAGTTTCCTTTAATTTATTAATCAGGTGTGCATGATCGGGACTTAGTGTACTTTGAGTTTATTCCCCAGTAATAACGAATTAATATATTTATTTGCTGCAAAACATTTAGTTTCTTCGGAGTTACTCTGAGTAAATCACCTCGATTTCAAGTATGCCTTTTATATATTCAAAGCCTATAAATACAGTAACAGTCAATGACACTGAATGATTGTGTTCTTAAGGTACTAGACTGCCACCCACCATATAGTGAGTTCAAAGCCTTTTCTGGTATTTCATTGTGTTTCTGTTAAGAATATCATATCTTGCTTAGCCTAAGTGAATGCGTACAGTATATGTCGGTAAATGTTACTGTCTGATTTATTTCATCAGCTCCGCGTAATGATAGACCCATCTATCTCTTACGTATTCTTCCAGATTCAGGGCATTCTTCTAAACTTTAATGTTTAGGAATTCAATTATTTTGCTATTGTTTGGAAAAGATTGATGGAGATTAAGTTCTAATATTATACTTAGAGTACAATAATATGCAAATTAGACTTACCATTTCAATTTTGTTCTACATCCTGCTATAAAGACAGCTATAAAGAACGTCGTTTGGGTAGGTATATTCTGGTTTTAAACAATAATTTCTGAAACGCACAAATATATTCATTTGTGTGGGGGTGGGGATTACGTGTGCGTGTGTATGTTTACAGAGGAAAAAGTAGAAAACAGGTTTATATTTCATTCTTTTCGTGGTGCGGAATCTATCAAAAACTATAGTTTATATGAGGTATTGTGAGATATGTAATTTAGAATGTATTGGATTGGAAAGGTTGGTACAATGTGAATATAAAATATTATGATGAAATTACAAAACAAAACAATAGTTTTTACTCTGTATATTTCATAATATTTCAAATGAAAAAGGAAGAAAATTTGAAGCGTCTTTTTCCTGCGAGCTATTCTTTGTTGTGTGACTGACCGTTGGCGAAAACAGGTCATACGCAGACCAGGGACAGATCTGAGCCACATGTCGAGGTTCAGTTAGACAGTAGCTTCATGCATCTCTGAGTACACTGACACCCAGTTGAAAGACCTTAGTGAGATATATGTATAACATGTATAACTGATTTTACTGTTCCGTGCAGTTCTCTTGAAGCCAGCATTCTCCTCGTGCAGTCACACCTAAACATACACTTTAAAATAAATTGTGTTGGTGAATATAAGGATATCTTTCGTAAAATAGTCTATATAGATAAACATTCTACTCAAAACCACAGTCTTTTTATGGGTACCTACGTCTATATTACCCAATATTACAGTCTTGTTTAAGATTTTTGGATTTGTACTGAGCCGAATTTGACTGTAGTAATTCCAGCGACTACATTGAGGCGTCTTCTTCGTTAGCTATAATTTTTATTACTTTCCATTATAGGCAGAAAGATACATATTTCGTCGGATAGGGTGAGTTGTAGTCGACCTCTAGTATCTCTCTAGTAATTATTTTATAGTACCCATACTCCAAGAAAAATGAAAGACTAACTCAACCCACGGAGATTTGAATTCAGAAAGTAGAGGAATGTTATCAATTTCTGCAGATCATTTAGTCCGACCATTAATTAAAAGAAATGAAATAACATACATAAAGTGGGAAATTCCAGCCAGTGATTCGACTTGCTGGAAATAACAGCTAAATCTCCATTCGGTGTTAAAAATAGAATGGGATGTTGGATAATCATGTAGTTTTATATTCAATATGTCTGAATAAAAGACGGGCTAACTAGAAAGTTCCTTCTGCTGGTTCGGATCTGTTTCGGTTTAAGCAGCAAAGCACAGACAACTACAATTTCAACAATATATAATCTTCTTTCAGTTGAAGATTAACGCACAACAAATTTGATTAAAATATTTAAGCAACTATTTCTTTTTTCTGTTTCAAATTGAAAGGGTTGTTCCGGTATGCAATTTGTTACAGCGGCTCAAGTTTAGCTTACTGGGCAGTTGTCCCCTCTAATGAAGATCCAGCTGAATACACGAGAAAAGTTGTCGACTTCTGCAACCACCCACAAGTGGCAGATCTGAAGGACTGTCTCAAGAAGCAGAAGGTAGAACATTTCACGAAAAGCCATGTGAGTCAAAGTTTCATTGTTCGACGGGTGTTCCAACTATAACCATTTCGACAGAGTTAGTTGGCCGCCATTTTGTAGCAGATATTCTTATTCATGATTTTTTATTTGACTATTTCTGTGCGATATGTATGTTCAATCAGGACCGATCGAGACAATAAATACAACAGCAATACCGACAACCATAGAAATAACAATAATGTAATTCACATGTAAAACTCAAATCTTAACCCTTTCGTTACAATATTTCTAACAAAAAATGGAGCCTATGAATTTCAAATAATGTAGCAAATAATCATGAACTTGGATAGACTCAGTAATATAACTTTCCCCCTATTAATCTAGGAAAACAACATAAGAAAGGTTCTCACATAGAGTTATGGTCGAAGCTTTTTAGATAAATATAAACATCTAAAAATGTTTTTTTTAATCATAAAACCAGGAGTGGTTTTGGGGTGGTTTGATATCAAATGATTAAATCAAATAGATCAGTTTTCCTGAAGGTCAGGTCTGCGCTGTTAGTGTGAAGTCTCCAATATCAAAGATTCTTTGTTTGCTTATGCTGTTAATAGTCAAAAGCTGTTAACTGTCGTTGACATAAAACACCTAATTATTAGATGATAGCTCTTATCCATTGCCCAGATTAACACCTGATTCCTGGGTTCCTTTAGTGGAGTTCCCTATGCTAAGAGCAAAATTCCCTCCCGTTCGATTTTTTTTATTTTATTCCCAGACAGTAACATCTTCAAAATTGGCATCGACCTCCTCAATCTCCTCCGTGTGGGAGGTCAGCAAAGTTATATACACTGCCCAACCATTGTAGTTAACTTATTAAATATGTACTATAAAATGGTACAGTAGAATCTATTTAGTAATAAATATGTAGCATGTGAATTGCACACACAGATTCCCCTTCTTACATAATTTCTTCTTTTCCCTCAGTTATATTATTCTCTCTTATTCTGTTATTCTTCCTCGTTTTTTTTTTATTCCAGAAGAAGTTAGTTCGCCCGACATATTCCCCAGATCACCATGGCTACCTTAAAGACAGACCGGAAGTGCTGTTTCAGTCAGCCCCAATTAATGCAAAATTTATAATGATAGGAGCCACAAATGGCGAACACATGCGTGATTATCATTGTTTTTTTTTTTTTTCTCATGCAATTTCTATGTAAACCCCTACATTTTATGTAAATTGACTTCGTAATGTCCTCTCATTCGATGCCTTGGGGTTATCTGCCTATACCTTTCTTCTGTGTGGATCTCTTTATCACCTCACCCATTGATACCTCGATTCCTTAGTTTCTCTTCAATTTACCTCTCCTCAGCTTAGGATGCCACGTTTATAAACAGCAAATTCCATAGATATATCATTGTTGAAAATACGAACAGTGTTAACAAGTACATCCAATTCAATGATCTTCCTGGAGAGTTTTAGATAATCCATGAACAGGAGGTGGTTGACAGTAAGCTTTCCTATTCCCAGTTAGTACCATGCCTTCACTCTTCGCAATACGATGGACAAGAATATGAGAGTAAATACAAACAATAAAGGATGTAGACTATTTCCTTGGAAGATACCTTTTTTTTTATTTTCACTGCCCTCAAGGATACTCCCTCGATCTTAACTATGTCTCCTAGTTCTTCATGTTATTACTTAATAGCAGTCTGATATTGTCTGTCACTTTGAAGATTTCTAGGCCCTTGGTTATCCAAGAATGGGGAACTATATCGAATGCCATCTTGTAACCTGTCCATCCCATGGCAAGACCAGTATGCTTCCTCTTGCAGTTCCTTATTATAATCTTGGTCTTTTATTCCAGAGGACTTCTTTCGGCCACCTTTCTGTTCCCCCAGCAATAAGTTGTTTATGTCGAGTTGGTGGTAGATTCCCTCAGACATAATGCCCGTTAGCAATTTCCACATCAAGGACAGACACGTGATAGGCCTATAGTTAGTAACATCATTTCCCTTGGCTTGGTCTTTCCTTATTAGAACCGTGGTACTTCACCCGACATCAAGCAGACATTGAACATGGCTGTCAGTATCGGGTGGCGAGACGTTATAATTTTAGTCCAATATCCTTGCATACCATCTTGGCCTGGAGATTTCCAGTTAGTTAATTTATTGGCCTGCTTTTTAAGGGTTTCAACCGAGATACTCAAATCAGGTTGTTGGTGTGCTTGTTCATTAACCGCCTTTTTAACAGTCTCAGTCAACTCTGCCCAACTATTATGCTCAGCATCCTGCTCCCAAATCCCTCCCCCAAAATTGTTGGTCTGTTCAGCCTCAGGGATAGCATCGTTGCCTTTTTCTTTCCTTCTAGCTGTTCAAATAACATCTTTTGGTTGTTGTTAAACATGCGGTTTTGTCTATACTGATGAACACTGCTCTCATACTTTTTAATTTTTGCACTTTTGGCTATGATACATTGTTTTAATTCCTCTATTACAACATTTAGCCCTTTTCCCTTATTGTTGTATTTCCTTGTCAATCTATCCTTAGTATCTACGTTTTGTAATGTCCCGTTCTATGAAGACTCAGGTTTCCCGATATCTTTTCTTATTTCCTTGATTTGACCATTCAACCGCCCCTTCCACAAAAGTTCTGTCCTTTCTCATCTATTTTCCCTTGTTTTGATACCAAGCGATGTTTTCACCACATTTGCGGCTGCTTTGAGGATATTGTTGAATTGATGTAGATTCTTCAACTCAAGGTATGGGACGAATCTGTTTACTTTGGTGTCATTTCTTTTAACTTTCTTCTATCTTCAAATCGAAGATTCATAAGTTTTCTACTATCATTATTCATGTTATGCCCTAGCTCGTCAGCGTTCATTTTCTAAATGGCCATATCTTTACTCCAGATGTAATTTATCTCAACATTTCTTCTTCAGTTACTTCCTCAGGTTTCTCAACCACTTCACCCTCATTTTCTATTTGCTCATTTGCCATTTTCCATTTGCAACTTAATCTCTATATTCAGTTCCTCCATTTACAACTCGCGTATCCATCCATTAGTTCTCATTACAGGAGCCTGATCCACTAGTTTTTGTTCAGATTTTATGCATCCGTTGCCTATAGCCTTTCTTAGTGGAAGCACTTTTCAAATAACATTTCATTACAGTTTTATTCAATTCTTTCTACTCTATACCAAAAGAGCGAGTCATAGCCAATGGCCAAAGGTCCTTTGGGTCATTCATTCTCCTTCTTCAACTTTCCAACACCCCCCTTAGAATCCTTGCTGTTTTGTTGTTGTTTTCTGATTCGAGGTCAGCGACATCAGTCTATAAATAGATTGTTGGCTCCCTTTTGAAGTCACTAGGGCTGCTCGTATTGTTGTTGATGATGTTTTGTATTTTGTCTCGGCTAAGTTAAGTTCGGCTGTGGGTTTGTTTTTGTCTATTCTGTGACTGTTAATACATACCTGTTGTTATGGCTACTAGCATCTGGTAGGCAAGTTGACATCGGACTTTCGCTTTCTACTAAAAGAAATTTGAATTATTGAGAAAAACCATTTTCAATGTTTTCGTGGAGCTAGAGAAAATGATTTTTGGAAAAGCCCCCAAGAGTCTGTTCCATGAGGAAAATTATTGTTTTGTTGTTTTTTTTTCTTTGTTGTGTGTGTGTGTGTGTGTGTGTTTTTTTTTGTTTTTTTTTGTTTTTTTCAACTCTTCCTTGGTCGCTTACGGAAACCAATGACGTTTTTTGGGGTCGATCGAAGTCGGTGTAAATTTGCAAAATTGGACAAAACTTACCGGTGAACTGAGGTAACACCTCTTATTTTTCGAATACACTCCTGAGTATTTGACCTGTTCCAAGCGATGCTTTTTGTGTGTTTTTTAAGGGTTTTGGTTTGTTGTATTGCTATTTACTTTATTTGTTTAGGGATATGTTAGTTCTTTCACTATTCTCAACATATCTATTTTGTTTAGTTGTTTTGTGTTTTAGTAGTGTATACGTTCTTTTCGATCTCATATTCAATTTCTGATACTATTTTCATTTTGTTATCTTCTTAGGTTCGCTAGTCTGCTTCAATTCAAAGTGGGGATTATTTTCGCCCGGGTTTTATACGACTATTCTTTTCTATTTTCGTTTTTAGAGAAGAGTGTTGCCGTAAAAATATTCAAACAATATCTGTTTTTTCTAGTTCTAAACATTTTTTTTTTCCAGCAAATATCTGTTTTTGGAATTTTAGATTATCTGTTTTCTAGTTCTATGCAATGTTTTCTCTTCTCTTCTAAAATGGAATCAGATGACTTCGTTAAACCTTTAAACCAGGACTTCATTAATACTGTACTAAAAGATTTGAACAAGCTTCCAATCGCATCAGGTATGTATTTATGGATATTTGCATGTATGTATGAATGTGTGTATATATAATGTATGTATGTATGTATGTATGTATGTATGTATGTATGTATGTATGTATGTATGTATGTATGTATGTATGCACTCGTTCAGCGCATCGGTAGGGGTTCTCCTACATGGATATAAAGTAGTGGCCGTACTCGAAAACGAGTTGGCAGCCACCATGTATGTATGTATGTATGTATTATGAGTGTGTGTGTGTGTGTGTGTGTGTGTATGTTCTCACTTTCTCTTAATTTTGAATCAATTTTTTACCGGCTATCTTCCCGGTAGCAATGTGTTTAGAAAACGATATTATTGTCATCTCTTGTGTAAGCATTCATCCTTTTAATCGTAAGAATGTTTTACAAATCTTGAAGGGTCCTAATATTGCGAATATTTGTAGCTTATGAATTAAGGAGCCACATTCTTTCTCCACAAATCCAAGTTCAGTTATACTTTGGTCCAGGTGGGTTGGTATATAAACTGTAGCTCCAATAATCACGGGTATGAAGCTGAACGTGTCTCTTGGATACTGGATCTGCAAATTCCTCATCAATGATTCGTAGATATACTCCTTCTCTTGCATTTTTCTTACCACATTAACATCAAGCGGGCAGCTGACTTCAACAAAAGAGCATGTTTTAATGCGTGGTCCGAACCAACAATATCAGGCCGATTGGGCTTTAATTTGGTGGAGCCATCAGTCTCAACATATTCCACCCTATTTGATTTCATTTTTATGTATGTATGTATATATGCATATATGCATGTATGTAGGTAGGTAGGTAGGTAGGTAGGTAGGTAGGTAGGTAGGTAGGTAGGTAGGTAGGTAGGTAGGTAGGTAGGTAGGTAGGTAGGAAGATAGGTAGGAAGATAGGTAGGTATATAGGTAGGTAGGTAGGTAGGTAGGTAGGTAGGTAGGTAGGTAGGTAGGTAGGTAGGTAGGTAGGTAGGTAGGTAGGTAGGTAGGTAGGTAGGTAGGTAGGTAGGTAGGTAGGTAGGCAGGTAGGTAGGTAGGAAGATAGGTAGGTAGGTAGGTAGGTAGGTAGGTAGGTAGGTAGGTAGGCAGGTAGATAGGTAGGTAGATAGGTAGGTAGGTAGGTAGGTAGGTAGGTAGGTAGGTAGGTAGGTAGATAGGTAGGTAGGTAGGTAGGTAGGTAGGTAGGTAGGTAGATAGGTAGGTAGGTAGGTAGCTAGTTAGGTAGGTAGATAGGTAGGTAGGTAGGTAGGTAGGTAGGTAGGTAGGTAGGTAGGTAGGTAGATAGGTAGGTAGGCAGGTAGGTAGGAAGATAGGTAGGTATATAGGTAGGTAGGTAGGTAGGTAGGTAGGTAGGTAGGTAGGTAGGTAGGTAGGAAGATAGGTAGGTAGGTAGGAAGATAGGTAGGTAGGTAGGAAGATAGGTTGGTACGTTAGTAGGTAGGTAGGTAGGTAGGTATGAACGTATGTGGGTAGCTTGGCGTGTTCATTTCCGAAATTTAATATTAAAAACTATTATTGATATTTTGGCTGTCATTTATATTATACTCATGGTGCCAGGGAAGAAGAACGGTAAAGCGTGAGGATCGCCGGTATCCCACCAGAATTGTATATCTGGTGGATCCTAGCCTGTGTGGTCCAATAAGGTAGTGATACCCTTTTAGAAGACAGGCGTACTCGGAGAGAACAATGGTAGGGGATATGTTTAGAGGTCCTCCTCCACATAAAACTCGAAAAAAAACAAAAAACATAGCCCTGACCTTATTCACCTACCGACTGACGTCCCTCTTAGACGTAGTCGTTGAGGACAAAAAACCATGTTGTCATTTATGTGGGAAGACGAGCCACCTGACAGCTTTTTTCCCTCAACAGGAGACAGGAAACTACAGGGCCCTCTTGCTAACAATGCCATAGCAATGCCAATGCCATAGCCCCAACAATAATAACAACTTCAATAAAATCAACAACAAAATATACACTAGTTCCGCAAGCAGCAACGCTACTTGGGGATGTCCTCAAGGCAGCCGTTTCGGTCGCGTCTTCTGGGGCTGGACTGCTGAAATGCACAGCGACAGAAGCTCGGTGGCCAGAGTAAATGGCCACATATCGAAACCATTTTAGATCATGCAAGGATATCTCTAACCCCCCCCCCCCTTCTACGTGTGCTGACTTTTGAGCCAATACAGCAGAAGCTGGAGCTGATGCAGGGCTTTTCGCTCAAACTGGGACGTGCAAGGGCTGTGTCGGCATATGAGGATGACATCATTGTGATGGTATCGAACACTTCGGAAATCGTGATGGTCGGTAACTTCTTAGAGGAATATGGAATGTTGACGGGAGAATAAATCAACCAGGTAAAGTCGTCGGTGGGTTTGCACCGCGGCACCTGGAGAGGAAAATACATCTCGTTCAACAACGTCGTCGGACGCTTGATGGACGGATCCGTCAAGTTGCTTGGAGTCTGGTTTGATTCGGTCATCTAGGCAGATAGGAGACAAGGTGCTCATCCATACTCAGAGATGCGTTAAGAGTAAGCTATCCCTGAAAGCTCGGGTAGAGATGTACATCGCTTTTGTCATCTATTACCACCTGACCATCACGCCTGCTCTTCACCCTCTTGTGGATGTGACAGATTCCATTGGTTAGGCAGTCCATCTGCTGTCAGCACTCTTTGCCTGGAGGGCAGGGCTTGCCATGTTTGATGCGAAAACATAGGCTGAGGCTACGGTTTCTTCAGATATTCATAGACGGTGAAGAGGTGTGGTACCAGTTTATCAGATAGGTCTTTCCGAAGCTTGTTTCTTTGAGTGAGCTGCAATTCTTGGTCATGTGAAGACCGGGAGTGGTCACCTGGCATATAGAATGTTATCAGGATCTCACCAATCGGGTACTGGGATCAGTTGAAATTCCACGTTATCATACTTTAGAGGACTAGTGGTGGGCAGTGCGACGACATGCTTGATAAAATTCTTAGCGTCAACGAGGACAGACTAGTTAGTTTGTTCCGGACGAGTTTCGGTTCCGGGGCTTATAGGTAATTTCCATAAAATCCATGGCTTGACAGAGCTACCTGGAAGCAATGCCGTTTTCAGACAAATTCTACAGGCATGTAAGTATTGTCAGACGAACCTGCCTGAAGTGCTCGACGAAACTGTTCTGCACAAACTCGTCCTGTGGCATTGCTTACTTGTGGAGTTTTGTCGAACACCTGTGGTTACGGGTGGAATGGATCCGGTTATCGATAGACTCCTTCGTGAAGATCGCCTGACCATCTTCTTTTGGCCGTTTTCCTCTGACTGGTGGCTGTAGTGAAAGATGTTGGGTGGTAGATATGACAGAAAGGCCTGAAAACACTTTCCTTTTCGGTAAAGCCTTCATCCGCTTTTTCAAATTTCCCTTGCATAGGAAGATGAGGGTGGTGAAGGAAGTGCTTCCCCACATCCACGTCCATCCCAGTGCATTTGTTAAAACGTTTGTGAATTAAGCCAGGATGGCCCGAGTGAATGGACCTACTCTGATCATGCGCCTGTAGGCTGGAGAGTTCAGTGAGAAATAGGAGCACCTTAGCGATTGGGGTGGTTTCGGATCTGTGGGCTTCCTAAACTACTTCTGGGTGATGCTTTTCCCTTTTGAAGAATTCTGTTGTTATTCATTTATTGTTACCTGTTTTCCCATGTTTTTACACTTTTTTATGTAAATCCCCACTGTACCTGTTCTTTTGTCCTTTATGTTTCGGCCCTAGGACCAAAAAAAGCACTAATATATAAAATAAAGTACCAATAACGCATTCAGGTATGTTTGATAGACTTGCCATCCCCCAAAAAAATTGTTCGCCTTGTGCCTAAATCAGAAACCATTAATATTGTTGTTGTTGTTGTTGATGATGATTACTGGGGTGAAAACTACGTTTCTTCTCAGCTCCCGTACGTCTTTCTAAAACCTTGAAATGTTTACGTGTTCTAATATTTTGCTCAAGGTTTTAATAGGAACATAGAGAAACAAACATGCTAATTTCAGGCGTGGTTCTGAATTCCGGAAGGACACCCCACTGGGACCGTGATAGCTCTAAAAATTCAAAACAATCAACATCTATTTCAGCTGTAAACACACACACACACACACACACACACACACACACACACACACACACACGCACACACACACACACACACACACATACACACACACACACACACACATATATATATATACATATACTCATGATCACTGATGTAGGACTAACTTTATTCATATGTAACCCATTTGCAACCACGCAGCACGTTTGTTTTCATATTCACACATATATTTTCCCCCGCTATGACCCGTCTATTTCGTTCTTACTGCTTCCTCTTTCTCTGTATCTTTACCCTCTCTAACAGTCACTCTCTCTGTTAGCCTCTTCCTCACCCTTCACTCACTCACTCTCTGCTACTACCTCTCCTACTTCCTCCCGTTTGACTTGTGCGTAATTCTTTTCTCTCGCACGCTTGACTAGGCTGGTTCCCCTTTTCTCTGTCTCGTCTACGATTTCACAGAAGTTATGTTCACCGAATTCATGGACTAGACTCCTTCTTCCTCCTGTGCGGAATTCCTTCCTTGCTCACATTTCGGCTAGGTTTGATGGTCTTTATTCTCTCTCGTTCACGATTTCACCGAACTTATATTCATGGAAATCTGGGACTTGACTCTTTCTTCCTCACTTTTCGTTGCTTTACCATCTTTGTGTGTTTACATTATCGCTCGTTCCCCATATTTACGTGTCCCAACGACTTTCTTTAGCCGTTGCCCGCACCAACCGGAGGTATATGGTCTTTAAAGCGATGAAATACCAATGATGGTTGGAAGATCACTGATGAAGGACTAACTTTATTCATATGTAACCACGCAGCACGTTTGTTTTCATATTCACACATTTATATATATATATATATATATATATATATATATATATATATATATATAACGAAAGAAATGTGGTAAGGAACCAGGTGGACCATAACGCACCAAAGTACTCAATACTTAGGGTAGTAGAGTGGGTAATAGGAACGAGTAGGACCCCGACGGCTGAGCTCAAGCCGTTTCGTCGGCTAATTCTGGAGTAAATGAAAATTTTTATCCTGGTATATGAATAGCCGAGCTTCTCAGGGGGTACTTTGTAGCCTCAGTACCCCCACCCCCTTCCCCTATTCTATGATAGATTCGGCCGACTCCGCTTTTTATACCAGATGTGTTAGATCCGGATACTTGCCTTCTTATCTGATGGCTGCCCCTTTTCCGTGCTTTCTATATTTCTTAGTGGTATCTTTGCTTTAATTTCTCGTATATCAGTATTTATTTTTTTTTTTTTGGGGGGGGGGGGGATTCTGAATTAATTTTCCGTATCAAATTTTACATATACTTCGTACGAGCATTTATGTAGTTTGCACTAGAATTTTTGTATCGTGGCGGCACCCTTAGAGATAGTATTAGTATTCTTTTTCGGGATTCTGAATTATTATTTCGTATTAGTTTATTTTTTTTGCACTGGGTGGTTGCTGGCCTTGTGCCTTGGGTAGAAACCTTTATTTCGTACTGGTCTCGGGACTCTGAATTATTATTTAGTGGTAGTTTCTTTAGTATTTTGCCCCCCCCCCCCCCCCCCCCCCACTTGTTGACCCGTCACCGTAAGATATACTCGGTTGATTACTACTACCTCTTAAAAGGGTCTCATTATAATTCCGTCCCACCTAGTAAACCTTTCTTTAGTCTAGCAGTACCAGTGAGAGATTTGATAGCTGTCCTTAGGTTATAGTAACCAGAAATTGTTTTTTTTACATTTAATTGTTTTTTAACACTCTCGGTATTTTTCTATATATTTACCCCATATTGTTTTACTTATTGTTTCGACTTCCTCCCCCTCCCCCTCCCTAGTATTTTCTTTGACCTCCTGCCCAGCTGTAGTTGGCACTATCAACGCACGACTGGGTTTCCTCCACCCCCTCTCCCTCTTTCTTCTACTGGCAGGTTCAGCTACCACTTCCCTCCACAAATTGCCATGATAGAATTATTATGTCTCAACAACAAACTTTTGACCAATCCTTGTGACAATCACTTTTACCATATATGGAATTACCCCCTGAGAAGCTCGGCTATTCATATACCAGGATAAAAATTTTCATTTAGTCCAGAATTAGCCGTCGAAACGGCTTGAGCTCAGCCGTCGGGGTCCTACTCGTTCCTATATATATATATATATATATATATATATATATATATATATATATAGTTAAATCTTAGACAGGAACAAAAACAGAGAGGCGGTACAAATATGAATTTATTAGGTTCACGCTTTTGAGAATGGGAAAGATCAACATATATGGATCATGGATACGAAAATGTATATATATATATATATATATATATATATATATATACATTTTCGTATCCATGATACATATATGTGGATCTCCCCATTCTCTCTCTCTCTCTCTCTCTCTCTCTCTCACTCTCTCTCTCTCTCTCTCTCTCTCACTCTCTCTCTCTCTCTCTCTCTCTCTTTCTTTCTTTATATATATATAAAGAGAAATATAGCGAGAGAGAGTGAGAAGTGGGGAGATCCACATATATGTATCATGGATATGTGAAGAGAAAAAGAGAGAGACCGGTATTACATTGCAAAGTGTCGGGGACAAACGCTCAACAAGCGAAGAGAAATATTTGTTGATACCAACGTTTCTCAACCATCAAATGCGAAAAAAACCACTTCATTTTTGTTTTAAACGACAAAAGCGGTATTGTCAATAAAAAAATTGCTTCAACAACATCAACATTGACAAAAAGAAAACAAACAGCTCACCTACAAATTGACAACTGATATTACCATCGACACCCAACCAAGGCTTTTGCGATTGACAATGGACACCACAAGTACAACATTTATTATAATAACAACAGCAACTGCGACGAAAATGTACAAATCAGCCAGCTTGCAAATCAGATACAGACATCAACACCAACACAGCAGCCAAGAGTGTGGCAGTAGGCACGGTAAAACAACAAATACATACGTGGTTTTCCTATGATGATGTCGCAAAGTATTACAACGAGCAGGAAGTAAATCAGGCAAAGCAGTTAGTAAAAAAATCCGATGTGTTCAGCTTTATAGCCGCTCTACGCCTACTTCTCGGGAGTAGCGACGTGCCGGATCATAGGAGGAACTAAAGTGCCTACTTCGACGGCCTTCCGCGATTCTAGGCAACGGAGGTACAGTGCTGCAAATGACCGAAAATACATGAAATTTAGGAGGCAATAACTGGTTGCACGAGGGGCAAATCGCCGGTTTTGGATGGTCTGACCAATAAGCTTTCCGTTTACATGCCATACCTTTTCGGTGACACCTTAGCAGACGTGTACACTTACTGGAAGAAGAACGGGAGAATTGTTAGTTCTGTGAGTCAGGGGATGGTGGTGCTGCTGAGAAAGGACCCGAACACGGGGATCGTATTTATAATTTTAGGTCCATAATTCTGCTATATGCAGAGTTCGAAGTTTTGGCCAAGGCGTTAGAAAAGAGGTTGGTGCTTGTTGTGGAAGTGTCTGGCTGGAGATTTGCAAATGTGCTCCATCGCAAACAGATCTATCCCCAACAATCTCCACCTCATGCTATACCTTATAGAGAGGTAGTAAGAAATCTGGCGAGGGTGGAGACTAATAAACTTGGACCAATCGAAAGCTGTCGATGGCACAGAAACAGCCATCCGCAGGGCCATCCGAAGAGAAGGGCTCGACTTGCAACTAGCTCACTCGGGGCCCTCATTACGCGGACAGCTATCTAGGAGACGACCTAAAGACCGCGACAGACACTGCACACTGGCCAACTGCCCCATCAATAACAGATATATGCCATCAAGTATACGTCGTGTACCGAGTCCAATGTGATAAATGTAGTGGCTTCTATATAGGCAGCACCACCGGACACCTACATATCAGAATTAAGGAACACATTAACACTAATGCTTCGTCATTCAAAAAACAGTTAGAGAAACCCAAAACACTACAAAAAAAATAACAGTTAAGGTTGAAATAAGAGAAAGGAATCCAGGCAACCTTAAAATTGAGGAAGCATTAATCATAGCCAGGAAACACCCACAAATCAATAATAGACTAGAATTAAGCACACAATTAAGAAGTTCTTGAAGGATAGACGTGTTTTCTTGGGCTCTGCTAGAGTCAACAGCAACACATACAACGACGTGTTGCTACACACACGGGGAAAAAAATAACCTCCGAAATAGAGATATGTACATCTATATTTTCATATCTAAATATCGTTATTAATATTTACTGATGTCCCTTTGTGTTTAACGTGAAATACAAGTTCATTAATATATGTACCTGTATATATACATATATGTATGTGTGTGCACTTTCCTGTGATTGAAAAAAAAATGTTCTGGAACTACAAATTCAACACCCAACGAGGTAAACATTTTCAACTTTTCCACATCCACTCTGTCTGAATGTTCTCTTAACGTAATATCTGCTCCAAGCTCTATTTAAGATTTGTTTACCATACATTGATGATCTTACGCTTGGATTACCCATTATTCAAATACTTTTGCGTTCCAAACATTCGCGGCATTAATTCACTGTCTAATACAAGATTCCTGGAATCAGAATGTGCTGCTATGATGGAATACATCCTAGAATGGAAACATAACCACAAATAATTGTTTCTACTTTAGGCACAAGGCCAGCAATTACCCTGTGCATTCACAAATAATAAATGTTATTAACGATTGATAGGAACCTCACAAATATAACACACCAAAACAGAGAAAGAAACAAAATAAAAGGAAGGGGGGACAAAAAAAAAACAAAAAAAAAACGACCATCAATTCACTGCCAAATAATTTTTTTTTAATCAGGGGAGCAACACGTGTTGGTTTGTTTTTAATTTTTATTTCTTCTATCTTTCTAATCAGAGAGAGAAGAAATAAAAATTAAAAACAAACCAACACATGTTGCTCCCCACACGGATATACACACATATATGTGTGTATTTGACATACCAACACACATATGTACGTGGGCATACATGTATGTGTATATATGTATGTGGTATGTTAATATTATGCCATTCCTTGGAGCAAGCATACCCATTTACAGGCTTTTTCATCCCATTGAATGAGAGCCGTACAGAGCTGTTATACTAGTCGCGAATTATTAAACATTATAGTTCGCCATACGTAACTCAACACGCGGAGCCCATAAAGATGTTGATCCTGACATCATTGAAGGAAATTTGCCTGCATCAGATACCAACCCTCTTGAGTTAATGAATTGTTATCTTAAACATTTACCACGCTACTTCATCACTTCTAACACATTGTCAAGTCCACTAGACTCTATCCATATCTACATTGATGATTTTACGCTTGGATTATCTGATTACCCAATAGTCAAACTTTCGCGGCATTAACTCGCAGTTTAATCCATGATGGTGGGAAGCAGTATGTACTGTTATGATGGAATACATCCAGAATGGAAATATAACCTCAAATAATAACTGCTAGGAACCTCACAAATGTAACGCACCGAAACATACGAGAAGAGCGAGAGAAATAAATAAAAACAAATGGAAACATAAAACAAAACAAAACAAAACCGACCACCAATTCACTGCCAAATAATTTGAATCGGATTAGACAGAGAGAAAGAAAAGACCCCCCCCCCCACCCCCCACCCCCACCCCAAAAAAAAGAGAATATATTTATTTGCCGTTGTGCTGCCAAATGATGCCGAAATCCACTGACCCGCATCTCCGGTCAAGAAGGCGACAGCAACAGGATAATAACATCGACCCCGCATCTTCGGTAAAAGAAGGCACTCGAGCCTCAGCATACTGCCTGGCAGCCTGAATTGGTAGCAGTTTCATCTACCACCACCATTAACAGGAGGAAGGCAACGACAACAACTGTGACATTAACATCAACAAGTCTACCATTAACAAGAGGAAGCCAACCCCAGCATCAGTGACTCACCTCCAGCCACAAGGGCCTATGACAAACTGCTAAGTTGCTCGCATGTGTGCGTGCTGAACTCTGGGTATTTCCGCTCGGAACAACCCCCTTTGTTTGTACATTCATCCATTCACTCATTCATTTACTAACATTCTACCTTCCTGTGTGTCCCCCTCCATGCAGCCCCTTCTTTTCTCTCTTATTTTCTGACACCTCTATATGTATAGGTCAGCTATGAGGCCCTCTTACCAGCACTTTCCCTTCCACCCATACACGCCAGCCACCCACCCCTGATGCCGCTCGGTGCCCCAGTCCCCGGCCCCACACCCATCCCTCCAAGCCGACACCTGCAGCACTTGCAGCATCACTAACAAATGGAAGAGGGGCCGGAACTGTTTGGGGTGCGGCTGCTTCCACCACCTCACCTGCGTTGGCTTGACTCGTCGAGCTTCCAATGCCCTCGCAGCGTGGAGGTGCAGGAGCTGCCTCTTCCCCACGTCTTCCCATCCACGGCCGTCTGGCACACTACCAGCTGGGACAGCGAGCTTGCCTGGCGCCCAACCCTCGCTGGTCAACATCGCTCGGCTCAGGCGGCTCCAGAAGATCCCACTCAGGATCCCGAGAGCGGCACGGGTGCCGGTAGCCGATGCCCTCGCTTCCTCGATTGAGAGCGCCCTGGACTCCAATCGAGCCAGTGACTGGGAGCGGCTGTTTATTTCGCCCCACTTGCCCTCGGCCTCCACAGCTCTGGCGCTGAACGGGGCGGCCGGTCAACAGCAGCCTTTGTCAAGGCCAATGTTTCGTCCTTTGGGCGAGCGCTCATTCCAAGCGTGCCCAGGGACGCCACACACCCCTCCCTCAGGTACCCTATCCTCCACCCCCCGAGGCGATCGCCAAGCGTTTGCGTGACCAGGTAAACGCCAAGCTTATCATGGGTGATGTCTCGGCCGCAGTCAGAGTGGTTGCCTCAGAGGACACTGTCCTCCAACCCGCGGTCGTACTCCTGGCAGTGGAGACTTCTGGTGTCCTCAGTCCCAGGGCTACCTCCTTACTCACCACCATAGGCGCTGAGCTGGCCAGCCGCAGGTGTGAGCCCCGCGAGTTGGAGTGGCCCTTCCAGCGCGTCTCCCTCGCCGTCCTCCGGAGAAACGCTTTTTCCATTGTGTCCGCCGGAGCTGTGGGTGGGCCCCATCGCGTACCGTTGTAGTTGTTGTAGAAGAAACAGGAAGACAACAACTGTAGATTATAAGATAAGTGTCACTGTGTATTCATATATAGACACACACACACAAACACAGACACATATATCTCTAGTAAATATCCTCTTGAAACATACCTAACATAGAACTCGGCACACAACACCTAACATAGAAGGCTACTGGACTCTACACATAGGGTTACACATGGGCCCGCATACGAGCATATTATTTATCTGTGAGAAATTTTCTATATGCATTCATGTCTTTACAGGATTATATCCATGCATAAATGTGTATTTGTGTGCGTGCTTACACACACATGTATGTATGCGCGTATATGTCAGTGCGTATTAGTATATATCTCTCTGTGTAAATTTAAAGGGAAATAATTATGTGTCCTGTCCACACCTTTAATATTTTTAAATAAAAGCGATTGAAAAAAAAATAATAATAAAGCGCCAGCATGATATAGCTCGCTGCATCGGATACTGGATTAGTCAGTTTTATTTTCCTCGGAAGAAGAGATTTTAATCTCGAAATATCAAAACATATATATAAATTAAAGTAAAAAACACTTTCTTGTTTCATCCAATTTGTTTGTTTACCCGTCCATTTTGCATTGTCGTGGCTTTCAAACTTCGATTTCTTTATATATATATATATATATATATTATTATGTAATAAACAACATAAGGCAATTATTCCATTTACCAGTGGTTTCTTAAAAGCAAAAGATTTTGCTTTCAATCCTCAGAATGAAAAAATCCTGGTCTGTTTATTGAATTTGGTTTTTAAAATCCAAATTCAATAAACAGACCAGGACTTTTTCATTCTGAGGATTGAAAGCAAAATCTTTTGCTTTTAAGAAACCACTGGTAAATGGAATAATTGCCTTATGTTGTTTATTACATAATAATAATTAAGCTCTGTTACCTACATAGAGCACTCTTTTTTCCTGGACTTTTCCGACGGAATTACTTCATTCACACACACATATATATATATATATATATATATATATATATATATATATATATATATATATATATATATATATATATGGTGGCTGCCAACTCGTTTTTGAGTACGGCCACTACTTTATATCCATGTAGGAGAACCCCTACCGATGCGCTGAACGAGTGTGACTTTTTAGTCCAGCCAGTGACTTGAAAACTCTGGTACAAACACTACACTTGTGACAATTACTGACACATAGTGCTGGGCCCATGGTACCATGTGATAACAAGTGCAGAGAGATCTCCAGATATAAAGCAATGCCTGTGCCGTGAAGCTTTTATAGTGAACAAAAGCACTGCTCAAAACCAGTCCCACTCTCTTAACCAAGATGATATTTACCAAAAAGAAAAACAAGTCAACATCATTGGATACCATCAGGGTTGCAGGTGTTATATCAGAGTTTTCCTTCTCTTAGAATTCTGCCTTGACAAAGGCTAAGGGGGTCATCTCTCCCGGTGATTTTGGATGGCCATTGACTCTTAAGAGCTCCTTTGCCCTTTGACAGGTTTTGTTTTTAGTCCTGCAGGATGTCTAAAGTCACCCTCCTCACCAAGAAACCTTGGTGGGGTTGCCAGTTTAGTCGCCAACGACCCGACCATGGGACAGGTTGTACTGGGATACATGTTACCAGTAGCACCAACTGGTATGTATATATATATATATATATATATATATATATACATACATGCATATATATACTAGCAGAGGTAACCGGCGTTGCTCGGGTATTAAATAGCAATCATATATAGCATTCACGTCAATACTTCAGTGCTGCTTCGAAAACTATACTTGTACCAAATCATCGGCCTTTTCCAAAAGAGGATTCCTGCCCCCAGGGGTCCCCTACTCAATATGTGCCAATTCAAATTCATCTATAGCCCATGTGTCAAGTTTGGTGAAAATTGGTTGCGAACTCCAGAAGTTATGACGTTTTGTTGCATTGCACTGCAGTGCTTCAGTCGACTCCACGGAAGCGATTAAAGGGGGTTATCTGCCCCCCCCCCCCCTTCTTATAATCAATATCTGGAAAAATGAAAGTGTCCATGACCATCCGGAGTACATATGTAATCTATGTCTTAAGTTTGGTGAAAATTGGTTGCAAACTGTAGAAATGTATAAGGTTTACACACACACACACACACACAGACAGACATCTATTTTATATATATACAAGGTAAATGGAAAAAATCGATACACAACTAGCTGTCCTGTGCAGAAATGTAAGCATTAACAGCATCAAGGATAGGATAAAAATGTTAACCAACAATTATTTAAGTTTCGCACATGTGACGTGATTGTTACGGTGATCCAGAGACAGCCTTTTGTAAATGAGCTTAAAATGTTATCTGTCTAAAAACACCCATTGAATCAAAATCTGTATCTGTTATATAAAGATACCAGCAAATCTGTAGTAGCTATACATTAAGCATTTTACAGTTTCCTGTGGGGATTCATTTACTCTTAGTCTTTTCACTTTCTCGCCGTTTGTCAATCAATGGAGGATCTCTTCTTTGGAAGCGTTTACCTAAGACAAAATAAATTGATTTTGGTTAAGAAATAAAAACAAATTCCGTCAAGTTTGTTTAAGAAAAGGTCCGCACGTAGTACCTACATCCTTGTTGTTGCGATTATAAGACCTCTTGGTAAACAAAGCTCCTTGTTTTTCCTTGTCGAACATATGCAAATAGATTTCTTTTGCTTCCCACTTTAGAGCAGCCAAAATACAATTGTCCGTGTGAGAAACATGACTCTTCCTAGTGAAGTCCTGCCACAGATAAAGTCTGACCCTGGGATTTGTTAATGACATAGCAAAGCTGACACGGATGAGAAATTGCAGTCTTTGTTGGAGCCAGTATTGCTCTTTCACACAGCCAATTGTGGTTTTCATAATTTTCCTTCAAATTTGGAAACACTTGGTCTTTGAGATCATCAACAGTATTAACAATGGTGCAAACTGGATCGACTGTCATTTCTCCACCAGCATCTAGAGACACCTTGCCATCGCTAAGTGTCAAAATATCCTTTGCAAATTTGGCTGACAGTTGGTCGCCGTGCAGTTGAACTCTCGTGTTGGTGGTAAGAGTCAGTTGTTGCCACAATGGAGAGGACTTAAAGCATGCTTGGATTTCATCTGCCCTGGTGCCTTTGGAAATTACGGGAAGAGTCTGTCTGAAATCACCAGACAAACAATTAAAATGCATTCTAAAATAAAAGAAGTTAAACTTTTAAATAATGGTGGAACTATAAAACAGGAAGTAAGCAGGTGTAAATAGCAAGGGGTATAAATATGATGAAAGGGAAATTATTTGATAAAAAGAATTAAAATCTGCTTCTTAATTGAAGTTAAACTAAGGAGACTTAGTTAAACTAAGGAGATATTAAAAACAATATGGTTTAGTGGCGGATTAAAAATAATAAGTTTGAGAGCCGGATTAAAATTAATAAGGATAAGCTCTGGATTAAAAATAATAAGGATCAGTGATGGATTAAAAATAATAAGTATAAATGCCGGATTAGAAATATTAAGCATTTTTACCGGATAGAAAATAATGAATTTAAGTGCCGGATTAAAAACACAAAAGATCGGTGTCAGATTAAAAATAAGGGCCAGTGCCGGATTAAAAACACTAGGGATAAGTGCCTGATTAAATACAATAATTTTATGTCAGATTAAAAAAACTAATGATCAATGCCGGATTAAAATAAATAAGTGTTAGTGCCGGATTAAAAATAATAACTGTTAGTGCAGAATTAAAAATAGTAAATTTAATTGCCGGATTATAAACACTAGGGAATGGTGCCGGATTTAAAATAGTAAATTTACGTGCCGGGTTAAAAATAGTAAGGGTCAATACCCGATTAAAATTAATAAGGATAAGTGCCGGATTAAAAATAAATAGTGTTAGTTCCGGATTAAAAACGTAACTGATCAGTGCCAGATTAAAGATGATAAGGATCATTGCCAGATTAAAAATAATAATGGAGCTAGGATGACCCCTTATGGTACTTTGAAACTAGTAAATACCGTTCAATTTCAGCTTTACCAAACCCAATCCAACCTCCATATCCTACAATACGACCGACACTTTCCTTCCAGCCTTCAAAAGTTTCTTAATCATACCGATTTATTGCTTATTTCATTCATGAAAGCATCGATTGAACTTAAAAGTATCCTATTTAACAAAGATTCCCTATACATTGTACTATTCATCATCGATCACATTTTGTTCCGGTTCGTAGTGATATATAAATCACTCGTAGTCATAACACTCATCCTTTTTAGAAAAAAACATCGAATAACTACCGTCGCATGACCGCTTTCAGACTCCTATCAATTAATATATGACAGACACTTATTGAAATTAAAATCTACTTCCTATTGCTGGTAGATATTATCCAAAAATTAGTGTCGGAATAAAAATAATAAGGATAAGGGCCGGATTAAAAATAATAAGTTTGAGAGCCGGACTAAAAACACAAATGATTGGTGTAGGATTAAAAATAGTAAGTTTAAGTCCTGGATTAAAAACACTAATCAGTTGATCAGTGCCGAATTAAAATTAATAAGAATAAGTGTCGGATTAAAAAGAATAGGGATTAGTGCCGGATTAAAATAGTAAATGTATGTGCCGGATTAAAAATAATAACTGTTAGTGCTGAATTAAAAACATAAATTATCAGTGCCGGATTAAAACTAATAATGGAGCTAGGATGATCCGTTATGACAATGTGGAGATAAGCTTGAGAGCCAGATTAAAAACACAAAAAATCAGTGCCGGATTGAAAAAACTATGGATTATTGCCGGATTAAAAATATTAAATTTATGTGCCCGATTAAAATAAATAAGGATAAGTGCCGGATTAAAAATAGTAACTTTAAATACGGATTAAAAATAAATGATCAATGCACGATTAAAAATAATAAGTGGTAGTGCCGGATTAAATATAATAAGAATCAGTTACGGATTAAAAACACTAGTGCCGAAGTATAAGTGCCGGATTAAAAGTATTAAGCATTTGTACCGAATTAAAAATAGAAAATGTATGTGCCGTATTAAAAACACAAATGATCAGTGCCGGATTTATAAATAACAAAGATCGGTGCTGGATTAAAATACATAAGTGCCGGATTAAAAATTAAGATTTGTCACTGCCGGATCAAAAGCACAAATGATTGGTGCCGGATTAAAAATAGAATATTTAAGTCCTGGGTTAAGAACACTAATGATCAGTAAATTAATAAACGTAAGTGCTGGATTAAAATTAAAAAGGATAGGTGTCGGATTAAAAATAATAAGGGTCAGTGTCGAATTAAAAACACTAGGGATTAGTCCCGGAAAAAAATAGTAAACTTATGTGACAGATTAAAAACACAAATGATTAGTCTCGGATTAAAAATAATAAGGATAAATAGCGGATTAAAAATAAATAAGGATAAGTGATGGATTAAAAATAATAAGGGTCTGTGTCGGACTAAATGCATTGGGGATTATTGCCGTATTAAAAATAGTAAATTTATGTGCCAGGTTAAAAGCACAAATGATAGGTGCCGGATTAATATAAATAGTGTTCGTGCCGGATTAAATAAATAAAACTATTTTAATCCGGCATGAATCATTTTCATTTTTAATCCGGCACTTAACTTTACTATTTTTAATCCAGCTCAGTATTTTTAATCCGGTACTGACCCTTATTATTTTCAATGCGTCACTGATCCTTATTATTTTTAATCCGACACTTATCCTTATTGAGATTAGTGCCGGATTAATAATAGTAAATTTATGTGCCAGATTAAAAACACAAGTGACCAGTGCCAGATTAAAATAAATACGGATAAGTCCCGGATAAAAATAAGAGTCAGTGCCGGATTAAAATTAATAAGTATAAGTATCGGATTAAAAATAATAAGCGTCAATGCCAGATTAAAAATAATAAGTTTGAGAACTGGATAAAAACACAAATGATCGGTGTCGGATTCAAAATAATAAAGGTAAGTGCCGGATTAAATATAATAAGATTGTGAGCCGGATTAAAAACACAAATGATCAATGCCGGATTTAAAATGGTATATCTAAGTCTCAGATTAAAAACACAAATGATCATTGCCGGATTAAAAATAATAAGGATACGTGCCGGATTAAACATAATAAGGATCAGTGACCGATTAAAAATAATGGTCAGCGCCGGATTGGATTAGTGCCGCATTAAAAGGTGTCAGTGCCGGATTAAAAACACTAATGATCAGTGTCGGATTAAAAATAATAAGTTTTTGAGCCGGATTAAAACATTAATGAATCAATGCGGAATTAAAAATACCAAGGGTCAGTGCCGGCAAAGCCTGCTGCAACTCGCTCGGTATGCAAATGAGGTTACTCAGCCGATGTATACTGAAAAAATACTATATATTTTCAACCGTTAAACACATTGGCAAAGAGATATAGAGTCCTTATGGAGGCTAATGACCCAGAAACATGTTGATTGTTCCTCAAAGCGAGTGTTGAACAAACAGATGACGATCAGTCACTGGTACGACACAGCTTCTAATTGGCCTCATTTGTTTACAAACGAATCGAACATTATTATTAATGTTCGATATAACCCATACGAACATATGTGTGTGTAAGCATTAATTTCTCTATTTTCATTTATATATATATGTATATATATGCATACACACACATATATATATATATATATATATATATATATATATATATATATATATATATATATATATATATATATATACATATGTATATATATATATATATATATATATATATATATATATATATATATATATATATATATATATATATATATATATGTATATATATATATATATATATAGATATAAATCTATCACATATGTATATATGTATATATGTATACGTACACACATATTTTCAACTTCCGTGGATTACATTATAGACTGTTATTGCTCGAACTGCAGTGCTCAACATTTTAATAAAATAACTATGGATAACCAGTTAATATTTACAACATTATTTTACTCTACGAACGTATCAATGTAGGATGGCGGGCTGTGCCTCAATAGATATATTCGGAACCTGTCCGTTGCTCTACATATCGTCAGGAGCATAGATGTACAGGGTGGTCCGAAAGTCTTGTTACCCCCTACCAAAAAGTAATGAGAAACAGTTTATGTTCCCATCGCAGTATCGTCCTCTTCGGAGGAGCTGGTTTGCCGAATCTTGCAGTGAATTCATGTCGCACATCCTCCATGATCTTGCCAGAATGCACACTTGCAAGCAGCCTCTCTTCCAAACTGTAGGAACTCTGAAATAGAAAATTATATTATTATTATGGTGGATTGGCAGTATTGGTAGAGGGTCGGACGCCATGCTTTTCAGCATAGTTACGTCCCTTTACGGTCTTAGTTCAAATCCCGCCGAGGTTAACTTTGCCTTTCATCCTTACGGGGTCGATAAAATAAAGTACCAGTAATGTACTGGGTAATTGATGCCCTTGTGCCAAAAGTAGAAACAATTATTATATATATTATAATTAATGATATTATATATTATATTATTAAAACAAAAAATACTGAAATTTAAAACAATATGTGTCAAGGGATACAAGACTTTCTGACCACCCTGTAGTTGTAATTATTCAAATAAAAACAAGCAAGAGGTGGCATTATAATACAGGTCAGACTCATAAAGCAAAAAACTAAAAAACATGATGACTGGTATTATTACATTAAAAAGCGACTAACAGTGTGCTTAAAAATAGAAGAAACAGTGAAATGAACAAATAAGAATAAAAAATAATAAATAAAAAATTCAATGAACTTTAGCTCAATTGTGCGAGCATTCAGTTGGTATCCGAGCGATATGGAGTTTGATTATTCGTAACAGTCTTTGACAAGATTTTCTCATCTTTAAATGTGTTTACCCAATTTTTATAAGCTATTTTATAGCAACTGACTATAATTGTAGTTATTTTCTGCGTTTGAGAATCGTACATCTTATAAATCTATTTCCTCAGTGCTTTCGTAAGTTCGGAAATTCGAGCTTCACAGATGTTCTTTGTTTTAAAATAATTTCTTTTTCAATATCTCCAGACATTGTGAAACAGGAATATTTGACTTGGGATCGAAACGACCCTAAAGATGAATTATCTCTCGAAATGGCTTATAAAAAGGTAGCAGCTTTATATTATATATACCCAAATAAGTATTATTTTAGATTTGTAAATATTTGTAGCGTCGTACATAAATATAATTATATATGAGTGTGTGTGTTTGTGCGTGCGCGAATGTGCAAGAGTGTGTGTGTGTGTGTGTGTGTGTGGTGTGTGTGTATACCTACATATATATATATATATATATATTTATAGTTTCTGAATTTGTTTAGCAAGATTCTTTATCTGAAAACGTGTGTCGAAACCGATATTGTTATACTTTGGGAGGGTCATGTTGCCAATAAGAAACACACGCACCAGTAGCTTTCGCCTCAATTTATTATAATAAATTTATAAATTTAGGAATTTATAAATTTCCGGTTGGTTGGTTGGTTGGTTCCACAACCAGATGATTGTTTATATATTATCAAAGTTCTTTCGTCACACATTCTGTGACCTCTTCAGTGACTGGGGATTCTTTTCTTTGTTTTTGTATATAATTATAATAAATTGAAGTGAAAGCAACTAGTGCGTGTGTTTCTTATTGGCAACATGACCCTCCCAAAGTATAACAATATATATATATATACATGATGACTGCAGACTCTGCTAAGAGTATTGCAATCGCTTGTAACAGATCCTGAACAAGCAATGCCTGTGCATCAATGCCTGAGCATCAAAAGCACTACCCGAAAAGGAGAACTGGTCAAGATCATCGGATGCTTCCGAAACCGCAGGTTTTTTCTCAGAGTTTCTATCTCCTAGAAAAGTGTAACAACTGGGGCCTTTCACTCCCAGGTGAAAAAGAAACTACTATTTGGATGGCCGTTGACTCTGATGAGTTCCGCTGCCCTTCGCCGGGTCTTGTATTTTATCCCGCAGGGTGTCCAAATATCACCCTCCTCACCAAGCAATCTTGGTGGGTTGCCGGTTTAGTCGCCGACGATCCGACCATGAGACATGTTGTACTGGGTTACATGTTACCAGTAACACTCGAGAGCGACCTGAAATACATACATACATTCATACATACATACATACATTCATACATACATACATACATATTTATTTATTTAATCAAATTAAACGTCGTCACAGAGCTAGTAAGCCTTGAAGTTATCTAGTACTCCATACAGTTAAGAAATTAAAACAAGAGAGACAGAGAGATAAAAAGGGGAGTCCAACGGAAGGAAAAAGAAACATAATTTTTTTTTTTTTAAACAAAGGCAGCTGTAAAGAAGCTAAATGTTTCTGTTGTGTCATATTTTCGCAGCCCTTGTGCATGTCTCGTGTATATATATATATATATATATATATATATATATATATATATATATATATATATATATATATATATATATATATATAATATTGGGTATGAATCGAAGTTGTAGCCGCTATAAAGCAGGTACTAATCGAGTTGTTTGTGGCAATCATAAAGCACTCAATTGAGCGTCCAGAGTGTACACAAATGTTAACAAATGTGACACCAAGAAAAACGACCGAAGGCAGTGGCCATACTTATACCACAACACCGAAAAATATAAAAAGGTTGACGAGTAACCTAGATCATCTTGAGTCGATTAGAATCGATAGAAATCGATAAAAATGTTTCGATGGGTTTCTGGGAAAATCCTGGAAGTTACACCCCGAGTTACATAATGTATATGCAATTCATGTGTATATCTCTATGATGGAACTGGAGTTCCCGTCTTCCGATATATATATATATATATATATATATATATAGAGAGAGAGAGAGAGAGAGAGAGAGCATGCAGATTGGAGCACTCGACGAAATACGAAGCCAAATTTTACATGTTTGATTTACTTATTTTATATCTATCTATATATATATATATATATATATATATATATATATGACTTTCATATGAATGAAACAGTACTAGTCCTGTAGAAGTCATTTATATATATACTAAAGATGACTATATTCTGCCAATATATTGAGTACCTTTTTATAACTGTGGTACCTGCCGACATCACCCGAGAACCTTCATATTATATTTTTATATATATATATACAGGGTCAGATAGCGGGGCGGACGAGGAATTTCCCCAGGTCCCCCATCAGTTGGGCTCCCGATCGATGGGGATGGGGCCTAGTAAGATAGATGTCCCTTGGGAGTTCCAAAGACGTTCCCCCCTGATGGGGCTTTTGGTTTTATATTTTAGACACACCAGAACAATATGTATATGTGTATGTGTGTGTGTGTGTGTGTTTGTTTGTTTGTTTGTGTGTGTGCGTGTGTGTTTTTAAATACATTTAAGTTTGGAAAGCGCACTAAAAATGAAGGCGGTCAGATGTTTCGCTTAACTTGACAATTCAAATTACATGCGCCTAGCTGAATTTGAAATATAAACTTAGGAGTTTGTTTATTTTAATTTTTTCTTTTTAGTATGAGGGCCTCCCTACACCTGAAGTGTTTCGCCTACCCACCCCCAAGTTCCTAATCCAGCTCTTTATATATTTTTTCTGTATGTATGTATGTATTGGTTGCTTTGTAGACTAGTTATTGAAGCTTGTTATGGTGATTTTCCATCTCAAAATCGACTTTTGTAACGCTTCGTACCTGGACCTTTCTCTTCCAGTTAAAAGGAGATTATATTCTTATATATCCCTCGGTGCATATGACTGAACTATTGGCAGAGAGATCGTTTCCTGTTCATTTATCCGTCTTCGCACACCGGTCAACTACTGACACAGAAAAAGGGTGGACAGGTAAGTACAGCCTAACTCTCGTATTTCACTACTTTAAATAGTTTATTATCTAAAGTTTAATGCCACATCAGCCATGACCCAGACGACTCACTCTCAATAGTGCCCAACCACGACCAGTTCGTGTTTGCCTGTTTTTAGTTTGTGCTTTTGTTTTTTGTGCACTGTTTTTTAAATATGTTCTTACAATTGTAAGACAGTAACGTGTGGATTAAAAGATCAAGTAGGGGGCCTGCCAAGTAAATGACGCTTCATATGCTCCGATAAGCACTTTGTTCCAGCTTACACCGGACACCAACCACATTAATCTGAGTGTGACATATAAGATCACCAACCTGACTATGCAGGGTTCAGCCCCAAACGCTAATTATCTCCCGTTTTTCAAGACATAAAATTGTATTCCGCCGAGGCTTTCTAATGAAAAATGATACATGTTCGAGTCAGGTCGAGCTATTTACTGAGGCAAAGCAAGTTTTGTAATAGGTAGGTGCAGTCTACCAAGATGAAAAAGGTTTCTAAGATAGGCAGGTACAATGCATTGTAGTAGGATAGGTGGTTACGATAGGTAAATTCACTTTGCTGGTGTAAGATACGCGATTATGGTGGGTAGGCTCATTACACGGGCGTAAGATATTCCGTTGATTTAAAACATCTCTGTGTTTAGTAAAACTTAGCAGATAGTAGCAATTTATATGACCTATTTCGAGATTATACGTCCCCTTTTCGTTTTGTTCGTGTGTAAAATTTCATGTAATAATATACCATGATGGAGTACATGATGTCATATCAGATTAAAAACGTGATTAAACACATAAAGACCTGATTTTAACTGGGATAAAATAGACAAAAAGATAAAATTGGTATTTTGGCAACATTTTCAGTCACATTTCTGCTTGTTTATCGTGTTTATTTTTTCAAACAACTCTTTCAATAACCCTTAGATTCTAATTTGAACTTAAGTATACAAACAACTTCACTTGGAGAAAATATTGCAAGGGAGACGCGCTGGAATAGCCATTCCAACTCGCTGGGTTCACTCTTGCGGGTAGCCAACTCCGTTCCGACAGTAGTGAGTAGGGATGAGTGATCGATATTTCGACATTTTATTCTCTTCGGTTTGTCGAGCAGGAAAGTCTGGGTTAGTCGCCGAGTGCAATAGGTTGCCGTTAGCGAAAGTGTCACATGTAACATCCAAGATGAAGATCTACCACCACGAAATGGGAAGCTCGTGTCTTCTAGCCTTTTATCGCCCCGTGTTATGTTTCTGTTGCTTCGTTTGTGTTCTATATTTTCATGCGTGTGTTTTATAGATATATAAATGTAGATACAATCATCTTTGTACTTTCTGTGTTCTATTTGTTCGTCTCATAATAACTCGTGCTGATTTCAATTTTCATGTTGCATATTTTCTCCCAACGAGGCACATGCACTCCATGTGAGTATATTATTTCGGCTTTCTGCATTGATTTTCCTTTTAAAATATTTTTCTTGCATTTACTTAAGATGTATTATTTCCATTTTGACAATGAAGTTAGATTTATAGGTTGAACCAGGCTGACAGACATTTGCAACAAGAATAGAAAAGAAGAGGAGAAATAGAAATCGAACAAAAAATACGGCTGTCAGAAATCTTCAAAAGCAACGCTAAAGAGCGTGATTCGCTGAAATACACGCTCGTAAGAACCAACAGCACTGGGTAGCTTAATAAAATGTATGAGTTAGAGGAGGAAAACCTGTGCAATATGTAGGATCGGAAATAAAAAATGTATTATATATATATATTTGTATTCATCAAGTAAATGGAGTGTAAGAAGAAAAAACAGTGAGCCACACTTTGAATCGCACGCTATAACATGGGCGCTAGAATTTTCCTCTTTTGAGATAGTCCAACACACTCACAGCATTGCTGCGAATGATAGCGAGGGTAAGGCGCTGGTATAATCAAGCACCCTCAAGAGCATCACCTAATACATCGGTAAGGTTAACCGCCAACAAATATATATGTATATATTACTGTATGTTTTTATTTCAGGGGCGCCACATGGAATAGATATGTTCTACTTGTTTGGAGCTCCTTTGGTTGGGCACCCGTTGAAAACCTACACAGAACTTGACAAAGAGGTCAGCAAAAAATACATGGCACTTTTTGGCAATTTCGTTAAAACAGGGTGAGTATATTTGGAATAATCTGTCTTTGGCGTTCATATAAAGGGTGACATTTTATTTAGACGTTGCTGTTTAGCTCCAGATTAGACTTGGTAAAAGAGACTTAAGAAAGATATTTTAGCCCAGTGACCAACCAGCTTTCTTTTTTTATTTTCAAATATAGTGTTCTTATCCAATATATCATTCCTTTTGTAAGAGTTCGTGATATAATTTAAAGATTAAATTCCTAATTCAACGTGGTCAAGCGACCGTGTTACGACTCCCACGTTGATCCAGTTGTATAGAATTGCGTTGTCAGTGATTGATGGGTGTATTCTTATTTGCTACCGATATTTGAACCTGTTCTTTATGTTCTGAGTTCAAATTTCGGCAAGGTCAATTTTGCCTTTCATCTTTTCGTGGTCGATAAAATAAATTACCAGTTAAGTATCAGGGCAATATAATCGACCAACCCTTCCCCACAAATTTCTGGCTTTGTGACAAAATAAGAAATTATTATTATTATGGTGGATTGGCAGTATCGGTAGAGGGTCGGACGCCATGCTCTGCAGCATAGAGTTACGGCCCTCTATCGTCTGAGTTCAAATCTCGACATGGTTAAACTTTGCCTTCATCCTTACGGAGTCGATCAAATAAAGCACCAGTAATGTACTGGGGTCGATTTAATCGACTTCCCCCTCCCTTAAATTACTGGCCTTGTGCCTATATAAGAAATCATTATTATTATTATTATCAAGGGCGATGGATTGGCAGAATCGGTAGAGGGCCGGGCGCCATGCTTTGCAGCATAGAGTTACGCCTTTTACGATCTGAGTTCAAATCCCACCGAGGTTAACTTTGCCTTTCACCCTTACGGGGTCGATAAAATAAGCACCGGTAATGCACTGGGGTAATTGCTGACCTTGTGCCAAAAGTAGAAACAATTATTATAAAGGACTACTGAAGTAGAGGCCACGCTTCGCAGAGTTTGTTTCATTTTTGTTTATTTTGACCGTCTCTAGCCTTTTGTTCGAGTTTTAGACTTGACAAGAGTTGGCTCAGTCCTGTTTGAACGGGGATGTCGGCTTTATTAATTTTGTTAATTTTATTTTTCACAAAAATATATATACATGGATTCTGATACCTAAAGTGGAGAATGCAGCGAAAGGTCTCGGAGAGAGAGAGAGAGAGAGAGAGAGAGAGAGAGTCACTAACACCAACTAAAGTGAAAAGTGAGGAAGACAGCGTCTCTATAATGGAGACGGACTCAAAAAGAAAACAAAACCATATTATTATAAATAATAAGGCTTTAAACACAAAATATTGGAAACATATCCAACAAGAATAACATCAATGACAATTGGAGCAACAACAACAAAAAACAAAAGCAGCAAAATTAACAGCAATAAAATTGTGAAAGACAATAGCAATGACAACAACAACAACAACAACAACAACAATAACAACAATAACAGCAGCAGCTACTAAATCTTTCGCTAGTGCCACGAAAACTTCTTTTTCGAAGATCACATTCTCTGAAGAAGTAGTAAAAAAAAAGCAAGAGGGTTTGTGGAAATAGATGGCCACATTGTAAAACTAGGAATGTGGAAAGTTCAACAGAGGCTCAACTACAAAATACTTTATGATCCGTATAGAAACCAAAACTTGTTCATAGGGATTTTGGCAGAGTAGAGGTAAGATTTGCAACAGAAAAAGAAACAAAATTTCACTCCCTAAAACCCACACAAACTAACAAGATCCTGCTAGTCCCTTATTACTGCGGACAGAGACTAGTAAGCATCCATGCGCAACAGGTGCCACCTGAAAATCCCCCTTGGTGTTCTATAGTGGGTTAGTGGCGAATAAAAGTGACGACGTTCTTGGGGAGACTCTGGACATCGACGAAAATGATCTAGCCACTCTTTTCGGGAGAATTTTCAGTCCAAGGCCCATGGATAATTTTCAGAAGTCACTGGCCTGGCAGTACCACAGGGAGCTATGCCAGTTCAAAATAAACAGGCGTGGAAGTGCCGTCAGTCGGGCCTGTCCGAGATACGCGCAGGGCGACGAAACTGTCCAACACTAATTCGTCCAGTGTCCAAGTACTGCTGATCTGTGGGTTTATGTCGAACACATGCTGTCGCGTGTAGGACGAACCCGGCTGTCAACTGAAATTCCCCGCCACCTCCTTTTAGTCAGGAAGTGCAGGCAGTTTTTATCTGTCTGGTGGACATGGCGAAAAAGGTTCTATGGTGAACACGTTTGAAAGGATTGAAGACCAGTACTTTCTTCTTCGGCGAGACCCTAATTAACTTTTTCAGATTTCGCTTGAAGAGAAAAATCAGGGTAGAGAGGGAAGTGCTGCCTTCCAAGCAGTTTGTTGTTAGGTGGATGAAAGAGGCTAGCATGGTCCGAGAGAACGAGTCTACTCTGTGTGTGCGCCTGTAGATTGGAGAACAACTAGGACAGGGCACTTGCCCTAGAGATCATGGCACCTGTAGTTTTACATGTTTTTATTTTACTACGGGCAGGCCTCAAACGTCTCTTCCCTACTGAGGAATTCCCTTTGTTTAAATTTTATTGTTACCTCTTTTCTTCGCTGTTATTAAATCTGGTTACACGCAAAACCCACACACCAACAAACAAACACACACACACACACACACACACACGCGCGCGCGCGCGCGCACACGCACACATACACACACTCTATATTTTCGTCCTGTGCCATCCTAATTATTGTTTATGTTAACCCTTCAACTTTCTAACACCCTCCTTACAATCCTAGGAAGGTTTTTTTTCTGCAACAATCCTATCCTGATGGTCATTTCTAACTTCTCAAGCCATGCATCAAACCTCTTACGAACTGCTCCCAATGCGCCAACGACAATCGGTACTACTTCTAAGTGTCTGATTCTCCATAGTTTCCTGATTTCTCTCTTCAGCACCTGATATTTATCAACTTTTCCCTTTCTTTCTTATTCATCCTGTGGTCTCAAAGTGAAGCAATATACATAATAATTGCCTTGTTAGTCTTCTTTTCTATGACAGAAATGTCAGATATTCTAGCCACGATAAGATTGTCAAACAAGATCTTATATCGCTCATGAAACTGGAATCTCTCCAAGCGCTCACTGCCCTTCGCCAATCGGGCTTTGCGATCGGTGGAAACTCCACCTTGGCTTTCTATAGAAGATTAGTGGAGGGCATGAGCGACGACGTCCTTGAGGAAACTCAGGGTGTCGACGAAAGCCAACTAACTATTATCTTCCGGAGGTCTTTCGGTCCCGGGCCAATGGATAACTTCCCAAAATCCCTGGTCTGGCAGTGCTACCAGGGAGCGTTGCCAGTTCGAGATAAATTTTACAGGCATAGAAGTGCCGTCAGCTGGACCTGCCCGAGGTGCGCGCAGGGCGAGGAGACTGTCCTGCACGCATTTGTCCAGTGTCCGAGTATCTCTGATTTGTAGGTTTATGTCGAACATCTGTCGCGTGTAGGACGGATCTGGCTATCAGCTGAGTCCACCATGAAGATTGCACGTCACCCTCCTTTAACCAGGAAGGGCAGGCAGTTTTTATCTGCCTGGTGGTCATGGTGAAAGAGGTCATATGGTGGATGCGTCTGAAAGGTTTGAAAACGAGCACGTTTCTCTTCGGCAACACTCTCATTAATCTTTTCAGGTTTCACCTAAAAAGGAAAATCAAGGTGGGGAGGGAAGTGCTGCTTTCCAGCCAGTTTGTTGAAAGGTGGGGAAGAGAGGCAAGAATGGCCCATTAATATGGGCCTGCCCTGAGCGTGTTCCTGTAGTATTGAATGAGGGCAACTGGGAGAGGGAGCTTGCCCTAGCGGTAAGGGTGACCGTGGCTTTTGTGGGCTTTCTCTACGAGTAATCCTTGGAATATACTCACTTTAGAGGAATTTGATATGTTTTTATTTTAATGTTTATTTTCTTAATCTGTTATGAATTTTATCGTCATGTGCAGTCTTTAATGTCTCCTTAATGTGAGCTCTGTGTGACGAATAAAGAAAGGCGCATTATGTAGATAATCCAATTGTTGCAGTTTTCAAAGAAATATCTAATAGGATTGATCCACGTCCTCCTTCTTTCCTAAAGAGATATTTTATTATTATTATTATTATTATTATTATTATTATTATTATTATTATTGTTATTACTCTTTGAGTCTCAGTCATTGATGTTAGTTAACTGGAAAGTTTGTTGAAATTATTATTATTATTATTATTATTACAGTTGCATTTATCTTGTTTTATGTTCATACGAGTTATCACCAAGTCACAACCAGTAACCTCAAGAGACAACAAGGTCCGCCATGTTCAAGAAAGAACATACATACTCACACATGCATCTTTAGTGTTTAGACTTGTGATGTACTTATATTGACAGAATCTTCCTTAGTATATGGGCAGTTCCGATTAGTACTACCTTTTTTATTTCTCCTATACGCGGGTTTCCTGGGATTTGAGATAAGTAATCATTAGACCCCTTAGGTATCATTCCCAGAGCGCCTACTGGTATTGTTTTAGTTCTCAATTTCCACATTTTTCCAATTTCTATCTCCAGGTCCTTATACTTGCTCAATTTTTCAAATGTTTTTATAGATACATTCTTGTCTATTGGAACAGACATATCAATTAGCAGACATACCCTCTTTTGAAAGTCCTTCAATATTATATCAGTTCTATTTGCATCTATTTGTCGGTCTGTTTGGATGCTAAAGTTCCACAAGATTGAGATGTGATCTTTTTCAAGTATGGGAGGTGGTTGATGCTCCCACCAATTCTTTTGATGGGGCAGGTCAAAATGCTTACACATTATCCAATGTATGTAATGTGCAGCTCTGTCATGCCTGTTTAGGTATTCGGTTGGAGCTATAGGACTGCACATTGAAATTATATGGTCAATGGTCTCTGGTTGTTTTTTGCATACACGGCATAATGGGCTGCATCCATTTTTTATTATGTTGGCTTGGTAATTTTTTGTTGGCAGACACTGATCTTGTGCTGATATAATCAGTCCTTCAGTCTCCGATTTCAGTCCAGAGGATGCCAACCACTGATGGGTTAAAGTTTTGTCAACATCAGGATTGTTAGCTCGCTCTAGGTATTTTCCATACAGAGGCTTTTCTTGCCATTTCTTAGCCAGTTTCTGTAGCAGTTCTTTCTTTGCAGTTACTTTTACCTGCTTTGCTTTTTCTGTGTTTTCCATTTCAGCAGTAAATGGGACTTCTGAAATTTGTAGTCCATTACTGTATCTTTGTGCATCTTTTGTAATGGAATATGATCTTTTGATGCTTTCGTGTTTCAAAACGAGTTTGATCATCCAATCATGTGATTCCCTTAGATATGTAGATAATCCAATTGTTGCAGTTTTCAACGCAATGTCTAACTGGATTAACCCACGTCCTCCTTCTTTCCTAGGGAGATATATTCTATCTATATCTGCCTTAGGGTGATGCATTCTGTGCATGGTTAAGAATTTTCGAATTTTTGTATCGAGCCTACGGATCTCTGTGCTTGACCAGTTGATGACATTGTAACTGTAGGTTACTACTGGTATGGCAAGCGTGTTTATGGCATCGATCCTATTCCTTGCATTCAATTCCGTTCTTAAGATTGCTCTTACTCTGCGGTAACATTCCTTCCTTATCCTTTCCCTCATTGTCGAGTGCTTGATTCCGTCTCCTTCACAAACACCTAGATATTTGTAAGTTTTTTCTTGATCAAGTTCTCTTATCACGTTCCCCCGATCAAGATTAATGTCTGAACTCTTCAGCAGCTTTCCTCTGGTGAACGTTGCTTTGGCGCATTTATCTAGTCCAAACTCCATTTTAATGTCATCACTGAACTGCCCCACAGTGGATAATAGCCCTTGCAATTGTTCATCATTCTTTGCAAATAGTTTCAGGTCATCCATGTAGAACAAGTGATTAATGGTTTTGTCATAGACTTTATATCCATGTTTTGTTTCATTGAGCATTTTACTTAATGGTATAAGTGCGATGCAGAATAAAAGCAGTGATAAAGAGTCACCCTGAAAAATTCCACAATTAATATTAACTTCTCCAGCTTCCAGTGATTTTGTTTCACTATTCAAAAGGAGTGTCGTTTTCCATGTCTTCATACTGAATGACAAAAACCTCCTGACAACGGGGGATATTTTGAAAATCTCTAAACATTTTTCAATCCAACCGTGTGGCAAACTATCGAATGCTTTTTTATAATCTATCCAAGCAATCGATAGATTTTTGTGTCTATTATGACAATCTTCCAGTATCATTTTGTTAACCAGAAGCTGATCCTTACAGCCATATGAGCCTCGTTTACACCCTTTCTGCTCAATGGGAAATAGGTCATTTGTTATCAGGTGGTCATATGTGTATTCAGTTAGGACTGATGTTAAAATTTTATACATTGTGGTCAAGCAAGTTATCGGTCTGTAATTTTTGGGATTGTTTGTCTCATCATTCTTCGGAAGCAGGAATGTAATGCCGTTAACTAGCCATGATGGTATCTTTTCTGGCTCCTTAACTATTTCATTGTAAAGTTGGGCTAACAGCTCATGAGACTCTGTGAAGGCATTTATCGAAAAGTTTTGTATTTTATCTTTTCCTGGGGATTTCCATTTGCTGGTTTTTCTTAGAGCCAAGCGCAACTGTTCAACTGTTATATTTTCCCATATTTGTTCCTCAAGGTTAGCTGTATCTTTCATTTGTCTGTCTATCCATGGGGCATGTATGTTATGAACTTTTTCTTCGGCCCAGATCTTTTCCCAGAATTCTTGCACTTCCTCCTTGGGTGGTATTGATTTAGCAGTTATTGTTGACTTACCAATTTTTCTGTAGAAGTTTCTTTGGTTGTTTTTGAACATATTATTGTCCTTATAGAATCTAGATCGTTTTTCAAAGCGCCTTATACGAGCAGCTTTGGCCGACACTTTTTGCTTGATTATTTCTATCAGCATGTCTATGTCACATGTTGATTTTATACTGTACTTTTTTTTCAATTTTCTAAGTTTAGTTTGTTTAACATGTTCACCTACTTTATAGTTTGTTAAAATTTCTATGTCAGATCGGAGAAGGTTTATTTGGCGATTGATGTTCTCTTGCCAAGTAGATTTCTTGTGGGAATTCCTTTGTTTTTTCATCTTCACTCCACATAAGTGAGTGGTGACTTTAGCCGATGCATAATAGAGATGATTTAAATCAGTAATGTTTAGTTTGTTTGTGATGATAATGTTTTTGAGAATTATGTTAGTCTTGTGTATTATCTTTTGGTTCTGTTTAGAGTTCTGGATCTTAGGGAGGGTGTCTCGTTGCCCCATGTCAGATTCTTTCATTTTCATCCATTCGATCATAATTTCATCCTTCAAGTTGGCAAGTTCATTCTCATTCATTTCTTTATCATTTACGATCTCATTATTTTCATTTGGAGTTTCATCTTGAGCATGCACTCCCTCCACTTTTTCGATCCTTTCTTTAATTTGTTCTGTTGCCAGTGATTCCGCCCCAACCCTGGGATTCGAAGTGTTACAGTTTACCTCGTTTTCACTGACACATGCTTAATTTTTCCTTCGCTGACTTTGTGCTACTAGCTTGATCTGATCAATTTCTATATCAGTTAGTAACTTTTTTCTTACAATATTTCTTCGTATATTGGCTAGTTTGTTATTGTCAATATAGCCTCTGTTTTCGGGATGTTTCTTTTTCCAGTTGATATATGTTTGTTCTGTATTCGATGTATTTGATGGGTAGTACATGGCAGTGTAGAAAGCCTCAAGGACTTCTTTATTATCTTCCCTTGACCATTTTTCTCTCTTTTTCTTTGGATTTCTTGGTGGTGAGCATGGAGGGCCAACAGTAGGAGTATTCCGGTTATGGGAGGTCTCCAGCTCCGAAGTGATGGGAAGGTTTGAACCATTAGCTGATTTTTCGACCCCAGTCTGGTTCCTCTCTGAGGGACGCGGCCCTTTTTTACCCGGGTGACGGCCGATCCGGTATGAGATTTTATCATTATACATTTAGTATATTATATTATTGTAATGCACTGGGTGATTGCTGGCCTTGTGCCTGGAGTGGAGACAATTTTGTCGCGTTTTATCCTTATCCGCCAAGGGGTAATCATTTCGTGTTACCACTTCTAGAACGAGTGTCAACCAAGACTAGAGAGGTCGTTCTCCCCTAGAGACACGGCTATTCCCCGCCGGCCGCCATCCCGGTATTTCTTCGTCACGGGGGTTTTTTTTTGTTGTTTTTTTTTAAATTGTTATTATCATGAGTGGTTCCTTAATGTGAGCATTGCGTGGCTTAAGAATGAAATTATTAATAATTGTCTCCACTCCAGGCACAAGGCCAGCAATCACCCAGTGCATTACAATAATATAATATACTTTTTTTTGTAGTTGGCTGTTATTGTTGTTGGCTATGTCGGTGGTGGTGCCGGGGCTTTTTATATTGTTGGTGAGGAAGGGGTGAGCCAACAGTCCCATAATTGTTGATGTAGACGTTTGGCCGGTGGCAAGGTCACCAAGTCAATCTATTTATATCTTTTGCTAGCCTCTCTCTTGTCTAGTGATACCGCCACCTTCCCTTTTCTCTCTCAAGTTAACAGGGGAATAGTGTCGGTAGCATTGAATGAGTGGTGGCGGCGATGATGGATGCAGTGGGGTGGTGGCAGCGGTGGTGTTGTGGTTACTGATATAGTATCTATGAGTTTGTATTCGTATGTTTAATATATATTTTTATTATATTTTGTGTTGACATATTCCCGTAAAATTTGAATTAAACATTTTTTTAAATTTGAGACAATAATAATAGTAATTATTATTATGATGCTGGTGAAATTGCCGTTATCTGGCTGTTATATTTAGTGTGATGGGATAGGTAGTGTATCAAGTTTCTGGTGTTGGTGAAATTGAAATTGCTGCTATTTGGCGGTTCTATATAGTGTAGACAGAGGGTGTTTTGTTCCATTTATAACCATTTTCTTTTTTTGAATACAAAATATATAATACAAAATTGAATATTTGAGCGATACAACAGTATAATATGGATCCGAAACTTTATGGGACCTCATTCGGTGCATTTATGCAACATTTGTGCTAAGAATTGTTCTTTCACAATTGATTTAAATATGTTAAAAATCAAAAACTTACAGGAGCAATTTCGTGACGTTCTACCACCTCGTGCGTCTTCTTCTCTTATTCATTAGCTTTTCATTATTATTATTATTATTATTGTTGTTATTCCTTGAATCTCAGTCATTGATGTTGGTTAACTGGAAAGTCCGTTGGATTGAATATCAAGCCACTACCTGCAGCCTCAGATATTCAGGACGTATCGGAGGGTTCTTGCTGTTCCAAGCAAGCATGCCTTTTGAAGCGTTCCAAAAAGCGTGAAGGGGCCGATTTTCTTTAACCATCCCTGGAAACTTTTGGAGATAGTCCCCAGTGCGCCTATGACAATCGGGATCACTTTGACTTCATGGCAGTTCCAAATCCTTTTCACCTCCCACTTTAGGTCCTGGTATCGGTTAATTTTCTCCCTCTCCTTCTCTTGCACTCTCGTGTCGAACGGGCAGGCCACATCCACAATCAGACACGATCTTTTTTCTTTGTCCACAACCACCAGGTCAGGTCTATTGTGTTCCAGTTTTTTGTCCGTCTGTATCCTAAAATCCCACAGCACCTTCACCTGATTGTTCTCCATCACCGCCTCTGGCCTATGCTCATACCATTTCTCAGAATGTGGTAAATTGTTTACTTTGCACAGGTGCCAGTGGATCACCCTGCCCATCACATCGTGTCTCCAGCCCTTATAGTGGGTCTGGGCTAGGTGTTTACACTCGGACACAATGTGAGCCACAGTCTCCTCTCTCTCTCCACAGATCCTGCACAGTGGGCTAGCCTCCTCCTTGTAAATATGGTGCTTCAACCACTTCGTTTTGAGGGCCTGCTCCTGCGCAGCCATTAGCATTCCTTCTGTAGCCTTTTTGAGGTCTCCTCTTCTCAACCAGTTCCATGTCTGTGGATCTCTAAATTCAGTTTTCTCAAAGAAGGTACTATGAAGGGATTTTCCCTTAAGGCTGCTCTTCCTCCTTGATGTTATTTCCTCCTTGGACATCCCCTGGCCTACTGTCCCCTCCTTCAGTACAGCTCTGAGCATTGGCTCCTTACTATAGGTCACGTATTTGTATAGGTTGTTTTTCTCCATCTGAACACAGTCCTCTATGCTGATAAGACCTCTTCCACCCTCAGATCTCCTTAGGTAGAGTCTATCGACATCACTCCTCTTGTGGAACATGTTGTAGATAGTCAATAGCTTCCTAGTCTTCCTATCCATTTCTTTTTGTTCAGCAACATTCCATCTCAGAATTCCCGCACTGTACCTAATAATAGACACAGCTCGGGAATTTACTGCGCTTATGGCATTTCTGCTGTTCAGATGTGACTTCAATACGCTCCTTACTCTCCGAATGTATTCAGTTCTTAACAATTCCTTCATTTTTTGTTCTTTATGCCATCAGCCTCCAGAACGCCCAAATACTTGTATCCTTCCTCAGAGTCAATTTCCTTTATCATCTCACCTGTTGGTATCTGGATCCCGTTACTTCTGCTCAACCTACCCCTCCTCATCACAATGACTCCACATTTACCAATACCAAACTGCATACATATATCACTGCTGAAAATACGGACAGTGTCAACAAGCACATCCAACTCCTTCTCACTTTTCCCGAAGAGCTTAAGATCGTCCATGAAGAGGAGGTGATTGATGGTAAGCTCTCCCCTTCCCAACTTGTATCCTGCTCTCACTTTTCGCAGCATGATGGTCAAGGGCACCAGGGCAAGGACAAACAACAGAGGGGACAGGCTATCTCCCTGGAAGATACCTCTCTTGATCTTCACGCTTCCCAAGGATACTCCAGTTGATGTCAACTCTGTCTCCCAGGACCCCATACTCCTGCCCAGCAACTGTCTGATGTTATCTGCCACCCTGAAGATCTCCAGGCTTTTGGTGATCCAAGAATGAGGCACCATGTCAAATGCCTTTCTGTAGTCTATCCATCCCATTATTATTATTATTATTATTATTATTATTATTATTATTATTATTATTATTGGTCTGATCAGACCTCTTTTTGCTAGCTCCCGTAAGTCTCTTTATTGACCTGTCATAAATCATTTATTGTAAATTGTTGTTGTCGTGTAAGGGACATAAACCCTTGGACTTTGCCTTGTGACCCTTCTTCCCTCAGCTAATGAAAAGTGCAAGGGGTCAAAAGTCTCCGCTGCTGCCGATGCCGGGGCCTCATCACGAAACAACAACACCAACAACAAATTCTGCAGCAGCAACACCACCAGAACCAACAACTGCAAAGACCACCAAGACCACCCAGGGGCCACTCAAAGAAGCTCCACCCACCCCCACTCGAACACACACACAAACACAGATTGAAACACACACACCCATACACAGACTCCCACTTACATCTGACACAAACACAGAAACCTCTTCATTACTGAGCGAAGATGAGGAGCAACACCAAACCAAAAAAAAAACAAAAAAGAAAACACAAGAAGAAATCTCACACACCAACACAAACTTACTTACTTGTACCTGTGTCGACATTCACCCTGGACGGGTTGAGCCGGCTTCTTCCCTTGTCCTGGCGGCATCCCGAACCATGGCAGCCAACGCTCGACGGTCCGGGGCTAGGTCATTGGAGATAGCGAGCCAGTCACGGTTCCACGGCGCAGGCCGACACCTGCGGACCTGAGAGTTCGGAGAGGTCCTCCATCATCGTCGTTGTCCAGGTCTTCAGCTGCCCGCCAACGCGCTTGTGCCAGTTAGGGAGTGGAGGTGGGAGGAGAACATAGCGGATCAGCTCACCCTCAGGGAACCGGGCTGCGTGACCAAACCAACTCTAGCGCCGTTGGAGAAGCACAGAAGGAAGGGGTCAAAGATTCAGGCGAAGACGAAGACTGGCGGTAGGTATCCGATCAACGCGTCGGCAGCGAAGAATGCGGCGAAGACAGTCATTGTCGAAGACCTCCAGTCCTCGTTGATCGACTACCCTCATAGGCCATGTTTCACAGCCATAGAGGAGGATAGTGCGAACGACGGCCTGGTAGATTCGCCCTTTGGTCGCCGAGGTGATCTCTCTTCTGTCCGACAGACACCGCTGGAGGCGCCCAAAAGCGGATCTGGCAGCACCTATGCGACGTTTGACCTCGGCTGCGCCCTGTCCCGTTGGAACCACTGTTGAGCCCAGGTAAACGAAGGACTCCATATCCTCCAGGTCCACGCTCTAAAGTCCAACCCCTCCTCAACGTGGCAGGGCGGTGGCAACGGGTAGTGTCAGAGCTATGCCGTCGGGAACTTCGGTTCCTGGTAGGGCCACCCAATACGGATTGGTCTGGCACCCAGCGGTATTAGGGCCGCAACCCGGCAAAAGGAGCTCTGGTGAAAATCCAAGAGGTGTCTGTTTCGGCAACTGGCGGCTTCGGGTCGTTTCTGTCCCTGCGTCTGTGGATAGTCTACGGCAAACAGGGGGTTTTTTTTTTGTTTAGTTTTTTTCTCCTCGTTCGGGATATACATGCGGGTTTTTGGGGGACCGCTTGTGAATTCACTACTCCCATGACACTTCTTCCATGAATCCTACAACACAAACAGCAAACATTTGCACCAAACACAGACACACATACTACAACACCCACCCCCGCAACAACACAACCGTCAACACAAGCATCATCTCCACCAACAACACTACCACTAACACAAACAACTAAAATAAAACACACACAGCAACAACTCACAACCACAACAACACCTAATTTCGTGTTAGTGAGTAAATCGAACACAAAACTACTGAACCTCATAACACGAAACAAGGAAATAGAGAAAGAGGGGGAGGCGTTTAGCACCTGCACCTTCAAGGTGCCACAAACACTTTTGCTGGTGCGAATGCCATCAAGCAATTATAAAACAATTAGGGAGAGCTTCCCCAACGACGTGGGAACACTCTGTGTAAAAGTCTCAAGTAGGCTTTTAAAGGCGTTCCCAAAAGAAACCCCACCAACTATGGAGGTCGAACCACCCGACCTTCACAAGAGCCCGGGAGGTAAGTAAACCTTTCCTCTCTCTTTTAGCCTGCCAACATGGCCATATTAAGAGTAAGAAGTTTAAATGTTCGAGGCCTTGGATCGTCCTGGGAGCAGGGTCACCTGCTCAACGACCTCAGGTCTCTAGAAATGGATGTAATTACCGTCAGCGAGACCAGGATTTCTGACACGCGCGCACTAGACTCCATTTTCGACGACTATCAGATCTTCGCATCTGTTAGTCGGCCGGGAATGTGGGGTGGCAGTGCTGTTTAGGAAAGGCCTGGATCTCGAGGTAAGCTCCATCTTCCGGGACCTGGATGGTGAGTTGGTGGTCCTGGATGCGAACAATAGCGAAGGTGGTGCCTTTAGACTCGTAGCCGTCTACCAGGGCACGATGACCGGATTTCTTTAGACGCCTAGAAGCCTTTCTGGATACGCCTCGCCCTTTACTGTTAGCGGGGAACTGGAACGGTATCTTAGACGCACGCTGGGACTGTGTGGGAGTATCCGATAGGAGCGGGGGTGCAAAAGCCTCAAGTACCTGATCAGCTAGTTCCAATTGTCTGACAGGTACCGACTAGATTTCCCTAATGCAGTGTGGACCTGGAAAAAACCTATAGGGACATCTAGATCGTACTTAGATAGGTTTCTAATTAGATTAGTGGAAAAAGATAGTATAGGGTGTCTACAATTACATACGGTCGCCTATTCAGACCACAAGTTTGTGATCTGTATGGTCGATCTAGATAAGATGCGTAGGTTAGGACCTGGTTACTGGAAGCTGAACATGTCGTTTCCGGCACTTAAGTCTTACAGGGACCGGGTCAACAATTTAGTTAAGCAAAAGGTTGACAGGGGAAGGGGTCGTCAACAACAGATGGTGGGGGGCTTTCAAAAGAGAGATTAGAGTAATATCATTAGAGTTTAGTAAAGAAGTAGCGTTAGGGAAAAATAGAAAGGAGGGGGAGTTGATAGCTAAGTTAGACGAGGCTATTTGTAACGGCATTGCAACTGACCTGTTAGCGGTGAGAATGGCATTAGATCATTTCTTCAATGCGAAACACGAAGGTTGCATTATCAGAGCAAGGCGCGTACTCTGAGAAATGAGGGTATCAAAGCTGTTCGATGGGCCCGCGTGGCCGAGGAGCAACGTGGTAATAAAACTACAATTCGGTGTTTGACTGACCGAGGCGGACACGAGCTGAGCGATTCCAGGCGTATGTGTGAGGCCTTTCGCCAGCATTTTGCTCGGTTGTTCGGGGAAAGTGGTGGGTCAGAGACGGTGGCGGACTTCAGTCCCTACCTCGATAGCTTGCCGAAAATCTCGACGGCCGAAGCTGAGCGCTGCGAAAGGCCGATAATTTCAGCCTAAATTCAGGATGCCCTTGTCGGCTGCACGAGGCGCAAGTCACCCGGTTTGGATGGTCTGCTCTACGAGCTTTACGTAAATATGCCAGACTTGTTCTCCGATCTCCTCGAAGCGCTCTACTACAACTGGCAGCAGAACAGGGGTATTCCCAGTTTGTGAGTCGGGACGTAGTGACGCTGATAACGAAAGACGAGAACAAGAGGGACAATATAGATAATTTCAGGTCCATAACTCTGCTCAACACAGAGTTTAAGATTTTGGCCAAAGAAAGGTTGGCGCTTGTTGTCGAGGGTTTGGATGGGGAGGAGGAAACTTGCGCAATCCCGACCAGGTCCATACACGATAACCCCCACCTCATGCGATACATCATACAGAGGGTAGGGTATAAAGCTGGCTTCGGTGGGGCTTTGATCAATTTAGATCAATCGAAAGCATTCGATCGGGTCGACCATCGGTACCTGCAGGCTATTCTCAAGGCAGTTGGCTTCGGCCCCGTCTTTAGAAGCTGGATCACTGCAATGCACAGCGGCATCTGTTCGGTGGTCAAAGTTAATGGCCACCTCTCGGAACCGTTTCATATCTCCCGATCGTTCCGTCAAGCGTGCCCTCTCTCCTCCCTCTGTACGTGTTGACTCTCGGGCCTTTACTGCGGAAGCTGGAGCAGTTGCAGGACATCCCACTCGAACCGGGTCACGGAAAGGCTGTGTCGGCTTATGCTGACGACATCACCGTGATGGTGTCGGACACCTCGGAAATCGAGGTGATCGGCAACTTATTGGAAGAATATGAAAGGTTGACGGAAGCAAAACTTAACCCTGAAAAGTTGGTGTGCTTGCAGCTCGGCACCTGGAGAGGCAAGGCCATGCCGTCCAACAGCGTCGTTGGGCGCTGGACGAAAGGATCGGTAAAGTTGCTCGGGGTTTGGTTCGGGCCAGATCTCCAGGTGGATAAGAATTTGGACGAGCTGACGGGCAGTGTAGCCAGTCTCACCCAGAAATGGGCTGCCAGGAAGCTATCACTGAAAGGTCGGGCGGAGGTGGCGAACGCGTACATCACGTCCGTCATTTACTACCGCCTAACCGTCGTCCCTTGCCCCCGTTCGCGCCTCGCCAAGTTGGAACGGCTCCTCTTCAAATTCTTGTGGAAGGGTCAGGTTCGGCTGGTGAGGCGGTCCATCTGCTGCCAGCACCCTCTACGTGGAGGGCTGGGTATGCCGTGGCTAATGATGCGCAGGAACGCGCTGAGGCTGCGGCATCTCCAGATATTCTGACTCAACGGTGAACAGGTGTGGTCGCCGTTTGTCAGACAGGCCTTTCCGCAGCTCATCTCTTTGACTGAGCTGCAGTCCTGGGTCAAGAAATGACCGAGACTGGGTGACTGGCATCTGGAATGTTGCCAGGCACTCACTGCCCTATACGAGGCGGGCAATGCGATCAGTGGAACTTCCACTCTCGAGTTCTATAGAGGATTAGTGGTGGGAAGTGCGACGGCGCACTCGGAGAGACTCTGGTCGTCGACGAAGTCGAACTAACCAGTCTTTTCCGGAGGACTTTCAAGCCGGGGACGATGGATAATTTCTAAAAATCCCTCGCTTGGCAGTGCTACCGTGGGCCACTGCTGGTTCAAAATAAACTCTACAGGCACAGAAGTGCTGTCAGACGGACCTGCCTGAGATGCGCGCAGAGCGACGAAACCGTTCTGCATGCACTCGTCCAGTGTCCGTGCATTACTGACTTGTGGAGTTGTGTCGAACAGCTGTTGTCGCGTGTAGAACGGATCTGGCTATCGGCTGAGTCCATAGTGAAGATCGACCCGCCGCCTTCTTTTGGCCAGGAAGGGCAGGTATTTTCCTCTGTTTGGTGGCAGTAGCGAAAGAGGTTGTATGGTGGATCAGGTTGAAAGGACTGAAGACAGACACTTTTCTCTTCGGCCAATCCCTCATCCACTTTTTCAAGTTTTACTTGGAAAGGAAGGTGAGGGTGGAGAGAGAAGTGCTTCCCCCCCACCCCACCCCCAGGACATTTGCTGAAAGCTGGGTGAATGTGGCGAAAATGGCCCGTGTGAGTGGGCCTACTCTGGTGATACGCCTGTAAGTGGGTGAATTTGAGGAGGAGGGTGCTCGCGAAGCGTCGGGTGGTTCAGGATTGGTGGGGTACCTGAGTGAATCCTGGGTGGTTATCCCCCCTATTGGGGAATTTTCCTTGTATCTCTATTGTTATATTGTTATTTATAATGTTTACACGTTGTATATGTAAACTCACACTGTCCCTGGCTTTTGTATTGTCCCCTATATGTCGGCCCTTGTGGCCAATAAATGAAACTATTATTATTATTATTATTGGTCTGTTCGGACGTCTTTTTGCTCGCTCTCAGTAAGTCGCTTTATTTACCTGTTATAATTATTTGTTGTTTAATTTTTCTTGTTGTGTAATGGACTTTGCCCTGTGAAGGGGAAAGTATATTTGGGCCTTTTGGCCCAAATATTTAACCAATATTTGAACATTTTACTTTAAAAAATGTTTTTAATATGACCGCTGTCGTATGACAACGGCGTAAAAGTTGAGAGGAGTGTTACAGAAATTGATACAAAAAACACCACCACAAACAACGCGACAAAGACAGCAACACTGAGAACACTAATTTTAAAAATATTACCACACCAACTACAACAATAACAGCGACAACCAAAATACAGACAACAGAAAAAATCACAACAAATGCAACAACGATATTAACACCACTAACAAGAAAATAAACAACGACAACACCAACAGCAACAATACAAATTGCACCGAAAACAACAACAACGGGGGCACCAGAAACACAACCAACTACAACAGTGATAAGAGCAACAGTACCAACAGCAAGACCAGTAGCAGCAGTAGCGGCAGCAGTAATTGTACCGCTGAAAAAGGGGCCACTTCTTTCGCAGGTGTGGCCCGAAATATAGAGACAGTGTTAGTCACGGAGGAGGAGATGGCAGTCGCAAGACCATGGTGACAAGAAATGGCAATAGAGTTTCCCTGAAACCTCCACCCGATTGCTTCAAAGACCAGCAGCTGCGCACGGTAACTTACCGCACCGTAAGCAAAATGTCACATTGGGTGGAGAGAGCCACGGAGGCTCAAATCCAAAAGGCCTTGGGGTGCGTCTGGGCGCGCAAAACCCACATCTCCCGAGGCAAAAAGTACGTCACAGTAGGCGAAGTCTCACTCTTTGGAAACCCTAAAGAGTGAGGAGATAGTCTTGGTGCCCTTCTACTGCGAGCAGAAAATTGTGAGGGTCAAAGTGTCCCACATCCCGTCCCACGTCTCGCCCGACGTGCCCATACCTTGGCTGGCCGCGTCTGTACTTGCTGGAATCAAGGAGAAGATCACCATACTGCAAATACTGAGAATGGGAAGAGAGAACTGGTTAGGAATAGGCATGCAAATGCTAATACAAACTGACGAGGGGTTCATCGAGACCATACCAGATATGATAGACCTCGAAGAAGGACACCCAACTCCATATAAGCGTGGAAGGAAGGCGCCCAAAGTGCTATCTCTGTGGGCAGAAGGGTCACCTCAGGGCCTTCTGCCCGCAGAAGACAGCCAAGAAGAGTGCCCCCTCCTTCCGATGCCTGATCGGCTGCTACCAAGAGCAGGGCAGGCAACAGAGGCAGAAGACCCTTCCATGGTGAGTAGGAGGGCAACTCCGTGGCACCCATACCAAGGCCACGGACAACTAAAGCAGCGGCAGCAGTGGCGGCAACACCAACAGTCGCAGTAGCTACACCGGCGGCAAAATCGCGGGAGAGGGCTCCACTACCACCACCACCAGCAGTGGAGCTCATAAAACAAAAGAAGGAAAAACCCCTTAACTTCACCCTCCAAAAGCGAAGGCAAACAAAGAGGGGTAAAGGCTGCAAGGAGACTTGCAGCAACACCACCACCATCACCATCACCATCACCACTACAAGCATCACCACCAACAACAACCACACCACCACCAGCATCACCAAAAACACCAACATCTCAAACACAACAAAGCACTCACGCCCAACAGCAACGTCAAGAAAACAGCAACAAAATAACCACTCACCCAAAAAAGTACACAGCCATAGACATGGCAAATAAAGAACTCTTACAATATATAAAGCAACACACAGACATCACAGACAAAAATTACTACACCCCACCAACACCAAGAACTCCCGAAAAATATAAAGTGTTGAAATCAAAATAGAACATTATAAACTTTTAAAAGAAAAATTCCCCAACGCAGTTGGAGACGTCAGAGGGTCGGTTACCAAGCGGATATACACCGACATCATCTTGGAAACACCCATGACCAGCCAAAGAGACGGTTGAACTGTCGCTTTCCCACACGATCAGGGTAGGTAATCCTTTCTCACTTACTCCATTCCTAACCCAACATGGCCTTACTTAGAATAGGCAGTATAAATGTACGTCTCCTGGGGTCATCCTGGAAGCAGGGTCACCTGCTGAACAACCTCAGGTCACTAAACATAGATGTGGTGGCCATCAGCGAGACCAGAATCTCCGAAGCACCGATCCGAGGCGGCTACGATGTATACGCATCTCCCAGCCGTCCAGGATCGGGGGAAGGAGTTGCTGTGCTTTTTCGGAGAGGCTTGGATCTCGCCATACGGGTCATCTTCCTGGACCTAGAAGGTACGTCAGTGGTGTTGGATGTGGCCGGCAGCGAAGGAAAAGATTTTACGCTAGTAGCCGTCTACGCCCCAACAGGGACAGGACGGTCTGATTTCTTCAGACGTCTAGAGACCTTTCTTGGAACGTCCCGCTCTTTAGTGTTAGTGGGCGACTGGAACGGTATCTTAGTGCACGCTTGGATTATGTGGGGCTAGTAGACAGGACAGGAGGGTGTAAAAGCCTCAACAACCTGCTCAGACCTTTTGTACTGTCTGACAGGTATAGACTGGATTATCCGAATGTGCCAATGTGGACATGGGAAAACCGCATCGGGTCATCCAGATCGTATTTAGATAGGTTATTCTGTAGGGAAACAGATAAGGCTAGTGTAGGTTGTCCACAATTTAAAGTAGTCGACTAAACGGACCACAAATGTGTGATCTGTGAAGTTGACTTAGATAGACTCCATAGGCTAGGGCCCGGTTACTGGAAGCTGAACGCGTCGTTCCCGGCGCGCAAAGCTTACAGAGACAGGATTAGCGAATTAGACGGGTACGATCGTCAACAACAGGTGGTGGTTTACCCTGAAAAGGACTATTAGAGTAGAATCGATAAGGTTTAGCAAAGGAGTAGTAATAGAGGAAAATAGAGTAGAGAGAGAGTTAGTTAGAAAGCTAGAAGAGGCGGTTAGGACAGGCATCACAACCGACGTGCTTGCGGCGAGGTTGGCACTCGACCAATTCTTCAACGCAAAGCATGAAGGCTGCGTTGTCAGAGCTAGAGCGCGGGCTCTAAGACACGACGGGACGAGAGCCGTTCAATGGGCCCGAGTGGTGGAGGTGCGACGTGGCAACAAGTCCACAATTCAGCCTTTACCTGATCAAAACGGGCGCATGTTGCTCGAACCCGAGCAGATGTGTGCGGCTTTTCGGGAGCGTAGGCGGGCCGGATCAGAGTACGGATTTCAGTGAATACCTCGACGGACTGCCGCGGCTCTCGACGACCACAGCAAAGTTTGCGAAAAGCCGATAACAGCAGGTGAAATACCGGAAGTGATGTATGACTGCACGAGGAGTAAATCGCTAGTTTTGGATGGTCTGCCCTACGAGCGTTATGCTAAACGCAGAGTTCAAGATTTTGGTCAAGGTTTTAGAAAAGAGATTGGCGCTTGCCGTCGGTGATCTGGTGGGAGAGGCGCAGACATGCGCCATTCCGGCCAGATCCATACACGACAACCTCCCTCTCATTCGATACATCATAGAGAGGGTAGTTAAGGAACCTGGCACGGGTGGGGCCCTGGCTACGGTCATCTAAGTGGCCGGCTTCGGGCCCGTTTTTAGGGGCTGAATCACTGCGATGCACAGTGACATCTGCTCGATTATGAGGGTGAATGTTCACCTGTCGCAGCCTTTCAGCATCATGCGCTCGGTCCGCCAGAGCTACCCCCTCTCGTCCCTCTTGTACGTACTGGCCCTCGAGCCGTTACTGCACACATTGGAGACGATGAGGGGGGGTCCCACGCGAACTGGGATACGGGAGATCCGTGTCAGCTTACGCCGACGATGTCACCGTGATGGTGTCGAGCACCAAACACGTCCAGGTGCTCGGCACCGCTCTCAAGGAATACGAAGCGGGACAGGAGCAAGGATAAACCAGGAAAGGTCGGTGGGCTTGCATCTCGGCACCTAGAGAGGTAAGTCCATGCCGTCTGACAGCGTCGTGGGGCGCTGGACGTAAGGACCCGTTAAATTTATCGGGGTCTGGTTCGGTTCGGACCTCCAGATGGAGAAAACTGGAGCGAGGTGACGAGCAGGGTGGCCTCTGTCACTCAGAAATGGGCCGAGTGGAGGCTGTCTCTGAAAGGTCGGGAGGAGGTGGTGAATGGGTATATCACCTCCGTCATCTGCTACCGCCTGACCGTCGTACTTTTCCCCCGCCAAACTCTGACCAAAATGGAGCGCCTTCTCTTCCACTTTTTGTGGAAGGGACGTTCTCCCATATGGTCAGACGATCCATTTGCTGTCAACACCCGTTGCGTGGAGGACTAGGCATGCCGTGGCTGATGATGCGCACACATGCGCTGAGGCTGCGACATCTCTGGTGCTTCCTTGACGGTGAACAGGTGTGGTCGCCGTTCGCCAATCACGTTTTCCCACAGCTCGTCTCCTTGACGGAGCTGCAGTCCTGGATCAGGAAAAGACCGAGAGATGGCGCTTGGAAGCTAGAATGTCTCCAAGCGCTCACCGCCCTCTACCGGCTGGGCACTAGTATCGGTAGAACATCCACCTCGGCGTTGTATAGAGGACTAGTGGAGGGGAACAAGACGACGTTCTCGGAGAGATCCTGGGCGTCGAAGAAGATCAGCTGTTTGCTCTCTTCCGGAGAACTTTCAGACCGGGGCCTATGGACAACTTCCAGAAATCCCTGGCCTGGCAGTGCTACCGGGGAGCGTAGCCGGTTCAGGATAAGCTCTACATGCACGGAGGTGCTGTCAGCCGAGCCTGTCCGAGATGCGCGCAAAGCGACGAAACCGTCCTGCACGCACTCGTTCCGTGCCCGAGAATTGCTGACTTGTGGAACTTTGTAGAACAGCTGCTGTCGCGTGTAGGACGGAACCGGTTATCGACTGAGTCCATTGTGCTGATAGCCCCGCCATCCTCCTTTAAAAAGGAGGAAGGGCTGGCAGTTTCATTGCCTGGTGGCCATGGCGAAAGAGATTGTGTGGTGGACAAGATTGAAAGGTTGAAGACGGACACTTTCCTCTCCGGCCAATCCCTGATTAACTTTTTCAAGTTTCACTTGAAGAGGAAAATCAGGGTGGAGAGGCAAGTGCTGTCTTCTAGTAAGTTTGTTGAAAGGTGGGTGAAAGTAGCGAGTCTGGTCCGAGTGACCGGGCTCGCTCTGAGTATACGCCTGTAGACTGAGGAGTGGGGAAAGGGAGAGAGGGCGCTTTCCCTGGTGGTCAGGGTGGCCGTGGTCTTTTGTGTGGTTTTCACCACGAGTGACCCTCGGAGGTTTCCCCCTTCTTGGGAAATTTTTGTTGTTTGAATTTTTTAGGATTTCTAGCCCGATTTTGTTATAACCTGTTTACACGACCAAAACCCACTTTGTATCGTCATGTACTGTTCTGTGCCATCTCTAATGTTTTTCTTCGTGTCAGCCCTTGTGGCCAATAAAGAAACCATTATTATTATTATTATTATTATTATTATTATTATTATTATTATTATTATTATTATTATTGTTGTTGTTGTTGTTGTTCTTGTTCTTGTTGTGAGTAAAATACTAGTAACAGCCGCAACTACATCAGCAGCAGCATAAACAACAACAGCAGCAGCAGCAACAGCAACAACAACAACAACAACAGCAACAGCGGCGGCGGCGGTCGTAGTACCAGCAGCAACAACAAAAAGTAACAGCAGCTCTGACGACAACAACAACAACAACAACAACAACCAATCTCGTTTGCAGGTATCGCAAAAAAACAGGAAACCATCCTTATAACAAATGAGGAATTACAGGAAGCAAAGAAGATGGTTACGAAAACCGGACACCGAGCAATCTGCAAGATAGACGAAGAACTTTTTGAAACCCAACAGTAAGCACAAAATCACATAGGGTTGAAAGAGCCACAGGGGCTCAAATACAAAAAGCCTTAGGGTATGTGTGGCAGCGGAAAACGCATATCACCCGAGGTAAGAAATATGCCACCGTGGACGTGCTTTTTGCCACACCCCAGGAGGCAAAGGCTCAATCCTTAGTGACCCTAAGGAGCGAGTAGATGGTGCTGGTGCCCTCCTACTGCGGGCAAAAAATTGTGAGGGTCAAACTAACCCAAGTCGTCAAGTCGTCGCCCCCCCCCCCCCCCCCCCCCCCCCGGGATGGCCCCTTCTTGGCTGGCCGCGTCTGTCCTCGTCGGAATCGAGGACAAAACAACCGTACTGCAAGTACAGAAAAAAGTACGAGCAGATTGGGTCGGCACCTCCATTGAGATGTTAATCCAAACCAACCAGGAGTGCATCGAAGCTATCCCGGATGTGATAGACTTCGATAACGGCACTCAACATCCCATAAGTGTTGAGGGCAAACGCCCGAAATGCTTTCGCTGTGGATCGAAGACTCACCTCAGGGCCTTCTGCAATCAGAAGACCCTGAGAAAGGAGAAAACCCCCCTCCTTCCGAAATCGGCTCTACTGCTACCAGCAACAGGACAGGCGGCAAGCAGGAAGGATAGGTCCGTGGCACCCATACCCACGCCACGGAAATCAAGAACAGCAGCAGCAGTGGAAGTATTAACAACAACAACAGTAATACCAACTGCAGCTGCAACAGAGACCAAGTGAAAGAGTGGAGCTGGTACCCCTCCCCGACCTCACAGAATCGGACATGGAGTGAGGTGGGAGAGGGATGACGAAAGGTCGCAAGAAGGCACAAACGCAGAAGCAGCGCATCGTCGCCTTCGAAAAGTGAGGGAAGAAATGAAAAATGGGTAAATGCTACTGCAAAGAGACTTACAGCAGCAACACCACCAACACCATCACCACCCACACTAGCACTACCATCACCACGGGCAACAAACCCCACTGCCAACAACAACAACACCTTCAACAACGCAAAAACAACAACAAAACACACACACCCAGCAACAACGACAAGAAAATAGCAGAACCACACCCCACCTCCAGAAAAAGAAATGCACAGCAATAAATACACACAAGAAACTAATGACTTACATAATTGAACACAGACACTTCACAGCACGACGACATAATACCAGCACCAATCAAAACACCAACGAACATAAGACTGGTAAGAATATCACAGAAACAATACACAAACATTAAAATGAAATTCCCGAACGCAGTTGGTGATTTCAGAGACCTAGGAGGGACACTCAACCGGAGAGTATACTCCGATATACTCACAGAAGAGCCGACGACCAGCCGAAGGGACGATTCACCGGTCCCTTCACCAGAAGATCAAGGTAAGTGATCCTTTCTCACTTGCCCCGTTCCTCACCCAACATGGCCGTATTCAGGATCGGAAGTGTAAACGTTCGTGGGTTGAGCTCGGTTTGGAAGCAAGGTCACTTGCTTAACGACCTCAGGTCACTAATCATAGATGTGGTGGCCATCAGCGAGACGAGAATCTCCGAAACGGAGTGGCTGTGTTGTTTCGGAAAGGCTTGGGTCTCGCCATACGGACCATCTTCCTGGACCCAGAAGGTAAGTCGGTGGTGCTGGACGTAAGCGGCACCGAAGGCAATGCTTTCAGGCTAGTAGCCGTCTATGCCCCGACAGGGACAGGATGGCCAGATTTCTTTAGACGTCTAGAGACCTTTCTTGGAACGTCCCGCTCTTTAGTGTTAGTGGGCGACTGGAACGGTATCTTGGATGCGCGCTGGGATTGTGTGGGGCTAGTGGATAGGGGAGGAGGGTGCAAGAGCCTCACCAACTTGCTCAGACGTTTTGAACTGTCTGACAGGTATCGACTGGATCACTCGAATGTGCCAATGTGGACATGGACAAACCGCATCGGGTCATCCAGATCGTATCTCGATAGGGTATTCTGCAGAGAACTAGATAAGGCTAGTATAAGTTGTCCACAATTTAAAATAGTTGACTACACAGACCACAAATTTGTGATCTGTGAGATCGACATAGACAGACTTCATAGACAAGGACCCGGTTACTTACTGGAAGCTGAACGCGTCTTTCCCGGCGCGCAAAGCCTACAGAGACTGGATTAGCGTATTAGTTAAGCGAGCGTTGACGGGAGCGGTCGTCAACAACAGGTGGTGGTTCGCCCTGAAAAGGGCAATTAAAGTAGAGTCGATTAGGTTTAGCAAAGGACTAGTGATAGAGGGAAATAGAGTAGAGCGAGAGCTAGTCAAAAAGCTAGAATAGGCGTTTAGGACAGGCATCGCGACCGACGTGCTTGCAGCGAGATTGGCACTCGACCAATTCTTCAACGCATAACACGAAGGCTGCGTTGTCAGAGATAGAGCGCGTGCTCTGAAACACGAAGGGACAAAAGCCGTCCAATGGGCCCGGGTGGCAGAGGCGCGACGTGGAAACAAAGCCACAATTTGGTCTTTATCTGATCAAAACGAGCGCGTGTTGCTCGAACCCGAGCAGATGTGTGAAGCTTTTCAGCAGCACTTTGCTGAACTGTTCGGGAGCAGCAGCGGGCCAGATCGGGGTATGGACTTCAGTGCATACCTCGACGGACTGCCTCGGCTCTCGACGACCGCAGCACAGTATTGCGAAAAGCCAATAACAGCCGGTGAAATTCGGGAAGCGATGGCTAACTGCACGAGGGGTAAATCGCCAGATTTCGATGGTCTGCCCTACGAGCTTTATGCATTTATGCCACACTTGTTCGGTGACCTCTTGGCAGACGTCTACTGCAACTAGCAGCAGAACGGGAGCATTCCCAGTTTTGTGAGCCGGGGAGCGGTGGCGTTGCTGAGAAAAGACCCGAACAAGGGAGATGTTATCGATAATTTCAGGCCCATAACCCTGCTAAACGCATAGTTCAAGATTTTGGCCAAGGTATTAGCAACGAGGTTGGCGCTTCTCGTCAAGGGTTGCAGACATGGGCCATTCCGGACAGATCCATACACGACAACCTCCACCTCATGCGATACATCATAGAGAGGGTGGTTAAGGAACCTGGCACGGGTGGAGCCCTGATCAACTTAGATCAATCCGAAGCATTCGCTAGGATCGACCATCGGTATCTGGCGGCCGGCGGTCCTCGAGGCAGCCGGTTTCGGGCCGTTTTCCGGGGTTGGATCGCTGCGATGGACAGCGACATCTGCTCAGTTGTGAGGATGAACGGTCACCTGTCGCAGCCGTTCAGCATCATGCGCTCGGTCCACCAGGGTTGTCCCCTCTCGTCCCTCTATGTATTGGCTCTCGAGCCGTTACTGCACAAACTGGAGGCGATGAGGGGCGTCCCACTCGAACTAGGATGCGGGAAATCCGAGTCGGCCTACGCCGACGACGTCACCGTGGTGGTGTCGAGCACCAGACACCTCCAGATTCTCGGCACCGTTCTCAAATAATACGAAGCGGTGACCGGAGCAAAGATAAACCAGGAAAAGTCGGTGGGCTTGCAGCTCGGCACCTAGAGAGGCAAGTCCATGCCGTCCGACAGCGTCGTGGGGCGTTGGACGGACGGACCGGTTAAATTGCTCGGGATCTGGTTCGGACCGTACCTCCAGATGGAGAAAACCTAGAGCGAGGTGACGAGCAAGGTGGCCTCCCCCACCCAGAAATGGGCCGAGTGGAAGCTGTCCCTGAAAGGCCGGGCGGAGGTGGCGAATGCGTACATCGCATCAGTCATCTGATACCACCTGACCGTCGTCCCTTGCCCCGGCCCAACTCTCACCAAAATGAAGCGCCTCCTCTTCCGCTTTTTGTGGAAGGGACGTTCTCCCATGGTCAGACGATCCATCTGCTGTCAACACCCGTTGTGTGGAGGAGTCGGCATGCCATGGCTAATGATGCGGAAACATGCGCTGAGGCTGCGACATCTCTGGTGCTTCCTTGACAGTGAACAGGTGTGGTTGCCGTTCGCCAATCACGTTTTCCCACAGCTAGTCTCCTTGACGGAGCTGCAGTCCTGGGTCAGGAAAAGACAGAGGAATAGCGCTTGGAAACTGGAATGTCTCCAGGCGCTCACTGCCCTCTGCCAGCTGGGCACCAGTATCGGTGGAACATCCACCTCGGCGTTATATAGAGGACTAGTGGAGGGGAACAAGACGACGTTCTCGGAGAGCTCCTGGGCGTCGAAGATCAGCTGTTTGCTCTCTTCTGGAGAACTTTCAGCCCAGGGCCTGGTAGTGCTACCGGGGAGCGTTGCCGGTTCGAGATAAGCTCTACAGGCACGGAAGTGCCGTCAGCCGAGCCTGTCCGAGATGCGCGCAGAGCGACGAAACCGTCGTGCACGCACTCGTTCAGTTCCCGAGCATTGCTGACTTGTGGAGCTATGTTGGACAGTTGCTGTCGCGTGTAGGACTGATCCGGTTATCGTCTGAGTCCATTGTGCAGATGGTTTCGCCGTCTTCCTTCGAGGAGGAAAGGCAGGCGGTTTTCATCTGCCTGGTGGCCATGGCGAAAGAGATTGTGTGGTGGACAAGGTTGAAAGTGTTAAAGACAGACACTTTCCTCTTCGGCGAATCCTTAATTAACTTTTTCAAGTTTCACTTGAAGAGGAAAATCGGGATGGAGAGGCAAGTGCTGCCTTCTAGGTGGGTGAATGAAAGGTGGGTGAATGTAGCGAGAATGGTCCGAGTGAACGGGACCGCTCTGAATATACGCCTGTAGTTTGAGAAATGGAAAAATTGAGAGAGGGCGTTTGCCCTGGTGGTCAGGGTGGCCGTGGTCATTTGTGTGGTTTTTTGCCACGAGTAACCCTCGGAGGTTTCCTCTCTATTGGGGAATTTTTCATTGTTTCAATTTTCATTTTTATTGTTTATATATATATATATATATATGTTTCTATGTCTTTTTTCTTTTCTTATATAAATAATAAAAATCTTTACACGCACAAAACCCACATCGTACCGTCCTGTACCGTCCTGTGCCGTCTGTAATGTTTTTCTTGATGTCAGCCCTTGTGACCAATAAAGAAATCATTGGTTTGGCAGTATCGGTAGAGGGTCGGACAACAGGCTTTGCAGCTCAGAGTTACGCCGCTTTCTGATCTGAGTTCAAATCCTGCCGAGGTTAACTTTGCCTTTCATCCTTTACGGGGTCGATAAAATAAAGTACCAGTAATGCACTGGATAATTGCTGGCCTTGTGCCAAAAGTAGAAACAATTATTATTATTATTATTATTATTGTTGTTGTTGTTGTTGTTGTTGTTCTTCTTCTTCTTCTTCTTCTTCTTCTTCTTCTTCTTCTTCTTCTTCTTCTTCTTCTTTTTCTTACATGACCTGTTGTTTTACCAACGGCCAACCTCCAAATGATTTTGCCGATCCTTAATTTGATTCAACGTTTTCTTTATCCATTCATATTTCAGCAAAGCTGCGGTAGGTTCACAACGATTTATCGCATACACACCAAAAGGCAGGCACTATATTAAAGTCTCCAATGAGAGCAGTAGTGCTGTTTTAGAACAGGATCGAAACCTTTACCCAAGACGAATGGAATTTTGGCGACGACTTGTTCCAGCAATTAAGAAAGAATTACTTCGTCAGCAGTTAAGTAAAACGCAATATGAAGAAAAGTTACATTTTCTCCGTGTATTATCAAGTGTCTTTGGCGTGTTAGGTGTCTTGCTAATTTGTTTAACAATATTTTTACTTCTTCGTTTGAGAAGACGAATGACCTGATAACAAAAAATGAAAACAAACCCGAAAGCCGATATCTTCATTTCGGTTTTATAGATTTGGAAACATTGTTTGTCCTTAAAATATGGACTATAGTCGGAAACAAATTATATTATTCGCCAAAGAACTTAATAAAATCCAGACTGAATCATAGATTTTGCCTAAGCAGTAAATTTAAAAAGGAAAAAGTTTATTGAAGCTTCAATATTTGGAATGAATCTACAGCCAACGTTTCAAATATAAAAATGTGACTGCGCGTAACTATATATATATATATATATGAGGAGGAAGTTATAGTTCACTTGAAGTATTGTGTAATGAGGTATAAACGTTTGTATATGTATAATAAAGCCCAAACAATGCAGGTATGGACATAGAATAAAGAATGCAAATGCAAAAGAAATTGTTGACAATTAGTCTTTTACCTTAGATTTATTTAAATGTCCTTAATTTTCGAGATAATATCTCTTCTTCGAAGAAGAGATATTATCTCGAAAATTAAGAACATTTAAATAAATCTAAGGTAAAAGACTAATTGTCAACAATTTCTTTTGCATTTGCATTCTTTATTCTATGTCCATACCTGCATTGTTTGGGCTTTATTATACGTATACAAACGTTTATATATATATATATATATATATATATATATATATATATATATATATATATATATATATTATTCAAAATATTAACAAATAAAAAATATTCTCATAATATATACTTTATTATATATATATTTCAAAGGTACTGTCTTGCTTTTTCAGTACGCCCTCATCAGACAAAATATATGATTTGATATATGACATACTGCTACGGTCTTGATTATTCAATTCCAGTATTGGTATACTAATCTATTGTAAAATTGTATTCATTGAGTAACCAACGAACCATACTAATCTTTGGTTATATATATATATATCAACTAGAAATTGATTGACATATAATTAAACATATGAAACAATCACAGGGGATAATTTGTAAAAGTGTGTAAGCACACATAGCTAGGTAGGTAGCTAAATAAAGATTAACTAGAACTTCAAAAATAGATACCTTATAATTTGATTAATCTTCCTCGTATATATTCCATTAAAGAAATATATTTCACCAATTAATCGATTGGTAAACGACAGTAGCCAGGTCCTGGATTTTCAACAAGGAAGAGGTCCAGTGATCTGTGTTTACGCGTCAAGTTCAAATCAGCGACTGGCCAGTAACACGTGCTGTATCAACTAAAAATACAGCACGTGTTACTGGCCAGTCGCTGATTTGAACTTGACGCGTAAACACAGATCACTGGACCTCTTCCTTGTTGAAAATCCAGGACCTGGCTTCTGTCGTTTACCAATCGATTAATTGCTGAAATATATTTCTTTAATGGAATATATACGAGGAAGATTAATCAAATTATAAGGTATCTATTTTTGAAGTTCTAGTTAAACTTTATTTAGCTACCTACCTAGCTATGTGGGCTTACACACTTTTACAAATTATCCCCTGTGATTGTTTCATATGTTTAATTATATCTCAATCAATTTCTAGTTGATATAAAATGCTCGGATCTACTCATTAGAATCTTGGAGCATATTTTACGGGTGATATGGCGCATGTCTATCTGACATGACACCCTTAATTTAATTTGATTTAATTTAATTTAATTCAATTTATCTTAATTTTGTTTTGTATATATATATATATATATATATATATATATATATATACATATATATATAATTTTCGAACTTTATTTATAAGATGATGTAAGAAGCTCAGTCGCAGAAAATACCTGAAACTACAGGCAGTTGCAAATAAAATACCTTAAAAATATCAGGTAAAGACTCTTAGAGACGGAAATCTGTTGACAGTAGCTGCTTCCGCCTCTCAAGGTCCTTACCTCTGCACACAAACTCCCTCATTGCTGCCATCTAAATTATAAGAATAATTCAATGTCCCCCGAAACAATGTAACCAAGCCCCTATTCTTGCTTCGATAATTTTGCTCAATGCACAAGACATTATCCCATCTATGAATGCACAAAAATGTATGATTCGATTTATTGAGAATTCAGTTGCCGGTCACACGCACCACATAGCTTTCGTCATCCTAACTGAGACGTCCTTGACAACTCCCATTTGGAAACTGAAGTGAGAGTGAGGAATTTTCCCGCCATTCGTGCAGATCACGTTGAGAGAAGAAAGGGTATGTTGCCATTTACGTGCATATCCTATTTACAGTAGATGCAGTTTACCTATTTGGTAATGGTTACAAACCACCGATTTTGTCATAACAAGGCTACAGACCACATCAAACAACTTTATTGTGCCTTCAATTACATCTCAATAAGTGTTTCATTCAACAGAACGGATTAATGCCACATATAATGACACATAACCCTAGCCATAATCCTAAGCCTAAACCTGAACCTAATCCTCACAATAATCCTAAAGTTGCCTTAACCCTAATCATATTAACACTGATCCTAAAATTAAGCCCCAACAATAACACCAACAGCTCACCATAAAACTAACACTAACATGAGTAGAAACAATTATTATTATTATTATTATTATTATTGTTGTTGTTGTTGTTCTTCTTCTTCTTCTTCTTCTTCTTCTTCTTCTTCTTCTTCTTCTTCTTCTTCTTCTTCTTCTTCTTCTTCTTCTTCTTTTTCTTACATGACCTGTTGTTTTACCAACGGCCAACCTCCAAATGATTTTGCCGATACTTTAAACGTAACATTACCACTAACTTTAAACCTAATCCTAATCTTTAACTATTAACAGTAACCCAAAACTTAACTCTGAACCTAACCCTAAGCTTAACCATAAACATAGCCATAAAACTAACCCTACTCCTAAAGCTAACACTTAACATAACACCCAGCTCTAACCCTAATCTTAAACCTAAACTTAAGTGTAACCCCAATCCTAAACTTAAAAGTAACATAAACCTAACCCCAACCTTCACCCAAACTTAAGCCTAATCCTAAAACTAACACTTACCTAAAACCTTACACTAAACCTAACCTTAAATCTAACCTAAACGTAACCGTGACCCTAACCATGAAATTAAACTTAAAACTAATCCCTAACTCTAAGCCTAAAACTAACACAAACCTTATAGATAAACCTAACACTATCCCTAACAATAACTACAACACTAAACCTAATGTTAAACATTCAACTTAATCCCAACTCCTAGACTTAACCTGAATTCTTATCTTAAACATATCCGCAAATAAAATCCTAACATAAACTCTAAAACTGAGACTAACACAAACCCTTACATTAATCCATAACCCTATACATAACATTTATCATAACACTAACTTTAACCTTAATAGTATTGCTAAATGTCTACTCTATTCTCGTGAAAATCTACGAGTATTTGATTACTCGAGTAATGTCCCTTACTATTTGCACACATCAAAAATTAGAAAGAATTGAAATCATATCTAGTGTAATATGCTGTCCAGTACTAAAGCCATATTACTTTATTTAAGAACTGTATTTATGCATGGTAATTTTGTGGGAAATATAAGTATCTGTATGAGCATCTCATACATATATATATCCACAAACCTTTGACAAAAATCCCACGAAATAAATAGTAGATAAAACGATAAAAGGCATATTAGTTTTACTTGAAGATTGTAATGTCATACAGATTTGTCCTTTCTAAACTCTACAGCCACGGACTCTCCATGAATATTCAGTACTGAAGCAGAGTTTCCAAATGTCCAGTTACGTAACTGGACATTTGGAAATTCTGCTTCGAAGAATCGAGACGTATCTGAGGACCTTGCGATTTCAGAGTCAGGTTCGATCATTGCATCAATCGTGCCTCGAGCTGGTCGCCAGAGAAACGATTGTAATATGTCTAATAAATGTTATTCGTTGCACCACTGATTCTCCGTTTCTTATGTGATATTATACTCTGCTCTGTAAAAGCATCGAGTGCTCAAACGGCCTACCGCATACTGACGCTTTAAGCATCCTGCACCAATTATATGTATATGTATATATATATTTATTAAAATAACAGATTAAAGTTTAAGCAAAGAATCGCTGCTTTCACCCTTAACGGGATCTTCTGAAACTAACAAAGTCAATCTGTAAACGCAGAACTGGATATTTCAAAAAACGTTGCAACCGGAGGAAGATAGGAAGACGATACTTTGGTTCGTGGAAACGTTCGCTGGCAAAGAACGGAAAAAAACGAATAAGATACGTCATTAATAGGAGCGGTGAAAAACAATTACGCGCAAAGACAGAACCACGTTTATGGTATAAAAGAGGTCGTAGACTAATGTTCTCTTAGGTGGTTCATATAGACGTTCTCTGGCAATGAACGAAAAAAACGAAGATAATACGTCATATGTGGAGCGTGGAGAACAATAGCACGCAAAGACAAAACCACGTAAATGGTATAGCAGAAGTCGTAGACTAAAATTCTAACTAGGAGACCGAATGAATCTCTGCTACAGAGTTAAGAACAAAGTAAATAAATACAATACAGAAGTAATAGAAATAAATAAATACATACACGCAAACAAATACGTACATACACAAGCATACGCAAAACACTTACCATAGGTATACAAAACCACGCACATATAAATATGTGTGTGTGTGTATGCGTGTATACAAATAAATAAACAAATAATTATATAAACGTATATAAATAAATAAATACGTAAATACCAAGCGCACACACAGACCTACATGTAAATACACGAATGTTCGGAGACGTAAGTCAACCAAAACATGAAGTACACATATACACACACCCTACATACGTACGAACCTGCATACTCACACAGACGCAAAACTCCCGTATACACATAGCCAAACCATATGTACCAGAATAAAAAAAATAAAAAAAGTTTATACGCCATAACATAAACAATCAAATATACGTGCGAGAAGGTATACGTACCTTCACGAAACATACGGGTAATATATACTTACCTATGCAAATAAGTAATGGTATAAACAAAACATATACTTAGCTCCCACATCAAGACGTAAAATATCCACGTATAGATCGTACTATCCATTAGGGTATAACGTGGGGCTGTAATACAGGAAAGTTTTGTGCAATTTATGTTTACAAGCCGAAATTGCCTCAGATTTTTTGTTTAAGATGTGGTCTGTGGCGTAGAGTATTTCCAGGGCCTCAGCGGCGCAGAGGTCACAAGGTCTTTTATTTCCGTTATACGATCTAGCCCTAGCTAGGATCTCCCAGTGTAACTTATATTGGATGTGGTTGTCTTTTAGACTCCAAATATAAACTGAAAGTGACGTCATATTCCTTCTTAGAGGGTAACGAATTATATATATATATATATATATATATATATATATATATATATATATATATATATATATATATATATATATATATGTATATGTATATATATATATATGTATATATATATATATATATTCATTAGTTAAGCAAAACAAGACCACAAATTTCACAATGAAGACATTATTAAAAGATGGTCAACATATTTTAGTTTGATGTAAGGAATGTAGAGAATAATAATAATAATATTAATAATAATAATGTCCGTTTACAATTGTTTCGCTACTCCATATAATATTTAAGGATCAAATGACTATTTCACTATGGTGTCCTGTGTGTATCAATTGTCAGCCATAATCAAACAGTACTGAAATACCAATATATGGAACAATATATGGATCATTACATTATGTAACATTCTCTCCTTATCTTAATTTATATTCCTTTGAAGTTCCGTTGAGCCGCTCTGATTTTAAATATGTTACTTATTTTCAACTGAACCAGATCAATAATGATATATAGTCATTTGATCCAGAAATATTATATGGAGTAGCGAAACAATTGTAAACGGACATTATTATTATTAATATTATTATTATTATTCTCTACATTCCTTACATCAAACTAAAATATGTTGACAATCTTTTAATAATGTCTTCCTTGTGAAATTTGTGGTCTTGTTTTGCTTAACTAATGAATATTTCCAGCTCTGCACGCCTAACTTCTGCATGAACCCAGCCACATAGCTGCTTTCTACTGCATATTGCACATTGAGCACATGCCTTTACGCTTTGGCTTCTAACTAATTCATCAATCTCTCCTCTCCTATCTCCTCTCCTATTTCCATCTCTCTCTTTAAGATTGGTTACTCTTTAACTGTATATATATATATATATATATATATATATATATATATATATATATATATATATATATATATATATATATATATATATATATGAGAGACGTAAAATAAGAAAATTATAAAATTAACTTACTTACTAAAATTTCACTCCCAACTAATTAGTGGGAGTGAAATTTTAGTAAGTAAGTTAATTTTATAATTTTCTTATTTTACGTCTCTCATATTATTGTTCTGCAACCCCATGCATTGAACCACAAAGTTACTAAGACAAAACCTATATATTTACTAGCATAAGTATGCATCTGTGTATATATATGTTACTAGATATACTAATTCTTTATAATTATCTCCAAATTATTTGTCGAGCAAAAATTGGCCAAAACTGCTGCTATAGTAACAGTCCGGCTGCTGTCTTCTTAACAAACCACTCTCCACTGATTGACCTCGATGTCACGTGATTGATTCTTTTGAATTTGCCACCGACACAGTAGGCAGTGATTTTCTCAATGGCTTGGAATTTAGTCCACGCTTTGCTTTTTTCCATCCACTGAATTATTTTTGTATAAGTTCCCTGTGTCCACGTATTGCCGGGAAACTTAGCTGAGAATGGACTTCCCTGATGACGAAAGGCTTCTCCGTACGCTTCTTCGGAAAGTATGTTTATTCCCCTTCAGAAACTAATTAGTTGGGAGTGAAATTTTAGTAAGTAAGTTAATTTTATAATTTTCTTATTTTACGTCTCATATTATTGTTCTGCAACCCCATGCATTGAACCACAAAGTTACTAAGACAAAACCTATATATTTGCTAGCATAAGTATGCATCTGTGTATATATATGTTACTAGATATACTAATTCTTTATATATATATATATATATATATATATATATATATATATATATATATATATATATATATATATATATATACATATTTACATATACACCAATTAAACAAAGTCACAGATATATATGTGTTTTGACAACCATTCACGATGTGGCTCAATGAAGAATTAATAAATTAAATAATCAGAGCAAAATACTATAAAGTAAAGCATGTCCATAGAATCATTTGATAATATATATACATCATTTCTCTTCCCAATTAGCATAATTAACCACACAAAAAATCAATTAGACCAGGCTATAAGATTAAAAGGCACCTATGAAGAAACAGTAAATAAATAAACGATAGCAGCGTCTTCGCGGCCAACCGCTCTAGAATAATTACCCAACATTTCAACAGCACGTGGAAATTAATTAAATATACGGTCAACCATACACAATTAGGTATAAAATTAAAGTTAGAAATGCTTATATACATACCAGGATTAAATCTCTAAATCCCGACCCATGGGTTTCGTTCTCATTTTGCGATATCCTATTATGGATAAATCTCGAGTTTCGAACTCTTCAGGGGACAAACTCGCTAGGACAGATTATTTTCTGAAATGGCCGCTGCCAAACACGAATTCAAAATGGCTAAGAACCGTGACATGGCAGTGGTCAAGTCAGAAAGAGTATGATTGGTTGCTTACGGCGAGTGGGTTGGTTACTAGAAAGCGCAGCCCAATATCGCCCAAATTGCATCTCAACCTTATGGGAGATTATTAAATATAAATATTTACATATACACCAATTAAACAAAGTCACAGACATATATGTGTTTTGAGAACGAAACCCATGGGTCGGGATTTAGGGATTTAATCCTGGTATGTATATAAACATTTCTAACTTTAATTTTATACCTAATTGTGTATGGTTGACCGTATATTTAATTAATTTCCACGTGCTGTTGAAATGTTGGGTAAATATTCTATAGCTGCTGGCCGCGAAGACGCTGCTATCGTTTATTTATTTACTGTTTCTTCATAGGTGCCTTTTAATCTTATAGCCTGGTCAAATTGATATTTTGTGTGGTTAATTATGCTAATTGGGAGAAGAAATGATGTATATACATTATCAAATGATTCTATGGACATGCTTTACTTTATAGTATATATATATATATATATATATATATATATATATATATATATATATATATATATATATATATATATGCATGTATATATATATGTATATATATATATGTATATATATATATATGTATATATATTTATGTATATATATATGTATGTATATAATTATATATATATATATATATATATATATATATATATATATATATATATATATATATATATATATATATATAAACGGAAAAATGAAGCGAAATTTCATTTCTCACTCTTAGTACTCACTCTAGAGTGAGAAATGAAATTTCGTTTCATTTTTTCCGTTTATCGTTTTCGGTACCCCGGCCGATTAACTCACTCGATATGCAAATTAGGCTGATCAGCCGTTATTATGCATAAGGAAAGTATATACTTTCAGACGTTCAATCATCTGGCAGGAAGGTATACGTTGCTGACTATAGCTAATAAGCTTGAAACTAGTACAGCGTTCCTTTGTCAGGGTTGATCAAATGAGCAACGATGGTTGCTAGACACTGTACGGCTTAATTCGGGATGTTTGTTTACAAACACACCCAGCATTATAATAAATGTTCGGTGAACCCATACGTACATATATATATGTGTGCATGTATGTATATATATATACATACTACTGTACGTCTGTATACATATATGTATGTACGTATACATACTTATAATTAAGTAACAGCCGTACTAAGAGTGAGAAATGAAATTTCGTTTCATTTTTTCCGTTTATCGTTTTCGGTACCCCGGCCGATTAACTCACTCGATATGCAAATTAGGCTGCTCAGCCGTTAATATGCATAAGGAAAGTATATACTTTCAGACGTTCAATCATCTGGCAGGAAGGTATACGTTGCTGACGACAGCTAATAAGCTTGAAACTAGTACAGCGTTCCTTTGTCAGGGTTGAACAAATGAGCAACGATGGTTTCTAGACACTGTACGGATTAATTCGGTATGGTTGTTTACAAACACACCGAGCATTATAATAAATGTTCGGTGAATCCATACGTACATATATATATGTGTGCATGTATGTATATATATATACATAATACTGTACGTCTGTATACATATATGTATGTACGTATACATACTTATATATATATATATATATATATATATATATATATATATATATATTATTATTATTATTATTATTATTATTATTATTATTATTATTATTAATATCACTAACTACTAATTTCGTAAAAGTGTATTTAACATTTTGTTACCAGTGCAATCTAAAATGAAAACATTCAATAACTTGAATTTGCAATGCGATGCTTTTAATAAGGTGTCAATTTTCTCCAAACTATGTTTGCTAAATAAGACATATTTTAATGTGTATAATGAAATTAGAGCTGCAGAGTTTATTTGGTTTTGGTTGTTGATTTATTGTTGAATAAAATATTTCTTGAAAATTCAGAATAGAAAAACGCTGAGTTTAAACATTTTGAATACATTGAATTTTCTATTTTATTTTTATTTTGTTTTTTAATGTTTCATTAATTTTCATGGAAAGAAAACGACAAATTATTTTACATTGTACGCACGTTTAAGTCATAAATAACAACTTCTTGCCCAACGTGTAGCCCTAAAGAAAATATATATCAATTGATGAGAAGTCATTGTTGCTATTCTTGAATATAAAGGCAAGAATACTGATGTGGATCTTTATAGAGACAGCAATCTAATCCTAAAGAGGCAGAGAGAGCGCACAGTGGACACACTAACCACACAAATCTTCAAAACGTTCAATCTTGATACACTAACGAATATAAGGCTAGATTTCTAAGAAACCTATATAATATCAACCACCAACCGTATGTAATAGACAAATGCCAGAATGAGAAGTAAACGCTTAAACAGCCTGTGATCGAGCACAAGAATAACCAGGCGTTTGACGGCAGGAATTAGAAAAAATACATAATACCGTGCATCTACTACAAACTTTGAAAAATGTGCAACAGTTAGACAAATAAAATATTGTTTAATCCACTGCTCGCCTCAATCGCCATGGTATGTGTAGCGAAACAATTCCTTTCTTTAATTAACAAATGCTTCAACAAAGACTCCAGTATCCAATAGGAATAATATAAAAGTTAACAACTTCACAAGCCCATCCATAGGAAAAAATATTTACATATATTCTTGCAGTAAAGCGACAATACAAACCATAGAAGATAAATGCAATTGTCGAAACACTACAAGTAAGTCTATTGGCCTACCTGTGTATAAAGGTTTGCATTGTATATAAATCCACTATAATCGATGAAAGAAGTGCAGTGTTTTCTCTTACTTCGATTTAAGAACAGATCATACCAATATATAGGTCCTTTCAAACACCGCCACAAGAAACAATAAAGAATCATTTTCTAGGTACATCTAGCAAAATTGAGATAAGGCAAATATATCAACACCATATTGTCTATCTTGGACAGAACCTCACCATTGCCACTCTATAACCGAAAAGAAAAGCAAGAACTTATCTCAACTTGTCTATAAAGTCTGAAATCCAGATTGTCTCTCTTGAACATATGGTACCTAAGTAACAAGTAATATATTTATATATATATATATATATATATATATATATATATATATATATATATATATATATGAGAGTATTGAAGTTTGCTTGAAGCATTGTGGAATAATAAGGTAAATTTCTTTAAGTCGTTTGGAAGCCTCGACAATGCAGATGAGTAAATCTCCGGGTAACAAGATCCGGTGGTGGAGAGAGAGATGTAAATGGGTGTATGTTGAGAGGCGTGGCGTGTATAAGACTGTAACGTGTAGAGGAATGAAGGGGTGAGCGTAAAGGATAAAAATAAAAATAACAACACGAGAAACAGTTACCTTGGGAGAGATTTAATTGTCCCTATATATTTCGGATTCACATCCATCAACTGGGGTTTTTTTCCGTGAGCGGGGAAAGGTTGTCTGTCGGAAAGGTGCGAAACGTGTCCTCCGCTGTTCGTTGTTTTCAATATCTGAGGTATTCAGCAGAGCGCGCGTGCGCGTGAAATGGGTTCGGTCAGGCAGAGGTCAGCGGCCGAAGTAGTTCTTTCAATTGTGGGAGTGGGGTAGCGCTAGCTGTCAGTCCATTCTCTGCCTGTTTGGTGAATGTTACTGTGTGTGCGTGTGTTGTTGTCTCGCTTGAGTGTGTGTGTGTGTGTGCGTGTGTTGTTGCCTTGTTCCTCTGAATTGGCAGTGTAGTATGTTCGTATGGTGGAATGCTACTGTGTGTGTGTGTGTGTGTGTGTGTGTGTGTGTGTGTGTGTGTGTGTGTGTGTGTGTGTGTGTGTGTGTGTGTGTGTGTGTGTGTGTGTGTGTGTGTGTGTGTGTGTGTGTGTGTGTGTGTGTGCGTGTGTTGCTGTCTCGCTTGTGTGTGTGTGCGTGTGTTGCTGCATCGTTTGTTAACTTAAACCAACCACCTCATTTCGTTTCGCTTCTCTCGGATCGGTTGTTTAATTGTGGCCCTAGGCGTTTGATCCAAAGTGCTTCCTTGATACGTAACGTGCCGACGTTTCTTTCTGTCGCTAGAATTGTGACAATGTTTCCGCATTTGGCTATGTGTGTTTCTTGATCCGGATGTGCAACGGCCGGATTGTGCTACCTATATAGTATTGGTTGCACTTGTTACATTCTATCTTATACACGACGTATGTGCGTAGGCAACAGTTCGCATGGCGCATCGGGCAGTCTCTGAGGGAGCACGTATCAGTTGATTGTATCCAGTTGATTGTATCCACTTTGGGCACTGTTAGGGAGGGCGGAGTTGTAGTGGACGAACAGGTCCCTGCAGGCTGCCTTTCGGTAGAAGTTGCAGTGGATCCCTCCCTGTTCCGTGATGTTGATTCGGAAGTCGAGGAGGGCAAGTGACCCGTCGTCGTTGGGGTGTACAACACTGAAGTCAATGTTCTCGTCCGTGTTGTTGAACGTCTCATAGATTCTGTTCGCCATGTCTTGGGAAGATGTGAGGATGAGGATATGGTCCACGTACCATGAGAAAAAGGCGACGGTGTTGGGGTAGCAGGCGTTGAGTGCCTTGCGCTCGAGGCTGTCCATGTAAGAGATCGCTAGCACACCCGACAGGCTTGATCCCAAGGGCAGTCCCGAGGTTTGCTGGTATGTTTGGTCAAGGAATCCGAAGTAGGTGTTGTCGACGACGATGGATAGGAGTTGGTGGATGTCAGTGGTGGTGAGCCCGAAGCAGTGTAGGTCGGTGGATTGGACGCGTTCCATCAGTATATTGACGGCCGGGAGTGCTGGGACCGAGGTGTAGAGAGCGACTACATCAAGGCTGAAGGCATATCTATTATTCTTTCTGGTATCGGGATCCATTTGATGCAGGCGCTTCAACACATCCTCGGAGCTGTTAACGTGTCCCGGCAAGGTGTCTAAGATGTGTTTGAGTATTCTAGCTAGGAGCCATGACATTTTGTAGAGTGGTCCTTCCACGCTTGATACAATGGGCCTGATCTTCAGGTCGGGTCCCTGTTTGTGTGTTTTCACGAGGTGGTAGAAGGCGGGTAGTCTGCTGTTCCTCGTGAGGAGGTTGTATCTCAGTTTCTTTGGGTGCTTCCGCCAGTCGCAGATGTTGGTCCAGGCGGCGTTGATGTGCTCTTCTATCTGCGCGGGAGTGATTCCCGTGATCTTGGAGTAGAGGTTGTCATCGTCAAGGTGTTGGAGGGCCAGGGTGTTGTAGGCCTCTCTGCTGATGACGCAGAATTCTCTTCCCTTGTCGGAGGGGAGGTAGATGAGGTTCTTCGATTTTAGGTTGGAGAGAGTGGTGAGTTGAGATTTGGTGAGGTTGTGTGTTGTGCGTGTGTGTGTGTGTTTGTAAAGTATATCGGAGATGGAGTGTTTTAGCCTGATGAGTTTAGTGTCGAGTTCGTGGTTGGTGGGTGGGGAGGTGGAGTAGGTTGTCGGGGTGGTAAGTGAGGAACTTGGGGTGGGTTTCGTGGGCGCTGTTATTTCCTGTGGCGCTGTTAATGGCGGTCACCCATTTAAGTTGGTAAACGGCTCGACAAAAGTTGGCCTCGATGTTGTGTCGTTGTGAGACGATGAACTTGGGTCCGAGGTGTAGGAGTTTCAGCTCGTCGCTCGTGAGAGTGCCGGTATATATATATATATATACATACAAAGGACGGAAGAACTCATAAGAGTCAACGGTCACCCAAAAATGTGTAAATATGTATATACACATGTACATATGTATGTGTATGTATATGCGTGTGTATATGCCTGGGGTGTCAGGGATGGGCATGTATCTCTGTAGGGAGGGCTATGCATGCCCTTTTCAGGACAGTTCGTCCTGCATTGGGTCCCACCTGAGACTCAGCTCTCACCTGTGGCCCCAAGAAGCTGTAGCATGCGACAGTGGCTACACCCCGGTAAACCGCCTTGGCTGGCGGGCCGAACCAGGTTGAGGGTAGCCGGATGGGTCTGAAACGCCCCAGTGAGTTAGATAGCAGATGCCTGCCCCTGCACGCGAAAACTGAACGTTTATCTGTTATTTCTTCAAAGTTGCATTATAAACTTAGCTCCGTTTAAATGATTATTTATCTAGTTGATTTCTACAGACGAAGAAGAAATAATTGGATAAATTTGTCTGACTATTCTTGAAAGTTATAATTATGTATATATATATATATATATATATATATAACGAAGGAAATGTGGTAAGGAACCAGGTGGACCATAACGCACCAAAGTACTCAATACTTAGGGTAGTAGAGTGGGTAATAGGAACGAGTAGGACCCCAAGGGGTCCTACTCGTTCCTACTCGTTCCTATATATATATAGGAGGAAGTTATAGTTCACTTGAATCATTGTGTAATGAGGTATAAACGTTTGTATTTGTAAAACCAAAACAATGCAGGTATGGATATAGAATATAAATGCAAATGCAAAAGATATTGTTGACAATTAGTCTTTTACCTTAAATTTATTTAGATATCCTTAATTTTTGAGATAATATCTCTTCTTCGGGGGGAAGTAAATTTGTTAAACCAGCGTTCTAAATAGCTTGCCAAGTCATGCTGACAGGAAATGGTATAGAGAATCTGTTCTATCTCTAATGTCAAAGAGTGAAGGTTATGTGGGTAAAGAGTAGTCTCCCTTTAAAATGGGTTTTGTACATGTATGTTTAAGTGTGTGGGAGAATACGTGAAGGTGTAAGTATGTATGTGTGTGAGTGTGAGAAGATATGCCTATACGTGAATGTGGGGGATAGATGCTCTATCGTGTTAAAACTGGTCTTTGTGTCTGTATTTGTGTGTAAGAGAGCGAATAAGTGTGTGTGTGTGTGTGTGTGTGTGTGTGTGTGTGTGTGTGTGTGTGTGTGTGTGTGTGTGTGTGTGTGTGTGTGTGTGTGTGTGTGTGTGTGTGTGTGTGTGTGTGTGTGTGTGTGTGTGTGTGTGTGTGTGTGTGTGTGTGTGTGTGTGTGTGTGTGTGTGTGTGTGTGCGTGCGTGTTTGAGTGCGTGTGCGTGTGTGTGACAGGGGGGTGTAAGTATGGGGCGAGGTGCTCTATCAAGTTATAAATTGGGTGTTGAGTTCTAGTCTATTATTGATTGGTGGTTGTGTTTTGTCTATAATCAGTGCTTCCTTAATTCTAAGATTGCCGAGGTTTCTTTCCTTAGTTTCTATCCTAACTGTTATGGTTTTGTCGGTGTTTTTGCATTTCACTAGGTGTTTCTTAAATGAGGCAGCGTTAGTATTGAGGTGTTCTTTTATTCTTATGTGAAGTGGCCTGGTGGTGCTACCTACGTAAAAGTTGCTGCATTTGTCGCACTCTAATCTGTATACGACGTAAGCCTGGTGGCATAGGTCTGTGTCGTTGATGGGGCAGTTGGCTAGCCTGCAGCGGCTGTCATGTCTGGTGGAGCGTTCCATGCTGAACTTTATACTGGCATCCATGCTGGAGAATGTCGTGTATATTTTATCCGCCTCCTCACGGGATGATGTAAGGATGAGTATGTCATCTACATATCGGGTGAAGAAGGTATGGGAATGGCAGGTGTTGAGGGCTCGGCATTCTAGCTGGTTCATATAGGTGATGGCCAGCAGGCCCGATAGGCTGGATCCCATGGGTAAATCCTGTTGTCTGTCTGTATGTGTGGTGGTGGAAGGTGAAGTACGTGTTGTCCACTGTGAAGGACAAAAGCTCGTGTATGTCCGTCGGATGAAGGCCGTAGCAGTGGGTGTCCTCTGCAACCACGCAGTCCGTCAATAAATCGACAGCTGGATGAGCGGGGACTGTAGTGTAGAGGGAGACAACGTCGAGGTAAAGGCGTATCTATTTAGTTTAAGTTGTTCTGGTTGGAGTTGGTGTAGTCTATGTATGACTTCATCGGAGCTACTGACATTTCTGGGAAAGGTGGAGAGTAGAGGCTTGAGGACCTGGGAGAGGAGCCAGGAGATTTTGTATACGGTCCTTCTATGCTAGAGACGATGGGTCTTATTTGCGTCTTAGCACTATTCTTGTTGGTCTTAATGGGGTGGTAGAAAGTGGGCAGTCTGCTATTTCTAGTGGTGTAGTTGAGCTTAACTTTATTTGGGAGTTATCTTCTCCTACAGATGTCGAACCAGATGGAGTTGGCCTGTTTTTCGATCTGGGCTGCAGTCATGTCCGGGATCTCTGTATATAGTTCATTGGCGCTTAGGTGTTCAAAGGCTAGGTTGTTGTATGTGGCTTGAGAGATGACACAAAACTCTTTGCCTTTGTCGGATGGTAAGTATATAAGTTCCCTATTCCGTAGGTTCTTCAGGGCGAGTTTTTGTGTCCTGGAGAGGTTTGGGGCCATCTTCTGTTTCCGTAAGATGTTAAATACGGAATGTTTTAGCCTCGAGAATTTTTCTTCAAGCTCGCGGTTGGCAGGCGGTGGACAGAGTGGGCGATCCAGTTGGTATATCGGGAATCTGGCTTTGTTAGATTCCGTGGTGTTGTTGCCGAGAGTCGATATCCATTTTAGTTGGTAGGCAGCCCGACAGAAATTCGTTTCTATGTCGAGCCATAATAAACCTTTCAAGGATTTACACCAGTCCAGCCTCCTGTTATTTTTATTTATAATTAACTCCGTATTCGCACCACCAACTACACAAACGAAGACGGGTGAACTGCACTACGTTGAGTACTCTTCACAATATTACACCAAGATTGATCATAAGGAATGACCAAATCTATCCAGTGGTGAACCAACAAACCTAAAGATATATATATATATATATATATATATATATATATATATATATATATATATATATATATATATATATATATATATATATATATATATATATTAGAAAGTGAGGTTTTTTTACAAAATAAAAAATAACCGAGGTTTGTTTGTTTACGGCTTAATTCGGCTTAATTCGGGCTGTTTGTTTACAAACAAACCGAGCATCATAATAAATGTTCGATAAACCCATACGTACATATATATATTTGTGCATGTATGTATATATATACATGCTACTGTACGTCTGTATACATATATGTATGTACGTATCCATACTTATATTTAAGTAACAGCCGTACTAAGAGTGAGAAATGAAATTTCGTTTCATTTTTTCCATTTATTGTTTTCGCTGCGCCCGGCCGACTAACTCAGCGATATGCAAATTAGGCTGCTCAGCCGTTAGTATGCATAAGGAAAGTATATACTTTCAGACGTTCAATCATCTGGCAGGAAGGTATACGATGCTGACGATAGCTAATAAGCTTAAAACTAGTACATCGTTCCTTTGTCAGTGTTGAACAAAAGGGCAACGATGGTTGCTAAACACTGTACGGCTTAATTCGGGCTGTTTGTTTACAAACAAACCGAGCATTATAATAAATGTTCGGTAAACCCATACGTACATGTATATATGTGTGCATGTATGTATATATATACATACTACTGTATGTCTGTATACATATATGTATGTACGTATACATATATTTAAGTAACAGCCGTACTAAGAGTGAGAAATGAAATTTCGTTTCATTTTTTCCATTTATATATATATATATATTAAATGTGAAGATTAAAAGACGCATGTATGTATATATATATTATATGTATGTATATACAGTATATATATATATATATATATATATATATATATATATATATATATATATATATATATATATATATAAAATACAATATGTTGAAAAGGTAACACACTAGAGAGAGATATACAGTGGACTATCAATAAAACAGGAAAAAACCACCAGTCTATGGACTCTATAACCTATGAGAGGCAGACTATAGACACGATAATTAAAAATATAAATTAAAGCGTGAATAAATACCTCTATAACTATATAACACACGTACAAATCCAAAGAGATCTATTTCGCCAGAAAGTTGTTGACAGAAATGGAATAACCTCGGTTCCTCAGACAACACTAAGAGAATTTTAAAAGTGACTGTCCAGCTACATGTGGGAGAGAGAAGTCACAGCTTATTTAAGGGCAGTGAACCAGTGGCCTCTGAGGGACGAGCTGCTAGAAAGGGCAGCCCAAAACCACTCAGAGAAGTGTGCTCAACCAAACAGAGAGAGAGAGGAAAGATTGTTATAAGGAGCGAAATATCACGATAAATTAAAGCTTAAAATACGCTTTAATTTATATTTTTAATTATAGTGTCTATAGTCTGCCTTTCATAGGTTATAGATTCCATACCCTGGTGGTTTTTCCCTGTTTTATTGATAGCGCACTGTATATCTCTCTCTAGTGTGTTACCTTTTCAACATATTGTATTTTAAAGAGCTCAGGATTTCTTCTCCTCTGAGCACATTATTTACAGGGAATGGCGAGAGTATATATATATATATATATTAAAATAACAGATTAAAGTTTAAGCAAAGAATCGCTGCTTTCACCCTTTCGAAATATTTGCTCTACGGTTCTTATATATTTGATATATATTTATCCTTATCGAGCCCTCTTTGGATCTTAGTCTTCAAATTTATTATTATTACTATAAATATATATATATATATATATATAATAAATGTGAAAACTAAAATCTAAAGAGGGCTCGATAATGATAAATATATATCAAATATCTAAGAACCCTAGAGAAAATATTGATTAAAATAACAGATTAAAGTTTAAGCAAAGAATCGCTGCCTTCACCCTTAACGAGATCTTCTGAAACTAAAAATAAAATCAATCTGTGAACGCAGAAGTAAATATTTCGAATAACGTTGCAACCGAAGGAAAACAGGAAGACGATGAACAAAAAAGCGAAGAATACGTCGTTATGTGGAGCGATGAGAACAAATACGCGCAAAGACTAAACCACGTTTATGTTATAATAGTAGACTAATATTCTATTTAGGAAGCCGAATGATTCTTGACTTCGGAGTTAAGAATAATTGTTTCTACTTTTGGCACAAGGCCAGCAATTACACAGTGCATTACTGGTATTTTATTTTATCGACCTCGTAAGGATGAAAGGCAAAGTTAACCTCGGCGGGATTTGAACTCAGAATGGCAAGGGCCGTAACTCTATGCATCTAAGCATGGCGTCCGACCTTCTATCGATACTGCCAAGAATAATGTAAATAAATTAGTAGAACGAAAATGACAGCGGTTATTAAAATCATAAAAGTAATAATAATGAAATATATACATACACACATCTATATACGTACATACACTTGAATACGCGAAAACACCCGCCATGCATGTGAATACGTGTGCACGTATGCATAAACACGCGCACACGTACATAAACCCGCGCGACACATGTATCCACATACATATGAACGTATACACCAAATACAGATAAAAACATGTGTGTGTATATACATATAATTATATAAACGTATATAAATATACACGCATAAATACGAATATAACGCACACATACACATACCTAAAGGTAAATACATATATGTTCACCAAACGTACGTATTCCAAAGCTCAATGCACACCATACATGCATGCAAACACGCATACACGCATACACACTCAAACACAAAATATACATATACACATAACCATATACACATATACCTGTATATATAATAAATATACACCTATAACAAATACAAGCATATATACGTACGAGAAAGTATATATACCTCCACAAAACGTACTGGTAAGGTATACTTACCTATACAATTAAGTAATGGTATAAACATAAAATATACTTAGCTACCACATTCAGACGTAAATTATTCGCGTATTGTTCGTACTATCCGTTAGATATAATGTGGGGCTGTAATACAGGAAAGTTTTATGCAATTTGTGTTTACAAGCCTAAATTGCATCAGATTTTTTGTTGAAGATGTGATCATTGACGTAGAGTATTTACAGGGCTTCAGCGGCGCCAAGATTGCATGGTCTTTTATTTCCGTTATAGCATCTAGCTTAAGCTCGGATCTCCCAGCGTAACCTATATTGGGTGTGGTTGTCTTTTAGACTCCAGATATAAGCTGAAGTGTCATCATATTCCTTCTTAAGGGTTAAGAAAAGAATGGGTGTGCATGTAAAGACGCTGCTTGAATCTATTGGCGGTTAACCCTATGAAGGCCCTACTAGACGTGGGTGTTTCGACCTTACATTTGTAGACAATCTTACTGGAGAGGCATTTCCCGGATAAAGAGCAGTCAACCTGATTCCTACAATTACAGTTAGTACTAGCTACAGGGTTGCACGTGTTCCTACGGCTAGGTAACTTAGCTAAATTTGAAGCAGTGATGTTATGTGCAAAGTTAGGAGTCGTAGAGTAAGATATTTTAATGGCATTTCTATTAAAAATGTTATTATATTTATGTGCTGAGGGGAAATGCTTCTTAATAAGGGAGAGAAAGATCTTAGTTAATGGTGTGGCCACCTCCATATTATATGGTGGGTTATACCATGTAATGCGTCGGGATCTATTTTCCTAGGTTTATGCTCATACTCTGTATATGCTACCTTATCGACAAATCCACTCCGAGCAAGAGCTTCATTGTAATATGTGGAATGGTCGGTGAAAATATACTCGTTTGTAGATAGACGGGAAAGCCTCAAAGAAACGTTTCTTACCAGGTTCTTTGTTATGCTGGCAGGATGGTTAGAATGCTTACTGATGTAATTAAGCGTATCATTCGGCTTGGGTAACGTCGAGGTAGTCTACGTCCGAAAGGTTGGCCTCAACCTGTATGGAGCGGTTGAAGCCTTTAAAGAAGGGTGTGAGTTCTTTTCTAAACCTGTCGCATTGAGGATGACGTCAACTTTGAAATCCTTAACCACCGTGAGCGTTTTAGCGAAATTGATAGCTCTAAGAAGAAGTGGTAAAGTGATGGAGGAGTAGTATTATGCATTATGTAGCAGTTGATGGTAAGTACTGCGCTCCACTTGATATAGATTACCAGTTTTGTCAGAGTGGACGTGCATGGCATTAGAATCCTTAATAGAACGAATTCTATTCTTCAGGTCCTATTGGAAGGAATTGCTCCTGGTCCGAAATTTGATACTCTGTATGAGTTCCAAGACATCGTTTTCGAAGGGTAGCAAAGCTGAGTTACTCGGAGCGTTATTATAAGTTTTAAACCTAAATTTAAAGTGGAGCGCAGTACTTATCATCAACTTCACCATAATGCTGTAACCAAGGATTACCGGAAAACCAATCGGAGTGTCATTAATGACATCAACGATGTCATTAATGAAAATATGCAGATCTGACTGATCAGCCAGTCCACTAATATGCACATCAGGTCGATCAGTCATTGTATATTTTAGAAAATATCATATTTTTTCACTAGCTCTGACAGTTGACTGGTGAACAGTGAACTGTACTAATGAAGGGTAATACCCAGAAACATTAGTGTCTGCAGTTCTGTTTACATGCCAACATAAGAGCAAGAATGAGGGGCTCATTCTACTGACATGGCTTTAAAAATGAGGCTTGTTTGCATAATTGCAAACGAATCGAATATTATTATAATTATATTATATTATATATATATATATATATATATATATATATATATATATATATATATATATAATATAATATAATAATAATAATAATATTCGATTATATATATATATATATTATATAATATAATAATAATTTTCGATTAGTTTGCAATTATATATATATATATATATATATATATATATATATAAGCAAAAGGGATATTTAATTTGTTGGTAATTCAACAAATATATATATTTATAACTGATTCGAAGCACTCGACAAGTTTTCTGGAGTATAATATCAATGATATTAATAAATGGAAATTATATTTATATAACCATATTTATTCTATTATATATATTTCAAGGGTACCAAAACTTTGGTACGCCCTCATCAGATAAAATACAAAGTTTGTTTTATAAATATTGACATATTATAGGAAGGAGATCTTAACGGTTCAAGTTTTCCTGGATAGTAAAAGGAAAGACAGGAAAGATAGGAAAGTCAAATATTTCAAATTATTAAGATGAATATGCAAATGAGGTTGAGGTATAGGGCTGAAAAAAAATCGTTATTTTTAGACGCTAGGTAGATATATATATAGGATATATATATGTAAGTGTAGGAAGAAGAAAGAGAAAGAAAGAAGAGCTTATATTTACGTGAATTTAAAAAGAATTAACAGTTTGTAGGAATGGTGGAATATGGTTCCAGATTTAAAAAAATATATATTTAGCTATATTATGAGTTATAATATTATATATATAATCAATTAGATTATATGAAGATTTATGGTTGTAAGTACATTTTATCTTATTATATTGCAACAGGTTGTAAGTATATAAATATCTATATAGATTAATAAGTGTGCAGGTATAAGTATTGTTGGTGATTTTATAGAAAAAAAACACACGTATTAATTGTTTACATTTCTAATATGAGTTACGAAGGATGTTGATTTTACATTTTACATAAATATTTAAGAAAAAGACGTAGTTCAAATTGTAAGAGGAGAACAATTTGTAGATTCAAATATTTTCATCCAACATTGAAAATATTTTCAGAACATTATTAATTTAGCGAAATTATATAATTTATCATACAAGTTATTATGTCTATGTTTGCTCAATTTAGTATGTTTACTAATTGATATTCTTTTCCTAATGATACTCTTCTTAATCTATTTTTTAGATTTATAAATATATATATATTTTTTTAGATTGATACTTTTTAATTGACATTCTGAAAGATATCCTCTTTACGATAGTTCTTCTAAATGCACTCTTGACTTATCTAATAATACATTTGTTCCTCTCTTTAATCTTCAAACTTTTCACACATCTTTCGACGTAGATAATATATAATTGAAATTCTCATACTTGAAAAACATGTAATATAAAATACCTTATAATCTCACACAAAATAATACATAATTTTCTCTACATACTTTCTAAGAAAATCATTCACCAAATTTAATGGTTAGCAAATAATATTGGAGTTATCTTTTCCTTTACAGCCTAAACCTCTGTTCTCTAGTGGTAAACCCTCATCCAGGACGTGACTGGCAGTGATCCTTTCTTCAGCAGTAAGCTGACATTCATCTAGAATCCCTAGAATATGGTAATGCTCAATGCTTTTAAAGGCTTTTTGTCCAGATTTACAAAGAAGTCGGGTGACGATAGGAGAATAGGCTCAATGAAACACCTAGATGCGGAAGCAGCTGCCTCAGACCCATATTTAACACGACTCCGAGTTGAATGGAGTGTGCATACATTCATCTGAGCATATATATATATCTGTATATATATAAAATTAAGTATGTGTGTGTGTGTGTGTGTCTGTGTGTCTGTGTATTACCTATAGGGGCCTACATCTTACGACCGATTTTCATGAAACTTTACAGGCTCATAGATTAGTCATCGGGGAGTGTTTTCTATATATCAGCGTATCGTTTTTATTCCGGGGTCATTCTGCAGATAAAAATCGATAGGGGTCACCTTTTTTTAGGCATCGAAAAATAAGATTTTTGGCTCTAGCACCCACATTTTGCCACCGATTTCGTTCAAATTTTAAAACAAAATAGAATTTATCATTGCACATCCTGTAATCGCGTTATATTTTGCATTTGTTGTTCAGGGACGGTGTGGCAACCGCTTAAATATTCAAAAATACCACTTTTAGACTCAAATTTCCACTTTTTCGGCTCTAGCTGTCACATTAATCAACCTACTTTGTTCAAATTTTACACTACGCTAGATCTGATTATTTCACGTCTTAAAGTGGCTTTACATTTTGTATTTTTTGTTCAGGAACGTTGTGGCAGCAGCTTAAATATTCGAAAATACCACCTTTTCGCTCAAATTTCCGCCTTTTCGGCTCTAGCTCCCACATTTTTCAACCGATTTCGTTCAAATTCCAAACTTCGGCTCCACCTCATACATAAATCAATTTATTTGGTTCAACTTTTAGACTACGATAGAACTTATCATTGCACATTTTATAGATGGTCAAAGGAAAAACGATGACCACTGACCTCGTCTGAGCTTTTAGTTGTGTATTTGAGAATTCATCGGTTTCCAATCAAGTAGCGTGAGGAAATTTGGCTTAGTGTTAGAAGTCATTACCTCCCTCCCCCAGAATTCCCCTTCGTCAGTCACCCGCGTTTCTCAGTGATAGAGGTCATCACCACCCTCCCCCGCATGGCCTGTGTGTGGCCATAGATGAGTCATCGAAAAGCAGTCGCTAAGATCAACGCCTTTTCATCAAAGCAGATATTATTTTACCTACCCAGGCAACGCTGGGTACTGCTGCTAGTATATATATATATATATATATATATATATATATATATATATATATATATATATATATATATATATATATATATATATATATATATATATATATACTTACGGTAAACATTGATGCAATTCGCGTAGCCACTGTCGTCATTGAAATATGTATCACAGCCTTATCAATAAAGCACTTTAACATCTGAAACTGCTTCGCATTTTCTTATTCTATATATGTGTGTGTGTGTGTTTGTTCCTGCATAAATATATGTTCCCTTGTTAAGCATATCCACGTGTATATATACAATTATACATATGATATGCATTTTTTTTATATGCGAATGCATCTTGAGGCGTAATTATCTGGGTATGTGTATATTTACGCAGTATGTATATTCGTTAGTGCACGAGGGTATTTTAGTAGTTATGTAATCATCTACATATACCATGTGTGTGTAAGTGTATGCATGCATGTATGTGTTTATACATTATGCATATATGCGTCTAACTATAAATATGTGCAACTACGCGTGCTTATATTTATATTTTTGAATTCACGTCTATATACGTATCTGGATATAAATATGAGTATATGGTTAAGTGTACGTAAACCCGTATGTAAAGTGCACACAATAGTATACACACTCACAGACGGGTTTATGTACATTCAAATATACCAATATAAGCAAGCACAGTTGTACATATTTACATAGTGAATACTTATGCTTACTTACACATACGTACACGCACAAACACACACGCACACGCACAAACACACACACACACACACACACACACACACACACACACACACACACACACACACACACACACACACACACACACATATATATATATATATATATGTGGGGGGGGTATGTGTGGGTGTATGTGTGCGCGTGTGCGTGTGTGTATGTGTGTCTGAGCGTGTGTGTATGTGTGCATAAAAATACAGCCTCGTTTACTTGTGGAAAGTGGAGAAAAATCCCCGAACAACTGTGACTACTCATATCCATCCATCCATACATACATACATACATACATACATACATACATACATACATACATACATACATATATACGCACATACATACATACATACATACATACATACATACATACATACATACATACATACATTATTACATACATACATACATACATACATACATACATACATACATACATACATACATACATGGTGGCTGCCAACTCGTTTTCGAGTACGGCCACTACTTTATATCCATGTAGGAGAACCCCTACCGATGCGCTGAACGAGTGTGACTTTTTAGTCCAGCCAGCGACTTGAAAACTCTGGTACAAACACTACACTTGTGACAATTATTGACACATAGTGCTGGGCCCATGGTACCATGTGACGACAAGTGCAGAGAGATCTCCAGATATAAAGCAATGCCTGTGCCGTGAAGCTTTTATAGTGAGCAAAGGCACTGCACAAAGCCAGTCCCACTCTCTTAACCAAGATGATATTTACCAAAAAGAAGAACAAGTCAACATCATTGGATACCATCAGGGTTGCAGGTGTTATATCAGAGTTTTCCTTCTCCTAGAATTCTGCCAAAGGGTCATCTCTCCCGGTGATTTTGGATGGCCATTGGTTCTTAAGAGCTCCTTTGCCCTTTGACACGTTTTTTTTTTAGTCCTGCAGGATGTCCAAAGTCACCCTCCTCACCAAGAAACCTTGGTAGGATTGCCAGTTTAGTCGCCAACGACCCGACCATGAGACAGGTTGTACTGGGATACATGTTACCAGTAGCACCAACTGGTAACATGTATCCCATACATACATACATACATACATACATACATACATACATACATACATACATACATACATACATACATACATACATACATAATGATGATGGTTGCCCCTCGTTATCGAGTATGGCCATTGCACGGTATTCCATTATTAATAATTATTAATTAATGCTATCGTGCAATGCCTGTGCGTGAAGATATTTTTTAAAGTGAGGAAAGACTGTGCACTGAGCCAATCCCACTCTCTGAGCGACAGTAGCTATTACCCTAAAAGAAGAAAACATCAACATTATCGGTAACTACTGAGCCGCAGGTTTTATATCGGAGTACATGTACATATGTATGTATATGTGTACATACATACATACATACATACATACATACATACATACATACATACATACATACATACATACATACATACATACATACATACATGCTGGTTGCTACTTCTTGTCAGAAGAGTGCCATCCCTTCATTGAACATTGCACGATCATGTGCATCAGGTGACTTTTCAGACTCCCTTTTGTTTTGTAGGCACGTTCTCAGATGTGACACTTGAACTGTCTGTCTCCTGGCAGTACCGGCTGGGGTATGTCTTCATGCATTTTACTATGTCTGGTCAATCCACCCGCTGACTTGCAAATTTAGCCACTCACTGAAAATGTACCGTGGAGTGTGTGGCGGTAGAACAATCTCACAGTTAGCGCTATTTCTCCCTGGCTCGTGTGATTTCAGATGGTTAACAAAACCAGCTCTTGTTAGAAAATTTCGGCCACACATCGCACCTCAATTCCTGCTGGACTTTTGCAGGCGCTATACTTGAGTCCCGCTTA
>OZ024742.1:68937698-68947698 GCA_964016885.1 Eledone cirrhosa | reverse complement strand
CAAAGAATCGCTGCTTTCACCCTTAACGGAATCTTCTGAAACTAACAAAGTCAATCTGTAAACACAAATTTATTATTATTACTATATATATGTATATATATATATATATATATATATATATATATATATATATATATATATATATATATATATATATATATATATATATATACATATATATAATGCATTTCTTTAAACCAACTCACATGAATACACATGTACTAAACAAGGTAACCACGCTCATACATACTCTGCCACATACATTTGTACACACACGCGCGCGCACATCCACACATTCACACACACTCAAACAAACAATAACGCACACATTTTATCATAAGTATATATACAAACGTGCACATTCATGCAGACATACACATCTCTGCTCTCATAGTTAACAGCTGTTTTCACAACCGATATATGATCACCACTTTAATGATGAAGATGTGGTGGCGGCATGCCTTTATCCTCCTTTTGTTTGCTTCTATCGCTGTTTGCTCATCTTTTACCTCATCTATCACTGGCGATACCAAAAACAGACATTTAGGAGAACTGTCATCATCATCATTAGTATCACCAACAACACTACCCCAAGCAACATCAACCGTCCATCAATCACTACAAGAACCACAAATGTTACCCAGAGTTGATGTACCACAAATGCTACCTCAATCTGTACTTCAGAAAAGACAATTACAACCACCAGCAGCACAAGATGTGACACAACCTCAGTTAGCAATATCATTGCCCTCGTCACCAGAAGGATCAGAAAAAATAGCAATACGAGAGACAATATATGGTAAAGTTAGAGGTTTTGTCAAAGAGACTTTACCAGGAAAGTTTTCAGAAAATTATCTTGGAGTACCTTACGCCGCCCCACCTATCGGAGAACTTCGTTTAGAGGTAATATCAATAATATATAATTATTTGTATGTGTTATTTTTTTAATCTAACACTCTTGCGCATATTATACACAAGGGCGCAAGAAGTAGTATATGTCAACCACCTCCCGCAATTACAAGGGTCCAACATAAATATAAATGATTTATTTCTATACTGCCCTGAAATTTCATAAACATCTTGTGCACATATTGTATATAATGACTGGTTTACCTTGTCGTTATATACAAAACGTAAGCATTCACATTTTCTGAAGCACTCTGGTGTTTACACCTTACCTAATTTACGGAATGCTTCCTAAGTCCAATATTCTAAAAAATTAAACGAATTACAATAATATAGACTGGCTAAGGTAAATGAACAGACTTCATTTTTCTTTAATGTTAATTAAAAGATTTCTCATTCTAAATCTGTTTCGATGCATTAAAATCGACTTATAATTATTGGCAGAAGGCCAACAATTATTCCAGTGTATTACTGGTACTTTATTTTATCGACCCCGTAAGGATGAAAGGCAAAGTTAACCTCGGCGGGATTTACCTATAAATAATATCAGTTTAGCAAGTCAGATTATTATTATTATTATTATCAATATATTACAGATGCCACGATTCTAACTGTCTCTATTAAATCAAAACGAATTTTTAAATTTTTAAGAAATATCCCTACTTTAACCTATGTATGTATATTATGTATGTGTTGGTATGTTTATATGTATATATGAAAACTTATAAACGAAACTTCACCCCTTTTTCTTTATACAGGGTGGACCAAAAGTCGCAATACATAGGAAAAATAATTACATTTTTAAGTTTCCATATTTATCTATTTTTTAACGTGTTCTGTTCTAATAAAAACATAATTATTTTTCCTATGTATCACGACTTTTGGTCCACCCTGTATATATATATACAAACACAGACACACACACACAGACACACAGACACACACACACACACGCACACACTCAGACACACGCGCGCACACACACACACACACACACACACACACACACACACACACACACACACACACACATATATATATATATATATATATGCATATAAGCATATATGGTAGCGTATTCGTCCGGCAAATAAGAGGTGTGTGTTCGACTCCCATGTGTGCTGATACCCATTTTTTTCCCTTTTTCCGTTCAGTGGGTTCATAAGCCCTATTATTAGACTATATTATGTAATTAATGTTACGGTGATGCTTCTATTTCTATAGAAAATAAATACTCACACGCATGCACATATGAATTATCCATCTATCTACCTATCTAACATGCTCTCTGTCTTTATCTATAATATTCATTTGAATATAGTAAATAGATACTTATTATTTTCCATCGCATTCTTCACCAGCATACATATATATATATATATATATATATATATATATATATATATATATATATATATATATATATATATATATATAGTAATAATAATAAATTTGAAGACTAAAATCCAAAGAGGGTTCGATAAGGATAAATATATATCAAATATATAAGAACCGTAGAGCAAATATTTATTAAAATAACAGATTAAAGTTTAAGCAAAGAATCGCTGCTTTCACCCTTAACGGGATCTTCTGAAACTAACAAAGTCAATCTGTAAACGCAGAACTGGATATTTCAAAAAACGTTGCAACCGGAGGAAGACAGGAAGACGATACTTTGGTTCGTGGAAACGTTCGCTGGCAAAGAACGGGAAAAAACGAATAATACGTCATTAATAGGAGCGGTGAAAAACCATTACGCGCAAAGACAGAACCACGTTTATGGTATAAAAGAGGTCGTAGACTAATGTTCTCTTAGGTGGTGCATAGAGACGTTCTCTGGCAATGAACGAAAAAACGAAGATAATAAGTCATATGTGGAGCGTGGAGAACAATAGCACGCAAAGACAAAACCACGTAAATGGTATAGCAGAAGTCGTAGACTAAAATTCTAACTAGGAGACCAAATGAATCTCCGCTACAGAGTTAAGAACAAAGTAAATAAATACAATACAGAAGTAATAGAAACAAATAAATACATACACGCAAACAGATACGTACATACACAAGCATACGCAAAACCTTACCATAGGTAAACAAACCCGGCACATATAAATATGTGTGTGTGTATGCTTGTGTACAAATAAATAAATAATTATATAAACGTATATAAGTAAATAAATACGTATATAACAAGTGCACACACATACCTACATATAAATACACGAATGTTCGGAGACGTAAGTCAACTAAAACAAGAAGTACTCATATACACACACCCACCATACGTACGAACCTGCATACTCACGCAGACGCAAAACTCCCGTATACACATAGCCAAACCCTAAATACCAGAATATGTAAAAATTATACGCCATACCAGTCAAATATACGTACGAGAAGGTATACATACCTTCACAAAACATACGGGTAATATATACTTACCTATGCAAATAAGTAAAGGAATAAACAAAACATATACTTAACTCCCACATCAAGATGTAAAATATCCACGTATAGATCGTGCTATCCGTTAGGGTATAACGTGGGGCTGTAATACAGGAAAGTTTTGTGCAATTTATGTTTACAAGCCGAAATTGCCTCAGATTTTTTGTTTAAGATGTGGTCTGTGGCGTAGAGTATTTCCAGGGCCTCAGCGGCGCAGAGGTCACAAGGTCTTTTATTTCCGTTATACGATCTAGCCCTAGCTAGGATCTCCCAGTGTAACTTATATTGGGTGTGGTTGTCTTTTAGACTCCAGATATAAGCTGAAAGTGACGTCATATTCCTTCTTAGAGGGTAACGAAAAGAATGGCTATGCATGTAAATACGCTGCTTGAAACTATTGGCGGTTAACCCTATATATATATATATATATATATATATATATATATGTGTGTGTGTGTGTGTGTGTGTGTGTGTGTGTGTGTGTGTGTGTGTATCCATATGCGGTTGACGGCTTAATACCGAAGTAGAGTTTTAATATTAATTTATATTAAGGCTAAAAGGTGAGTCTTGTTACTCTGGAATTTAGCCTGCTTATCACAGTATATATCTATGTATGTGTAACAAACGTGAGTGATACAGGTAGCATGTTACATGCTCGACTAGTTGACAACTAAACAAACATCCACAATCACCACCACCCGGCTAACTTGATGAAGATATTTGTATAAAACCTGCCCAGATAATACAAGGCCTGTCAAAAGATGCATTGATCCAGTATATATTCAAATTCTATTTAGCAATAGAACGCGATGATATAGAAATACTCGAGATAGTAAACCTGTGTTGTAAGAACACACTGTGTGTGATGTGTAGACTTATGTTCGTTTGCTGTGATGAATGTAGCGTGTTTAATTCAGCGTTACTCCAAAGTCAAGCCAATATAATCTTTGATCAACGACCTAATATTTACGCTGTTTTTAGTGATTTTGCATAAAGCCATGGCATTGTGCTACTGTGTAGTCCTTATCTTCATTTGATTACAGACTTCTTAGATCTTATCCATGCTCAGGCGTCACATTGTAACGGAGGTGGTCAACTTAATTACATTAAACAATCGTAAAATTATCAGGCATCTTTCGGGAATGTTGGGATGAAATTGATCTCCGTTTTGTGAATGATTAACAAAATATGGTCATAATCATTGTGGACAAAGCAATGACATTACATGCATTTCTGTAGACGTTACCAGGAGAGGAGAAGCCTGGAAACTGCGATCTCATTTTTGTAAAAGACTCTCGTCCATGGAATCAATGTATCTCAATGTACGCCTATGGTACTTGTGGAGCGTTATATCTCCTGCGGCTTCCGCTGCTCTCTCGGCAGCCTTGATCTCGTTGGATCGGTGTCCATCATCAGCTCTGCTCGTAATTATGGCACACAATGCTGTTCTCGATTGTTCAATGAAAGCACGAATAAAAAGATTGCTTAATTAATAATATCAGTTTCTAATTTAGGCGCAAGGCCAACATTTTGTTGTTGAGGGAACAGTCTATTAAATCGAACCCAATTCTTGACTAGAACTTTCTCTTATCGACCTCAGGTGGAAAAAAGGTAAAACTGGTCTCTGATAATAATTATTATCATTGTCGTTTACAAGCTGGTGTATGTCGATTGGTGCTCTTCGTGGTTCGCCGGAGTAATTGACGGCGACTTCTAAATCACCTTAATCATCCGTCTCTAGCTTTTCATGCTCATATGCATAGCTAACTTGAACACATTTTGAATTTCTACACCATAAATGTTTTTATCGCCGGATTGTTGGTGGATATAACCTTTCGGCATTTCCTTATCAATATTTGTATATTTTGCAAGTCTAGTGCACTTCCTTTCACCAACAAATGATGATTTAGAATTTGTATCAATGTCATATTTCAAAAAACAAAACAGTCTATTTGTCTGGTGCGAACATAAGCGATACGGAAGTCTAACACTACTCACCTAAGTTCCTTAACAACTCCCTTGAAAATGAATATTTTATCCGGAATATGTCGGGATTGATAGATATTGCAAAAGGTAACAGCCAGACGCTCTCATTTTTTCATCACTTTAACAGTTTCTCTTTGTCCCTTTCTCCTTCCACCCTATCCAGTTTGTTTCTTCAATATTCACTGTCTCTTTTGCATTGTAGTGGCATCTAAAACTTACCCATTTACATGCATATATATGTGTGTGTGTGTAAGTTCGTGTGTGTGTGTGTAAGTTCGTGTGTGTGTGTGTGTGTGTGTGTGTGTGTGTGTGTGTGTGTGTGTGTGTGTGTGTGTGTGTGTGTGTGTGTGTGTGTGTGTGTGTGTGTGTGTGTGTGTGTGTGTGTGTGTGTGTGCATGGACGTGTGTGTGTGTTTATATGTATTCAAGACCCCGAAAGTATATATAAATGTTGAAGATAATCTACTGTGATCAATCAGCTACCATCATGGAACTCTGAGTACCTACGAATACGTGTTTAGTTGCCACAGATTTTAAGTAAGATATATATGTATATATTATTTGCTACAAATGAGGAGTTGGTATATAATGCTCCTACACCCCGACGCTGTAATTTAGCTAACCGCAACATTAAAGGTTTACATATCTTGCGTATTTTCACTGCTCCGCTTGCTGGTTGTATTTGCAAACTACTTGTTAACTGACTGCTTTGTTTAAGTTAAAACTCTGACTTTGAGAGATTATCATTTAATCATTAATAACAGAACCAACTGCACCAGTAATTATGTGTAGAAATGTAAATGTTTAATCTATCATAATAAGATTTACGTTTCAAAGTAGTGGTTACTAAATATTATCTTTTTCACAGAATTTCAAAATCATGGTTATATATGTTAGGAAGTTGTCCTCTATAACTGTACATAATTGTTTCTACTTTAGGCACAAGGCCAGCAATTACCCAGTGCATTACTGGTACTTTATTTTATCGACCCCGTAAGGATGAAAGGCAAAGTTAACCTCGGCGGGATTTGAACTCAGACCGTAAAGGGACGTAACTATGCTGGAAAGCATGGCGTCCGACCCTCTACCCTCTAAATATATCAAGCAGATTATGTTTACATTTGATGGACGTTTTGACGTATATTTGCATGTGTGTTTATATGTATGTGTGTATGCATGTTTAATCTATCATGTATGTTATCTTTCATTTTCAAATATTTTCAAATATTTTAGATCTTCATATAAAAATGCTCTTATACAACTTCCGCAGTGCCCGCTACTACAGCCAAGAATCTCTCCTCACAGACTCGACGTCTGCATCCGACGGGCTGCTGAGGACACATGCAACGTCTGGTTTGAAGACACCATACCCGTCAAATATAGCGGCCTCGTCCTCCGGTCTCCTGTCTCACTGGCCCTGTCTGCTTCCCTTTCGATGGTGACCTCTTGCCGTATCCGCATCAACAGCGTTCTCCACAACACAATTGAACTTACTGTGATCGGGGAATGCGATGCAGCCTACACGACATAGGACCAACTCAACCTCCGCCCTGTGAACGTCCAACTCCCTCTCCCTCCCTCAAAACAAATGGGACACCATCCTTTGCAACATTATTTTAGACGGAGTGGTGTGCCGGCTTGACCAGCACCGTCTGGCATGTTTCCGCTCGGCCTTCGAAACCCACAGTGGTGCTTGGTACACTCGCAGATCCATCACCTGCGACTGGCACTCAGCTGGACAGCGACTGCTTGCGCATCGATGTTTCCCTGAGGTTCGGCCTCCGCGTTTGGGATCCTCACAAATGCCGCTGCGGCACCACTGTGGATTCTTTAGGTCTCCACCCATTGTCATGCCGTCACAGTGCTGGACGCCTCCCACGCCATGCTGCTCTCAGCGATATCATATAGCATGACCTGCACGGCGCAGGCTTCCCTTTCCAGCTCGAGCAGCGGGCCTGGACCAAGAGGACGGCAAAGGGCATGACAGCATGACAATCTTCCCGTTCTGCGGGAGTAGGCCCTTCATCTGGGATGCTACATGCTGTGACGCCTTCTCTTGTGGCAACCTGATGCATTCGCCAGGCCGAAGAGTGCATACTACCCAAGTATCGGCCGATCACTGATAGGTTAGTGGTTGAACCCGTAGCTGTGGAAACTTCCGGTTTAATCCCCCTAACGAACGATGAACTAGTTTCTAGCTTATTAGCTGTCATCAGCACTGTATACCTTCCTGTCAGTTGATTGAACATTTGAAAGTATTTCATATAAATGCTCAGCCATTAATATGCATAAGAAAAAGTATATACTTTCAAATATTCAATCAACTGACAGGAAGGTATACGGTGCTGATGACAGCTAATAAGCTAGAAACTAGTTCATCGTTCCTTTGTCAGTGTTGAACAAAGGGGCAACGATGGTTGCCGAACACTGTACGGCTAATAATTCGAGCTGTTTGTTTAAAAACAAACCGAGCATTATAATAAATGTTCGGTAAATCCAGACGTACATATATATATGTGTGCATGTATGTATGTATATACATACTACTGTACGTCTGTATACAATATGTTTGTACGCATACATACTTATATTTAAGTATCAGCCGTACTAAGAGTGAGAAATGAAATTTCATTGTTTCCATTTATATATATATATATATATATATATATATGATCATTTCAATGACCGGGTTCAGTATGAATCCGGTGACATCATCAGGTATTCAAAATATAATAAAGGAATATAATAGACAAAATCCATGGGGCTGAAAATCAGAGACATGAGCGCGACCGAGCACTTAGCAGCTTCTACCTCGGTCGGCCGCCCCCAAGTACACAAACGAAGACAGGTGAGCTGCATTACGTTGAGTGCTCTCCATAATATTACATCGAGGTTGACCATACGGAATGACCAGTTCTATTCAGTAGTGAACCAACAAACCTAAATAAATATATATATATATATATATATATGTATATATATATATATATATATATATATATATATATATATATATATATATATATATATATATATATATATATAATAAAGTACCAGTAACGCACAAGGGTTGATTTAATCGACTTTGCCCTTCTCCAAAATTGTTGGCCTTGTGCCAATATCAGAAACCATTACTGACGGCGTTAGTTTTGAATATGTGTCTGTGTGTCTGTGTGTATATATATATATATATACGCGTGCTTGAGAACTGGATTCGTAATCGTGAGATTGTGAGTTCGATTCCCGGATAGGGTGATGCGTTATGTCCTTGAGCTTTATTTCACGTTGCTCCTTCTACCTGGAGTTGCGACCGATAGATAGTATTAGCAATTGGAAAGACGAACGGAAACATTGTTTCCTCGGTTTCACGAAAGTCGATCGACTATACACACACACACACACACACACACACATACACACACACACACACACACACACACACACACACACACACATATATATATATATATATATATATATATATATATATATATATATATATATATATATATATATATATCTGTATATATATAAAATTAAGTATGTATGTGTGTGTGTGTGTGTATTACCTATCGGGGCCTACATCTTACGACCGATTTTCATGAAACTTTACAGCCTCATAGATTAGTCATCGGGGAGTGTTTTCTATATATCAGCGTATCGTTTTTATTCCGGGTCATTCTACAGATAAAAATAAGATTTTTGGCTCTATCTCCCACATTTTGCAACCTATTTGGTTCAAATTTTAAAGCAAAATTGAATTTATCATTGCACATCCTCCTGTAATCGCTTTATATTTTGCATTTGTTGTTCAGGGACGGTGTGACAGCCGCTTAAATATTCAAAAATACCACTTTTAGACTCAAATTTCCACTTTTTCGGCTCTAGCTCCCACATTAATCAACCTACTTTGTTCAAATTTTACACTACGCTAGATCTGATTATTTCACGTCTTAAAGTGGCTTTAGATTTTGGATTTTTTGTTCAGGAACGGCGTGGCAGCCGCTTAAATATTCGAAAATACCACCTTTTCGCTCAAATTCCCGCCTTTTCGGCTCTACTTCCCACATTTTTCAAGCGATTTCGTTCAAATTCGAAACTTCGGCTCCACCTCACACATAAATCAATTTATTTGGTTCAACCTTTATACTACGATAGAACCTATCATTGCACATCTTATAGTAGCTTTACACTTAGCATTTTTTTGTTCAGGGACGGCGACTTTTCATCAGCTCCCACATTTTTCAACCGATTTCGTTCAAATTCGAAACTTCGGCTCCACCTCACACATAAATCAATTTATTTGGTTCAACTTTTAGACTACGATAGAACTTATCATTGCACATTTTATAGATGGTCAGAGGCAAAACGATGGCCGCTGACCTCGTCTGAGCTTTTAGTTGTGTATTTGAGAATTCATCGGTTTCCAATCAAGTTGCGTGAGGAAATTTGGCTTAGTGTTAGAGGTCATTACCTCCCTCCCCCAGAATGCCCCTTCGTCAGTCACCCGCGTTTCTCAGTGATAGAGGTCATCACCACCCTCCCCCGCATGGCCTGTGTGTGGCCATAGATGAGTCATCGAGAAGCAGTCGCTAAAATCAACGCCTTTTCATCAAAGCAGCTATATTTTACCTACCCGGTGTTGCCCTGGAATATATGTCGAT
>OZ024742.1:68907698-68932698 GCA_964016885.1 Eledone cirrhosa | reverse complement strand
TTCAGTTGGGTGATGACTATGTCCAGCTACATCGTCCGAATTTTACCTATTTCAAAGAAGACTGTCTTTACTTAAATATCTACAAACCACAGGTAAGTTCTCTTGTCGTTCAATAGATCTTATCCACTTATAATGTATTTAGTAGGATATTTGGAGTTTCTTGACGGAATATTATTGATTCTGCTCTTGTAGTAAATCTTTCTTTGAGGATGATTTGCCGGCAGGCGCTGAACTTGCAGAATTTACAGGGATTCCTGGATGGGGAGCAAATACGGTCACCGTTTATCAACATGTCTTCACACAGCTCGCCTCATTGTTGAAGCTACAGCTCTGGGTAAATTAAAGAACAAGATTGAGCGCCTGACATCTGGAATAATTGTTTCTACTTTTGGCACAAGGTCAGCAATTATCCCAGTGCATTACTGGTGCCTTATTTTATCGACCCCGTAAGGATGAAAGGCAAAGTTAAACTCGGCGGTATTTGAACTCAGACCATAAAGGACCGTAATAATGTCAGGTGCTCACAGTTCTCTACCAATTTTTTAATTTTATATAAAATTAGTAGCTGATAAAACGATGAAATTCTCGTAGAGAATATCGACTTCAATGAATCATGAATTCGGGTAGAGGAGTAAGGCTGAAAATGTTGCAAAATGATAAAGCCAAAATTCTATGGCTTATTACAATGCAAACGGAAACAAAGATCGATCACAAACCAGATATAGTGTTGATAATCAAGAAAGAAAAAATAAGTGCTTTATTGTGGACGTAGCCTGCCTTTTGGATACGAGAATAGAAGATAGAGAAAAGAGAAAATCTACTACAATGACCACAAATATGAAATTTTGAAAGTACGAAAGAGTGAAGTAAATATGGTGATACTGGTACCGATAATTATTGGAAAACTATGTGTAACAGATCATATTTCTGAAAATTTGCAGCAAATTGGGTTTGAACTTGGTATAGAGCCCGTGCAAAACGCATGCCTACTTGGCATTGCCAGGATAATACTAAATATGTTGGACACCACCTAGAAGAGCAGAAAGCATTTCTTATATTAAGCTCGAAATGGAGTCTGATAGTAAGAATAATAATACTGGTAGTTAACATAACACTGTGCTAAAATTATCAAATTATTTAATTAATTAATCAATAATGATAATAATAATGATTAATAATGATAATAATGTTCTTGTTATTATTTAATAGAAAACATTAAAATATTTCGATAATGTAGTTTAATATTTCAAGATGTTTTTGCTGTTTTTGGTAACCTCAAGACCGAGTCCGATGAATTACTCCCAGTATATGCTTACATTCACGGAGGATCTAATGTGGTCGGCATGGCAGCCATGTTTGATGGTGATGTGTTTGCTGTAAGCACCAATGTCGTTATCGTTATGATGAATTACAGACTCTCAGATCTCGGTGAGCATGTTACATTGGTTACAGATTTCTTTCTGATTTTAACATGCACACACACACACAGACACACGTACACACACATACACACACACCATACAACACAACGCACAAACACTACAGATGCATTATACTCTTATGCTATACATCTATCTCAATACCTCCTTCGTCCTCACATTTCCGATATATATATATATATATATATATATATATATATATATATATATATATATATATATATATATATAAGCAATGAGTTATTTATGTTGGTGCCCTTGAAATATATATAATAAAATAAATATGGTTTTATAAGGATAGTTTCCATTTATTAATATTATTGATATATATATATATATATATATATAAATATATATATATATATATATATATATATATATATATATATATATATGTATGTATATATGTATGTATATATGTATGTATGTATATGCAAAAAGTAAACGGAAACAACAAAGTATCAACACAGTACAATGACGAAATATATAGAGTTATAACCTTAATAGATGATAGAATGAGAAATAAAGGATGAAATAGAAAGATAGTAAATGAGAAGAGAAAGGAACGGAACACATTTTTGAGAAAAACATGTGTATACAGTCAGTCATTATATATATAGGGCGACTAACCTACAGATTCATTAGAACTTCGGATAGAATGCATTGTAGTAATCGTTCCGATTCTCTACGCTCAGTATGATCTACTTGAAGCAATATATTCACACAAATATATATAAACATTTTATTAAATATTTTAAATAATTGTATACATTGGTATTACAGGGTTTTTAAGTATGGCGAGTCCACTCTTCGCAGGAAATTACGGCCTCTGGGATCAAGTATTTGCTCTCAAGTGGATACAGAAGAATATCGAATATTTTGGTGGTGACCCTGCAAAGGTCACTTTGGGTGGCCACAGTGCTGGGGGTGCTGATGTTTCATTGCATCTCATATCGGAGCATACACGAGGTAAGAAATGAAGACAGATTCCTTTAATTCATTAATCAGGTGTGTATGTTCGGGAATTAGTGTACTTTGAGTTTATTCCCCAGTAATAACGAATTAATATATTTATTTGCTGAAAAATAATTAATTAATAAATAGAAAGATAGTAAATGAGAAGAGAAAGGAACGGAACACATTTTTGAGAAAAACATGTGTATACAGTCAGTCATTATATATATAGGGCGACTAACCTACAGATTCATTAGAACTTCGGATAGAATGCATTGTAGTAATCGTTCCGATTCTCTACGCTCAGTATGATCTACTTGAAGCAATATATTCACACAAATATATATAAACATTTTATTAAATATTTTAAATAATTGTATACATTGGTATTACAGGGTTTTTAAGTATGGCGAGTCCACTCTTCGCAGGAAATTACGGCCTCTGGGATCAAGTATTTGAGAAGTAAATGTCACTGCGCTCTGAGTAAATCCGGTCGATGTCAGCTATACCTTTTATGTATTCAAAGTCGATAAATAAAGTACCAGTCAATGACACTGAATTGGTAGAATTGTTAGAGTGTCGAATTGGATCCTTTGCTCTGTATGTTCTGTATGTTCTGAGTTCAAATTCCCATCCTTTGTCCCCGTCCAATCTAAAGAATGACACATATAAGCATTTATTTCATATGAATTCCTTATTAAGCTTGCTTTTCTAAACAAATAATTTTGGCTTGTTTCCCGTTCAAGATATTTCAGTTCTCACTTCCTACTTCATCTGTCGTTTTCAAAATTAAAAGGACAGTTCAGTATATTTCATATTATTCTATAAATATGTAGGAGTGGAAGATGACCGAATGCTTAAGGTACTAGACTGCCACTCTCCATATAGTGAGTTCAAAGACGTTGCTTGTATTTCATTGTTTCAGTCAGAACATTATATCCCATCTTAGTCTATGTAGATATGTATAGTATATGTCGGTAAATGTTACTGTCTGATTTATTTCATCAGCTCCACGTAATGATAGTAGACTTAAAGATCCATCTATTTCTTACGTATTCCTCCAGATTCAGAGCATTTTGCTAAATTTTAAAGTTTGGGAATTCAATTATATTGTCGTTGCTCAAGGTAAATCGATTGTGGCAATTGGGATTAACATTTCAAGAAATGAGTTTATGCAGATGCAAATTTCCCAGTTTGCATTGTTGTTCATATATCCGGTGACCTGGTGGCAGGAAAATCTGTTAGCAAAATGATAACTTGATTTAAAAAATTATGTGAATCGACAGATTATTTTTAAAAACTTTATTAGCCAAAGAATCCGATTTTATATAATTCTTCATCAATCAATATACGTCACAAAGAAAACTATTGGTCCTCTAAACTCTTTGGTGAATAAAATTCAGGTCATTTTAGCTTCGATTTCTATTGACACATAATAGATAGTACAAGTCACGTTGAGAAAGTTTAAAGAGAAATTTAGCCCTAGCATTAACGTCTAGTTCAGGAAATTCATTCAGCTATTCTCCAATGTTGTACAAAAACAAATAAAGATGACGATGTGAACATCAGGAAAAGTGTATAATTTGAGAATTAATAGATATAAACGAGGAAAGTGAAAAAGTTATAGCTGTATTTAATGAAGTGAAAAACGATGATAATTCAAATGAAAAATCCAAAGTCCTTGCTAGAAAAGGTAGTTATGGTATCTCTTCATAAAAAAATTGATGAAAACAACTGTTTTGTCTTTTTCTGTTTCAACCTGAAAGGGTTGTTCCGGTATGCAATTTGTCACAGCGGCACAAGTTTAAGCAATTGGGCAGTTGTGCCCTCTAAAGAGAATCCAGCTGAATACGGGAGGACTGTTGCCGACATCTGCAACCACCCACAGCTGACACACCTAAAGGACTGTCTTAAGAAGCAGAAGGTACAACATTTCATGAAAAATCATGTAAGTCAAATTTTCATTGTTCCTTTCAGTTATAATCATTTTGTCAAGGAGAGATAGTTGTCATATTTAGCAAATGTAGATATTCGGAGACACTTATTCGTAAGTTTGCAAACCGCACCTAGTCATTCATTTGAATATTTTTGTGCGATACGTATGTTCAATCAGGACTGATCGAGGCAATAATAACGGTTGATTGACAGAATTATTAGTGTTAGAAAAAAATTCTTTCGGGTACATATTCTGGTTCTTTACGTTCTGAGTGCAAATCCTGCTGAGGCCAACTTTACCTTTCATCCTTCTAATCAATTAATGGGGTGATCGATATGATTGACTATTCCTCACCCCCAAATCGCTGGCATTGTGTCAATGTTAGAAAGGCAACCATAAAAATAACAAGAATATAATTCTCATAAAATCGTAACCTTTCGTTACAATATTTCTAACGAAAAATGCGGCGTATGATTTTCAAATAATGTAAGTAATGTAGCAAACAATCATGAACTTGGATAGATTCAGTAATATAACTTTCCCCCTATTAATCAAGTGTTTGGAAAACAACATAAGAAAGGTTCTCACATAGAGTTATGGTCGAAGCTTTTTAGATAAATATAAACATCTAAAAATCTTTTTTTTTAATCATAAAACCAGGAGTGGTTTGGGGGTGGTTTGATATCAAATGATTAAATCAAATAGATCAGTTTTCCTGAAGGTCAGGTCTGCGCTGTTAGTTTGAAGTCTCCAATATCAAAGATTCTTTGTTTACTTATGCTGTTAATAGTCAAAAGCTGTTAACTGTCGTTGACATAAAACACCTAATTATTAGATGATAGCTCTTATCCATTGCCCAGATTAACACCTGATTCCTGGGTTCCTTTAGTGGAGTTCCCTATGCTAAGAGCAAAATTCCCTCCCGTTCGATTTTTTTTATCTTATTCCCAGACAGTAACATCTTCAAAATTGGCATCGACCTCATCAATCTCCTCAGTGTGGGAGGTCAGCAAAGTTATATACACTGCCCAACCATTGTAGTTAACTTATTAAATATGTACTATAAAATGGTACAGTAGAATCTATTTAGTAATAAATATGTAGCATGTGAATTGCACACACAGATTCCCCTTCTTTCATAATTTCTTCTTTTCCCTCAGTTATATTATTCTCTTATTTTGTCATTCTTCCTCGTTTTTTTTATTCCAGGATAAATTAGCTCGCCCGACATATTCCCCAGATCACCATGGTTACCTTAAAGATGGACCGGAAGTGCTGCTTCAATCAGCCCCAATTAATGCAAAAGTTATAATGATAGGAATTACAAATAGCGAATACACAGGTGAAGGCATGCTTATAAATATTTTATTATAAGTTACATTTATCTTGCTTTATGTTCATACGAGTTATCACCAAGTCACAACCAGTGACCTCAAGAGACAGCAAGGTCCGCCATGTTCAAGAAAAAAACACGCACACGTGTATCTTTAGGTGTTTACACTTGTGATATATTTATATTGACAGAATCTTCCTTAGTATATGGGCAGTTCCCATTAGTACTATCTTTTATATTTCTTTCATGCGCGGCTTTCCTGAGATTTGAGATAAGTAATCATTAGACCCTTTAGGTATCATTCCTAGAGCGCCTACAACCACTGGTATTGTTTTAGCTCTCAACTTCCACATTTTTCCAATCTCTTTTTCCAGGTCTTTATATTTGCTCAATTTTTCAAATGTTTTTATAGATACATTCTGCTCTATAGGAACGATCGTGTCAATTAGTAGGCATACCCCCTTTTTAAAGTCCTTCAGTATTATATCAGATCTATTTGCATCTATTTTTCGGTCTTTTTGTACGTTAAAGTTCAACAAAATTGAAATGTGACTTTTTTCAAGGTCCCCCCAATTCTCTTGATGGGGCAGGTCAAAATGCTTACAGTGTCCAATGTATGTATTATACCGCTCTGTCGTGCCTGTTATGGTATTCGGTTGGAGCTATAGGACTGCACATTGAAATGATATGATCAATGCTCTCTGGTTGTTTTTTACACACATGGCACAATGGGTTGCATCCATTTTTTATGATGTTGGCTTGGTAATTTTTTGTTGGCAGACACTGATCTTGTGCTGATATAATCAGTCCTTCAGTCTCCGATTTCAGTCCAGGGGTTGTCAACCACTGATGGGTTAAAGTTTTGTCAACATCAGAATTGTTAGCTCTTTCTAGGTATTTTCAATACAGAGGCTTTTCTTACCATTTCTTAGCCACCAGTTTCTTTAATACTTCTTTCTTTGCAGTTACTTTTACCTACTTTGCTTTTTCTGTGTTTTTCATTCCAGCAGTAAAGGGAACTATCTGTCATTTCAATTTCTGCTTTGTATTTGATTGGCTTTGTTGAAGAGAGAAACCTATTTCTTCTTCGTTCATGCTCCGTATTTTTTTGTAAATAACATTCCATTATTCTTCATTAGTAATTTTTGTAGTCTTGCAGTGGGAATTTTATAATAGTTTTCTATTAATATAGAAAGATTATACCTACCCTGTGTTCATGATAGGTATAATATTTCTACATTTGATTCTGCGTAGTGTACATTTTAAATGCATTTATAATTTGTCTTGTTCTGCCTAGTTTTGCTAGTTCCTTTTGTATTCAGTGAAGAGTATCCAAACTTTAGTTTGTTACTGGGACAACTAAAGTACTGATGCCTATTATTTATTTCTTTGCATTTAGTGTTGTCTTAATTAGTCATAGCTAAGAACTTTTTCTCGTTTTGCAATCTTCGTTTATGACTTTATTGCTCACTAACTGATCTTTACAGTCATATGAGCCTTCAGAGTACCATTTGTGTTCCTCTGTAAACAAGTTTGATTTTTTTCTAAGCGTTTGGTCAGTCTCTGCAATATTATTGTAGTTATGGTTTTATATGTTGTAAGAAGGTAGCTTAAAGACCTGTAGTTTTAGGATATTCAATGTCTTTACTCTTGGGGTTTAGGATAATGTTGCCGTTGTCGGGCCAGGCAGGTGTTATTTCTGGTTCCCTCAGAAACCCATTAAATGGTTTTTCAAGTACACCCTGCTGTTTAAGCTAGAAATTTGGGATCTTGTTATATCTTGGGGGATTCTAGTTGTTTGCTTCTGCAGTGTGTTAAAGACTTCTGTTGTGATGTCTTCTCAATTTTCTTCCGGTGCTGTATTGGATATTATAAACGTTCCTGTTCATGGTGATTCCCCTTCAGCCAGACGGCTCCCAAGAGCTCTTAAACTTCTTTTTTTAGGAGATACATTGATTCTTTTTTTTTTATTTCTACAATGTTCCTCATAAAGTCGTTTTGAGTTGGAATGAAACTTGCTTTTGTTCAAAGAACCGTTGGCGTTTTTCATATTAGCGGATTATGTGTGCTATAACAGGTGCCTGTTGTTTTACGCATTTCTTGATTTAATATTTTTACTTCCTTCCTTTTTCTTCGGTGCGTTCTTTTTCTCATCATTTTAATTAAAACAGGTCTTTACTCTCATTTTCTATCTTTTGTGCAAGCTAATTTTCCATGTTTGTGTGGGCTTCGCTTTTCTTGTTTGTGTAGATGTTACTTTCTATTGTATGAGTTGCTTTCGATTGATGAAATTATTTTCAATTGTAACTACAGTGACTGTTGCATATATTATATCATTTAGCATTGTGATACTAATCTTTCTCTTCGTTTTAAATAAATCTTTGATAGCCAGATAAGCGTTTATATCGTAGTTGATGTTTCATCATGGAATCTTATCTTTGGGGGGTGTTTTCTGTGATACATAAGATCTATTGTTTGGAGTTCTTGGATTATTTTCATCCACATCTTACTGTGGTCTTAAATTCTGTTTTATTTGAATTCTTGTTTGTGTTGCTCTGGTTTGGTTTTTGCTGGACAATATTCTGTAAGTATTTTAAGGTTTTGGTTTGTTGTGCTTTGTTATTCACTTTATCTGTTTTGTTAGTTCTTTGATGTTCATTATTTATGTTTTCGTAATGTATTCGTTCTTTCGGGCGTTCTATTTCAATTCCTATATTATTTCGTTTTTAGTACATTAGGTTCGCCGGACTGCTAAGTATTAACTTTACACCAAAGTGTGGGTTAGCTTTTCCCAGATTTTATACGAATATACTTTGTTCCTTTCGTTCTTTTGTTATTTAAACAATATCTTTTCTTGTAGCTTCAAATTATCTCTTATTATAGTTCCAACGAATATCGGTTTTTGTAATTATAAAAATAATTTTTTTTTTTGTTGTTCCAAGCAATATTTGCTCTTTTCTTCTAAAGGTGAAACTTTTGCCGAGGCTGATTTGAACCAGTTTATCATTAAAGCAATGCTAAGAGAACTAAGCCAATTTCCAATCACACCAGGTATGTATGTATTTATGTATATATGCATGTATAAATACATATATGTATGCATGTATGTGCATAGCTATGTATGAAGGTAGAGTATCGGTAGAGGGTCAGACGCCATGCTTTCCAGCATAGTTACATCCCTTTACGGTCTGAGTTCAAATCCCGTCGAGGTTAACTTTGCCTTTCATCCTTAGGGGGTCGATAAAATAAAGTACCAGTAATGCACTGGGATAATTGCTGGCCTTGTGTCAAAAGTAGAAACAATTATTATCTATGTCGATGTTGTTGTTATTGTTAGTAGTATCGGTAGATGGTTGGACGCCATGCTTTGCAGCATAGAGTTACGGCCCTTTTGATCTGAGTTCAAATCCCGCCGAGGTTAACTTTGCTTGTCATCCTTACGGGGTCGATAAAATAAAGTACCAGTAATGCACAGGGATAATTGCTGGCCTTGTGCCAAAAGTAGAAACAATTATTATAATTATTATCATCATCATCGTCATCATTATTATTATTTAAATAAGGGCAGTTAATTGGTAGAATCGTTAGAGCGTCGTACAAAATGCTTTGCGGTATTTGTGAAAACACCCCAAATTAGCCGGAAAGGTGGATCACCTATCCTTCCACAAATATGATTCAGAATAGGCAATATGAATAGACGTGGCCTGGTGTTGCCTTGGAAGCAAGGCCTCCGGCTCAATTACTTCAAATCACTAGAATTTCAGTGGTAGAAGACTTAACACACATCTTCGTTCGGTATCGATAGGAGGAGTCACTGTTATTTCAGAAAATCTGAATCTCAAGATGCTGTCCAAGAAAGTCGGTCATATTTTCAGAGGAGTAAATAGTAGCCATATACACCGCACAGGGAGGAATTTCTCCAGGCTTGCAGATTTCCCTAGGAATTTGCTGCACTTTAATGCTAGTGGAAGACTTGAAAAGTGTCTTAGATACATGTTGAGGGTATGCGGCTAACCAATATGAGCGGAGGATGCAAAAGACTCGCAAACCTGCTAGAACATTTCAATTTGTCTGACTGATACTGACTGGATTTCTTAAATGTGCCTATGTTGACATGAGTAAACCACATCTGGTCATCCAGACCATATCTAGATAAAATATTCTGTATACCCGTGGATAGAGATAGTGTAGGTTGTCCACAATTTAACGTGGTCGGCTGCATAGACCACACATTTGTGACCTGTGTGGTTGACTTAGACAGGCTTCTTTGGAGGGATTCAGTCATTGGAAGATGAAAACATCGTTCCAGGCGCGCAAAACTTACAGAGACCGAAGTAACTAATTAATTAAGTGGATGTTGGTGAGATCAATCATCAACAAATAGTGGCTCGCTCTCAAAAGGAAGATTAAAGCAAAATCGGTTAGTTTTAGTAAGGTACTATCGATAGAGAAAACTAGATTATTGGTAGATCTAGTTAGAAAGGTAGAAGAAGCGTTTAGAAAATAAAAACTAACTTAGAAATAAATATATTATGGGAGAAAAATAATACTAATTGATCGCTAATCTTTTTCCCGTACTCCCAAAAAGCAGAGGAAACAATTTCGAACATATTTCCGTACAGTTGAGTGTTTTCAGAATAACAACAAGGGGTACAGTTACGAAAGGTGTTAGGTTATATATATATATATCATAGACAAAAAGATAAGAATATAAAAAAGGGTGTAGCAAATATCTATAAACAGTTTTGTGGAAATGTTTGAGATCATTTTTTAAAAAACTATTTTATCTCTCCAGATATTGTCATGCAGGAATATATCCAGTGGGATCGAAGCGACTCCTTAAATGAAGTATCTAGAAAAATTGCGTACTTCAAGGTAGCAACTTTATATATGTATATACCTATATTAAATTTATCCTAGATTTTCAAACATTTGCTTTGTTGCACATAAATATAATATCACGCATACATATATCTAGACACACACACACACACACACACACACACACACACACACACACATATATATATATATATATATATATATATATATATATATATAATCCAAAATATTATGGAGGAGAAGGTAATTCATTTAAAACCAAGACTTACTTCTTACACTGTTTCATCTAAAAGTACAATTATAATATAACAGGTAGACATATGTATAATATAACAGGTATACATAATTATAATATAACAGGTAGACATATATGGGTGTGTATATATACTACAATATTCATGTACTTAAGACTCGTCAGAGAAAAAGAATATTGTCTTTAAAGATGTTGCTGGGGATAAAGTCCAATCCGTACGGCAGTAAAGCAAAGCTACACATTACTGGTACAATTATTCCTTAAGAGGAATGGTTTGAGTCATCATCGCCGCTCATACTTTGATCGTTACCTGTTTAAAAAGAAAACGATTTTATTTGTAACACGGTTGGTAAGAAAAGTTATCTTTGGAGTCATGAATATACCAAATCGCCATGACTGGAAATGCAACATACATATGTAGAACCTATGACAAAGAATGTACATCAGAGTACATAATGAGTCTCAGGAGGTTAATAATGTTATAACAAAAGCGTTACACACCTGCCAAATCTGCAAAACACTGTAAGTCACTTGCAAGCCTGAAAGCCATATCTGTTCACAGCATCCACACGACTCAAGCTGATGTCGTTTTATAGTCATACCTGATCACGGGGTGGCTGCCATCATGCACGTATGTATTGGTTGCTTTGTAGACTAGTTATTGAAGCTTGATATGGTGATTGTCCATCTCAAGATCGACTTTTGTAAAGCTTCATACCTGGACCTTTCTCTTCCAGTTAAAAGGAGATTATGATGTTATATATCCCTCGGTGCAAATGACTGAACTATTGGCAGAGAGATCGTTTCCTGTTCATTTATACGTCTTCGCACACCGGTCTACTACTGACACAGAAAAAGTGTGGACAGGTAAGTACAGCCTAGCTTTCATTTTTCACTATTAAAATAGTTTAGTGCCTAGCACCATGTCAGCTTGGATCGAGAAGATTTTCTTTTAATGGCGCCCAGTCATGACCAGCTCGCTGGAGGGTTGGCAGTATCGGTAGAGCGTCGGACAACATGTTTGTGGCATAGAATTACGGCGCTTTACATTCTGAGTTCAAATCCCGCCGAGGTTAGCCTTGCCTTTCATCCTTACAGAGTCGATAAAATAAAGTACCAGTAAATGCACTGGGGTCGATTTAATTGACTTTCCCTTTGTGCCTAAATCAGAAACCATTATTATTATTCTTAAGAAGTGTGGTAGATTGGCAGTATCGGTAGAGAGTCGGACGCCATGCTTTCCAGCATAGTTACGTCCCTTTACGATCTGAGTTCAAATCCCGCCGAGGTTGACTTTGCCTTTCATCCTTACGGGGTCGATAAAATAAAGTACCAGTAATGCACTGGGTAATTGCTGGCCTTGTGCCTAAAGTAGAAACAATTATTATTATTATTAACGCTTTTGTTCTGGTAGACGTTATACCAACACTATACTAAAAGAGCGAGCCACGGCCATGGCCAAAGATCCTTTGGGTCATTCTTTCTCCTTCAACTTTCTCCTTCAACTTTCCAATGCTGTTTTCTGCAACAATCCTGTCCTGGTGGTAATTTTTAGCTTCTCAAGCCATGCATCCAACCGTCTACTAACTGCTCCCTGTGTGCCAACCACAATCGGTACCACTTCTACGTGTCTGATTATCCACAGTTTCCTGATTTCTCTCTTCAGCTTTTGGTATTTCTCAATTTTCTTACTTTCATTCTCGTTCACCCTGTGGTCCCACGGTGAAGCAATATCCACAATACATGCCTTATAATTCTTCTTTTCTACGATAACAATGTCAGGCATTCTAGCCACGATTAAATAGTCACACTGGATGGTCATGTCAAACAAGATCTTATACCGTTCATTTTTCAGCCACCCTTTCCGGCTGGTGTTCATACAATTTCTCAACCTTGTTCGTGTCATACTTATGCCAGAGCTTCCAATGAACCAATCTAGCAATGTTGTCGTGTCCTCTTTTGTACTCTTTTTGAGCAAGCATCTTACATTCACTAATAATGTGGTTTAATGCCTCACCTTTCTCACCACACAGAATTCACTGACTTGTCAATATTCAACTTGATATAGTTCGTTCTCAGTGCCTGTTCCTTCCTGGGCTGCAAAAATAAGGTGCGGCCTTTTGAAAGAAACAAAAGTTTTTAATTTCTATTAATATGTTTTCGCCTATCTCTTATTATTTTTTAATTAAACCATAAGATGAACGCGTTTTAAATATCAAAAAGTAAAAGAAAATTCAACGAAATAACAACACTGACAGACACCCAGAATTAAAAATTAGTAGATCATATATAATTATGGTTTCTTGAATGCAGCCTTATTATATTACAAGTAACTTAATGCGGCTTTTCAACATGAACATGTTCAACTTGAAAATGTTGGAAGGTCTCCGCCAATTCGTCGCCTTGTTTACTTAATGTAATTGTTACTGGAAATATAAGAAGTAAAAATCGACCCCGGTGTCTTTGAATTTAGCCTGTTAAAGGACGTAAGTAAAGGTATTTTGTAAGACGCTCTTCTGATTCGGTTATCCATCCCTGAAAGATATATATATATATATATATATATATATATATATATATATATATATATATATATATATGTGTGTGTGTGTGTGTGTGTGTGTGTACATATATATATATATATATATATATATATATATATATAACGAAGGAAATGTGGTAAGGAACCAGGTGGACCATAACGCACCAAAGTACTCAATACTTAGGGTAGTAGAGTGGGTAATAGGAACGAGTAGGACCCCGACGGCTGAGCTCAAGCCGTTTCGACGGCTAATTCTGGACTAAATGAAAATTTTTATCCTGGTATATGAATAGCCGAGCTTCTCAGGGGGTAATTCCATATATGGTAAAAGTGATTGTCACAAGGATTGGTCAAAAGTTTGTTTAGAAAATAAAAACCCGAACTAAATAAACCTTAACATACATTTGCGCTGACAATACAACAGAACAAATACGAATAAGTAACGAAAATATGTTCATTCAAAAATATTCCTACTAAAGGAATCATTTTCCTACACACACACACAATATATATATATTCTCTTCATCTTAACATGCTAACCATACTCCCATACACATAACACCCATACACACACATAACAACCCCCCCCCCACACACACACAACTCCCTCCCCCATTTCTACTAATATAATCACTTTCCTACACACATATATACACACACACAAAATATATATATTCTCTCCATCTTAACATACTCCCACACACACATAACACCCATATACACACACACACAACTCCCTCCCCCATTTCTACTAATAGAATCATCTTCCAATACACACACACACACACACACACACACACACACACACACACACACACACATACACAAGCACACAACTAAACATACACGTCTTTACTTTCTTTACTTCAATAGAAAATCTGAATTCTGACACCCCAGCGAACTAACCATATTCACTGAACCAGAACAATTATCCCATCCCATTTCTCTTGACCATTATCTTTCGCTTGTCATAAAATTCTCTAAAAAGGCTACAGAATAGATTTCCAAATAAGGGCGCAAAAATGTAATGAAAACTTGTTCACGTGACAGCCATAATTTCATTTATAACCAATCAAATTACGTTTATTTAAAAAAAAAGCCTTCGTGAGCCCCTTTTTTTAAGTAAAAAGAAATTCAAACACTCATATATGAAAAAACAACTGTGTCCCCCCACCCCTTGTTTGAAGAACTTTGTAACGCGAACTAGCACGAAATTTATTATAATTATTGACCAACTAATCAAATTACTTCTCTAAAATGGTGGCATTTAGAGCCCCTTTTTTCCATATAAAACAAGTAACATTCAGAGACCAACCAGATGTGAGAAAAACCACAGACCCTCCATCTCAACTCTACTTTTGAAAAGCAGAAGAACTGCGAAACCGGTAAAGGAACCAAATAAATATATATATTTCTTTAAAAATAAGACTCCAGTTGCATTTTCAATTTCATCTTTTATATATATATATATATATATATATATATATATATATATATATATATATATATATATATATATATATATATATATATATATATATATATATATATATATACATATACATATACATATGTAGCCCACATAGAGCACTTTTCTTTTCCTGTACCTTTCCGACGGAATTACTTCATATATATATATATATATATATATATATATATATATATATATAGTATTAGTTATACTATTTATGGTTATGTAAATACAAAACCTTATGCAGTTATAAGTATTTTACACACACCCTAAATAGTGGTAGGCAGTAATGTATTACTACCTTATTACCAGTAAGTTAAGTAGCTCAATGTAAAAACATCAGATGATTTACAGAGCAGTTATATGAAATATAAGAATCAAAATACACTCCCCTGACCATGAAAATGCCGAAGTACATGAAATACTTGACATCCCTTCGCTGTGCATCTCCAATACTTTTAACACTTTTAATGCTTGCACTATTTTTAATGCTTATAATATTTCTCCACACACAGACTATATCAATCATATAAAGAATTTGCCACCAGATCTACCAACCTAACACTCTTGTTTACCTACCTAAGTGCCTCTACCACACATATCTCTCTGCCACACTATATAAACAAGACGCACATGCGTGCCACACATATAACATTTGCACTATATAACCGCTTATCTTCATGTTGTATTTTAACCTGTATTTTTGATTTTTGATTGTACCTCTTAATATAAATGTAATCTCGAAGTGTGTACTGCCACTCTAAATTCTGTAATGAATGTTGACCCACAATGTTTGAATATGTATCAATGTTTGAATATGTATCGGTATGTCTCTCGGCTGAAAAGGAGGTCATATAACTGTCCATGCATTAATAAATTGCTCCGAAGAATCCACACCTCGATTTGGAGGAAACAGCTGTAAGCAGAATAATGTTTTGAACAGTTCTTTGATTCTTATATTTCATATATATATATATATATATATATATATATATATATATATGTATGTATGTATGTGTACGTATGTATGTATGTGTGTATGTATGTGTGTGTGTATATATGTGTGTGTATATGTTATATTATATTTCCACCATAGTTACGTCCCTTTACGATCTGATTTCAAATCCCGCCGAGGTTGACTTTGCCTTTCATCCTTACGGGGTCGATAAAATAAAGTACCAGTAATGCGCTGGCCTTGTGCCTAAAGTAGAAACAATTATATATATATATGTATATATAAATTTTAGATAATATCATCCCACAGATTAAACACAAAATATACGTTAAACAGTGGGGAAATACGGGTGAAGTTATTGAATGGTTTAAGGATATCAAAGAAAACAAAAATAACAAATTTATTCAGTTTGATATCAATTCATACTACACCTCGATTTCCCCTATCCTATTAAATAAGACACTAATTATGGCCATGAACAATAGTGACCTGACTAGACCCCAGATTAATGTCATACTTGCGGCCCGTAAAACCGTAATCACTTTTGAAGATCAGTTATGGACCCGCAAGGATACGCATAACGACTTTGACATAACCATTTGATCTAGTGACTCAGCGCAGGTCACTGATTTGGTGGGCCTATACCTACTAAACGAAATCCATAAGGACCTACCATACCTCAACGGTGGTTTGTACCGCGATGATGCACTACTTTTTATAGACTATAAAAAATTTAATATAGAAAGAACTAGGAAACTATTGCATAAAACTTTCAAAAACTATAACCTAAGTATCACCATAGACAAAAACACTAAAAACGTTAACTTACCTAGACTCTAAAATATATACACCATTCCATAAACCTAACGAAAAACTAATTTACGTAAATACCAAGTCTAACCACCCTAGATCAATATTAAATTCTATCTCTAAAGGAATATCCAATAGAATCTCTAATCTATCTTATGACGAAACCATATTTAGCAAAAACTCACAATACTATAATCAGGCATTAGCTAGATCAGGCCATAATAATGAGATCGAGTTCCTACCTATAAAAACACATAGTTACAACATTATTTCTCACAACGGAGTCGATAAAATAAAGTACCAGTAATGCACTGGGTAATTTCTGGCCTTGTGCCTAAAGTAGAAACAATTATTTCTCACAATATATCCATGAGGAAAAATAGTAATAAGAGTAATAACCACACACACACTAATACGAAGGGTAGCAACAAACGTAACTCACACCAGAGAAAACACCAAAATACCATAAACGGAAACACCTCAACAGATATAAAAAAAACAAAAATAGAAGAACTAATACATTTTTCAACCCCCCTTTCAATCTAAACGTCTCTACCAACCTACCTAACAGCTATGTGGTATGCTATGTTAGGCGTGGTAGAGTAGGAGATGTTAATGGTGTTTTTATTTATAAGACTATGGTACTTGTGACCAGATGGGAAGTTTTTATCCAGGGGTTATGTAGACAAAATTCTAATTGGTCCTCTGATATGTTTTGAGAGTAGACTGTATTTACAGTGAATTTTGATATAAAGATATAGCACTTTGTGTGGGAAATTCAATTATAGCGCTATATAATAAGGAGTAATCAACTTCCTATAGATACCTTTAATACATTATGATAGAGTAGACTGTATTTAAAATTAGATATAAATATATAACATTTTATATAAGGGACTCAATTGAGGCACCATATAATGTATGTTAGAACAATGAATTTAGTTATGAGAATCAGCTAGTTACCTCCACTTACGCATTAACTCCCCTTAATTACACACCTACTTCCGGATAATAAACCACTGTAAATTCACGCAGCAGAAAGAACCTATTCTATAAATATGGATTAAATAACACTGAGCCTCAATACGATACAAACATTTACTACATCAAACATTCAATACGAATTCATCGTAACATATGTGATGGATGTAAAAACTATAACTTCCTTTTTCTGAATGTGAAAATGGTGGTGGATGCGAAAACTATAACTTTCTTTTTCTTTTTCTTTTTCTTTTTCTTTTTCTTTTTCTTTTTCTTTTTCTTTTTCTTTTTCTTTTTCTTTTTCTGCACACATACTTTTTTGATCTATACAAAAAATACCCTACCACTACAACCACCATAATACTCTTGCTTACCCGCTTAAAGTGCTTGCATTACATGTAACACCTTGCCACACAATACTCGTATATAAATGAGACACACTTGCATGCTCCATGTATGACTAACGCATACACTATCTACTAGATCTGATTATCGAACTATCCTCTTGCATTATTTGTGTTATCTGCCGCATGTATTTTAATTTTAATTTTGATTTTGAATTTGAATTGCTGTACATGTATAGTATAGTATAATATATGTCACTCCACTGTACATCAATATATATATATGTATCTGTATGTCTCTTGCGTTGGATAGGAGGTCAATTATATGTACAAGCATTGAAAAATGCTCCGAAGACTCCAAGCCTAGGTTTGGATGAAACAAGTGAATAAATGCTTTGAACATAGCTTTGATTCTTGTGAATTCTATATAACTGCTCTGTATAACAAATGTTGTTCTAACATTGAGCTATCTATCTTACTGGTAATAAGGTAGTAATAAATTACTGACCTTCCCTGTTTATAGTTTAAAATATACATAACTATAAATAGTATCCTTAATATTATGTATATATATATATATGTGTGTGTATATATATATATACGTGTGTATGTATGTATTTGTATATATATATGTGTGTGTGTGTGTATTTGTTTGTATGTATTATTTATGTGTGTGTTTATTTATGTTTATATTATACTTATATATGGTTCTATGTATGTGTTTACGTATATAGTTGTGTGTATGCGGTTGTATATATGCTTTTGTTTTTGTCTGTATGGTTTTACGTATGGTTTTGTATGCGTGTGTTGTTTTCTTATTACGTGCGGGTGCGTGCACGCATGTGTATACGTATGTACGTAGGTTTTGTACCAATGCTCTTTTTTGTAGGGTTTATGTGTGTGTTAGTATATTTGGTTGTATGCATGTTTTTTTTATATACGTGTGTATACGTGTGTATGTGTATATGTATTTTTGCACGCATGTGTATGTGTATGTGGATGTGTACGTATGTTTATTTTGTATGTGTATATGTGTATGTATGTGTGTGGGTATATGTGTATATGTGTGTGCGAGTGGACTTGTGCAATACCAAACCCAGCATGAATTCATTGAAGTGTGTCAGCCAGAGCGTAGCTGATGGACAGTCTGACAGCAACTATTGGCCAGAATTTATGATGACGTACAAAAACAACAGCCAACAGCAGGACAAGCGAGGAAGATGTTTTTTTACGCTGACACCCCAGTGAGAAAATTTGATCCGGAATTATTGCCAGTGTCCGACAAACCTGAAGTTTCCAGAATCAGACAGATCCATACAATGATCGTGTCTCGAGCTGTCTGCCGGCGAAACAATTGTAACACACAATAAATTGAGTCCAGATGCATCACTGATTTTTCGTTTTATATTATATCACACTCTGCTCTGTAAGAACATTGAGTGCTCAACCGGCATACCGCCTATGGAAGCATCATAGCTACCATCAAACACACATATATATATATTATATATATTTATGTATATGCACACCTCGTGTATTTGTTTATTTTTTAATTGTTTTTATTTTCCCCCTTCTTCTCACTTATCGTTGTCAACACGTATCATTTGTCTTTATTTTATTTTTGACTTCGTATTTTTTGTCCTTATTCATTTATTTATTTATTCTTATTACTTCATGTATATGTATGTGTATGTATTTTGTCCATGTCTGTAGACGTATTTACGCTTATGTGATAAAGTATACGTCTACGTACTTTTTAAGTATATGCGCGTGGTTGATTGTGTGTATGTTTTTATATTTATTTTATATATATATATATGTATTCTTTTTGTCTCCTCTTCTTCTTCGCCCGTTTTTTCCTCAGCCTCACTTTCATATTTCTTATATTTTGTTTTCAAATCCATATTTAATAAAAACACCATGTTTTATTCATTCTGACGACTGAAAACAGATATATCTGCTTTCAAGAAACCACTGGTAAATTAAATAATTATCTTATGTTGTTTATTACATAACTATATATATATATATATATATATATATATATATATATATATATATAACTCTGTTTTTATTCCAGGAGTGTTACATGGAACAGATATGTTCTACTTGTTTGGAGCTCCTTTGGTTGGGCACCCGTTGAAAACTTACACAGAACTTGACAAAGAGGTCAGCAAGAAATACATGGCACTTTTTGGCAATTTCGTCAAAACAGGGTGAGTATATTTGGAATAATCGGTCTTTGGGTTTCATATTTAGACGTTGCTGTTTAGCTCCAAATTAGATTTGGTAGAAGAGACTTATGAAAGGCATTTCAGCCATGCGAGCAACCGGCTTTCTTTTTTATTTTCAAATATAGTGTTTCTTGAAAAATATTTTCTAAGAGGATAAAGTAATTTATAAGGTGACTTAACTGTCGAGCGACAACATAGCAACTCCTTTGTTAATTGAGTTGTATAGCATTATGTGATCAGAGATTTACGGTGTGTTTTGATTTGCTACTGATATGACAATCGTTACTTTTAGGGATATTATTATATTATTTATGTTCTATGATCAGTTGATGATAGAGTCAGAAGAGTGATGGGCAAAGTGTCTTTCGATATAATTAACTGCTATTTACTTGTTCGGTTTAAATCCTATCGAAATCAACTTTGCTTTTCATCTTTACGGGGTGGATAAAATAAAGTACCAGTAATGTACCGTGATCGATTTAATTGACTTTCTCCTCCACCCAAATTGTTGGTCAAAGTAAATAGCCACGTATCGGCACCGTTTCAGATCACATTCCCGGTCCGTCAAGAATACCCTCTTTCCTCCTTTCTGTGTGTACTGACTCTCGAGCCACTTTAACCCAAAAATGATCCAAGAGGAAGCTATCTCTGAAAGCTCGTGCAGAAGTGATGAATGCATACATTGCATCTGTCATCTATAACCACGTGACCGTTGTCCTTTTCCCGTCTTCTTTTCAACTTCTTCTGGAAGAGGACAGATTCCATTTGTGGGGCGGTCCGTCTGCTGCCATGACTGTTTCGTGGAGTATTGGACATTCCGTGGTTGATGATGCGCTGAGTCTACGGCATCTCCAGTTATTCTTTTGTGGTGAACAGATTTGGTCGCTCTTTGTCAGGCACGTGTTTCCCAGCTCATCTTTTTCACTGCACAGCAGTCATGGGTCAAGCAAAGACCGAGACTGGGTACTTGACATCTGGAATGTAGTCAGGCGTTCAAGCCCTCTGCTAATCTGGAAATGCAGTCAGTGGAAATTCCAATCTAGTGGTGAACAAGAGCAACGACGCTCGTGGAAAGGCTCTAGGCGTTGATGAAAACGAACTAGCCAGACTGTTCCGGAGAACTTTCGGTTCGGGAACAATGGACAATTTCCAGAAAACCCTGACCTTGCAATGATATTAGGGAGCACTGCCGGTTCGAGACAAACTCTACAGGCACGAGAGTGCTGTCAGACGGAGCTGTCCGAGATGCGCGCTGAATGATAGATCCGCTCTGCACGCGCTCGCCCGGTGCAAGGGTATTGCTGACGGAGTTTTGTTGAACAGTCGATCGACTCCATTGTTAAGATTGACTCGCCGCCTTCTTTTGGCTGGGAAGGGCAGGCAGTTTTCCTCTGTCTGATAGCTGTGGCAAAAGAGGTTGTATAAAGACGCGACTGAAAGGACTGAAGGCAAACACTTTCTTCTTCGGCCAATCCATCGTCGACCTATTCAAAATTTTTGTTGTTACAAATTTTTTGTTAATTGTTATCTGTTACCATTTTTTACGCGTACTATTTTACACTATTTGTAAATCCCCGCGGTCACTGTTTTTATATTGTACTCTATGTTTCGGTCCTAGTGGCCTATAAAGAAATAATTAGTATTTATGGTTTGCACAATAAATATGATAATTACTGGATCTTCAACTGCCTTTCGAGTCTAAACAAGAATCTTCGAGAGACCGTAATTTCATGAGTGTATGTACAGTGTCCAACAACGAAGTCTTTTGAAGGAGAACAATTTGTGATTCGATGTCTATTTGCTTAAGATACTCAATCAGTTTTAGTGGTATCGTGCCGAAAGCTCCGAAGGCAACTGGAATTATTTCAATGTTACTAATTTGTATTGACCACATTCCAGCAATTTCAATCTTCAATTTGTTTTTCGATTTCTTTCACGGCTGTATTGTGGTCTCCTGGGATAGTAACAGCAATAATTTAGTATTCACTTTTATATCAGTACATAACTACAATATTCTGTTTACTGTTTTCACGTCTCGGTCCGTTTGAATAGTTACGTCTCATAGTAACTTGAGTTTGTCTCTGTCAACAAACACACCTTCTGTGACATGCTGATACCACATATCGGTCGCTTGATATCCATATTGTTTACAGAGTCACTAGTGAAAGTACATCAGACCTTGTCATGACTTCTTTCATATTCTTTGTAGGTGAGAGTCTTTGTATTAATTTCACACAGATGACACTTTACACTTTCGCTAAGATATATATCCCTTTAGTGACTGACTTAGTATTTAAAGATAGGCATTGGGCTGAGATCAGCAGTCTTTCAAACCCCCTTTTTAGATCATGGCGGGAGGGCCAATATCAAAATCTTTCAGTCTTTAATTCAGATGTGTGTTGTGCAAATTGTCCTACAATGTTATTCGAACCACTGCTTCTCTTTTCTCCGCGAAGTCTCGGCTTTTAAACTCTTCTTTATTTTCCATCTTTTCTTTTCCCAAGCCCATTACTGCTGAGGCATACTGTCCAAGACTTTCCTTAGTTTTTATCAGATAGTAATTAATGGATCGCTTCTCATTCTTAGTATATTCTGTAACATTTATCAGTCATCACCAACTGTGCATTTCATGTACAACTAATTTACACTTGCTTTTGGATGTAGGACTTTATACATAGTTATCATTGTTCTTGTTCTGTGGTCTATCTCATCAACATCAGTCATAGTTCACTTGAAGATCCCAGCACTGTACCTTACCACAGATACATCCCTAATGTTTACAGTAAAACATCAATTTTGACCTAAAAAAGACGTTTTAGCCAGTGTAGATATGTTCTTTTCTAAATTGTTTTTACATTGGTTTTGATTGGTTAATGCAATGTCTTATCAGTCTCTAGGATTTTTAGATATTTCTACCCGTCAACAATTGGAAAGAAAAACTCAATAGTTAACCATTATTATTATTGTTGTTGTTCTTATTATTATTCTACGTTCAGAGTTCAAATCTCGTCAAGGTTAGCTTTGCCTTTCATCCTTACGGGGTCGATAACATAAAGTAGCAGTAATGCACTAGGTCGAGTTAATCGACTTTTACCACCCCAGAAAACTGTTGGCCTTGTGCCTAAATCAGAAACCATTATTATTATTTTGTTGTTGTTGTTTTTGTTGTTGTTTTTACTACTACATGACCTATTGTTTTACCAACGGCCAACCCCCAAATGATTTTGTCAATCTTTACTCTGATTCAGCGTTTTCTTTATCCATTCATATTTCAGCAAAGCCGAGGTAGATTCACAACGATTCTTCACATACACACCAAAAGGCAGGCACTATATTAAAGTCTCCAATGAGAGCAGTAGTGCTGTTTTAGAACAGGATCGAAACCTTTACCCAAGACGAATGGAATTTTGGCGACGACTTGTTCCAGCAATTAAGAAAGAATTACTTCGTCAGCGGTTAAGGAAAACGCAATATGAAGAAAAGTTACATTTTCTCCGTGTATTATCAAGTGTCTTTGGCGTGTTAGGTGTCTTGCTAATTTGTTTAACAATATTTTTACTTCTTCGTTTGAGAAAACGAATGACCTCATAACAAGATGTAAAAATAAACCATGAAACCGTTTTATATTACTTGGAGTTATTTAATTTAAAAAAAAATGTAAAAATATCTAATAAATAAATTTGTCTTGAGAACGTGTATAAGTTTATATTTTATAGATTCCAGAGACATGTTTGTCCTTAATGAATAAACAATAGTAAAAAAGCAAAAACAAAAAAACCAACAACATATAATATTGTTGACCATAGAACTTAGTAATGTTCCTGTATGTATTATACATTGTGTAAAGCATTGTGTAAAGTTTAGAAAGTGGTGTTTTGTACGAAAGCTACTACAAAGTGAATTGGACTGTAGAATTTAAAATGGTGATGGTAATGATGTTGAGGTGTCACCTTGCAGTTCTTTATAGGTCTTTATATTGTGTATAGTGGTAGCTATGGTGCTTTATACAAAGCACCATAGCTACCACTATACACAAATATATATATATATATATATATATATATATATATATATATATATATATATATATATATATATATATATATGGTGCTTCGGTAGGCGGTATGCCAAAATTAGCACTCGATATTCATCAGAGTAGAGTGTAGATATTATCAAGAAAACGAAAAATCAGTGATGCATCTGGACTTAGTTTATTTTGTGTTACAAATGTTTCGCTGGCATGTAGCTCAAGTCATGGTCCTTGTATGGATCTGGCTGTTCTACTTCTGCGGGTTATTTCAGGCACGGCTGTTATGTCCGGAGCAAATGTTATCACTGGGGTGTTGTCATCAAAACAGCCCCTCAAAAAACCTTCTTTCCACTCTTGTCATGCCATTGACTGTTTTTACTCCACGTCATCACAAGTTCTGGTCAGTATCTGCTGCCACACGGTTCATCAACCATTTTCCGTCCGATATATTTCAATGGAGTCATGCTGAGTTCAGTACTTCACACGTCTGCTCACACTTCAGAGTAAGCACCCACACATACTAGAATAAACACATAGTAACACACACATATATATATTCAGACATACACCTATCTATGCATTCACACTCGTACGTCTACATGCTCAGACACCCACACCGCCACATACATACATCGCAGTATATATACTCACACACCCTCTCCCCCTCACTCCCATAGACCCAGTCACACACACTTGTTGATACATACCGCCACGAGCCTTCTGACTGTTCTGTATCAATTGGGTAAGCATGTCATATTCAAACGTACACATATATACATACACATGCGCGCACGCACACATACCGCCAACCTTCTATACATTTAAATATATATATATATATAAATATATATACACACGCTCATACACATGCTCATA
>OZ024742.1:68880198-68902698 GCA_964016885.1 Eledone cirrhosa | reverse complement strand
AAGTAATTGGGAAGTAAAAGTTACAGATTAAAGATTAGAAATTAAAAAGAAAAAAGGGAAGAAAAGAAAAGGATAAAAGAAGAGAAATAGGGGACCTCTAACGATATAGAATGAATAAATTGTATAATATAATATACCGAAATAAGGTAGAAAGATGGGTATATTTGTAATAGATATAAAAGCCTTTGAGAAAAAGATTTTAGACTAAATATGTATTGAGATATTAGCTGTATACTTTATGGAAAATTCTAAGGGATTTATGCAAGCAGAGCGAGAATAAATCCGTACGTCTATTTATTATAGAATTAAAATTAGATATAATGGTAAATTTCTCAGCTACGCAGAGATTACATGTTCTGGATAGGGAAGAAATCTGGTAGGGAAAAGCGTTGCAAACCTTCCCCCAAGAGATGTTATAGTTAATATTTTTGTCTTTTAAGGACCATATGAGTTCCGAGAGTGCCGTGTTACTTCTTTTGAGTTGGTATTTAAAAGACGATTTGTGATTATAAAATCTTGCTTTAAAGGAAGTGGAAGTGGAACCGAAATAGGTAAAAGAATTAGTACCAGTTATAACCTTACATTCATACACTAAGTTTTTGTCAAGACATTGGTTATTAAGAGGACATTTAGATCTAACAGAGCAATTACAATTACGATTAGAGAAATTAACAGAGTTATTAACAAGTGACCTAGTATTATTTATGGAGGATTTGGATTGGAGAAGTTATTTACGATAGGAACTATAGTTTCCTGATTTAGATTGGTATTATAAACAATCAACGAAGTTACGTTTGACGTCGTATTTAAATTTATTGAATCTATCCTAGAATTAATGTTGACGTTGGGTATACTACTGCTATTATTATGACGTTCAGTGTTGGAAGGATGTAATTTATTATTTAATATTTTATTATTGTTTAGAGATAATGTTAGAGATGTTGGAAGTGGTGGAATAAGAGAATTTAATTGTATGTTTGTTAAAGATTTTACTATAGATATGCGAGGGAGGTAAGCATTTATCTAAGGCCCTAAAGAATAGTTTAGGAATATTATTAGTGATAGATAGAGAAAAAGGAGCATTATACCAAATCATATTTTTGTATCTAGGTCTTTTATTTAATTTATTTGAATGATCATAATTAACTGTTTTACTATAAATCCTTCGATGATTGATTTCTTTACTGTATTTAATTTTATCAGGATAACCGGCTTTGGAAAGCGCATTATTATAGTAATTGGCATTAGCGTCGAAGATAGCTTTATTAGAGGATAGATTTGAGATTCTTTTTTCAATATTACTGACTATAGCATTCTTGACGTAGTGGGGTGATTAGATTTAAAGTTAACATAATTTAGATTTTCATTGTTTTTATGGTAAGGGTAATATAGGCCAGTGTCAAGATTAAGGGATATATCCAAGAAATTAGCTAGTTTGACGTTGTTATCAAATTCAATTTTAAGATTATGGTGCTTAAATAGATCAAGTATATTGTTCTTAATAATATTAAGGTTAACTAGGTTACAGTTTAAGACAGTAAAAAGGGCATCGTCACGATAAATTCCACCGCGAAGTTGAGGAATTTTCCGATTTAAAGAATTCAAAATAAAGATACCAATCAAGTCCGTTAATTGCGATGAATCGGAAGCACCCATTGTAATATCAAAATTGTTGGAAGTATCAGCTCTATATATATTATGTACATATATATATATATATATATATATATATATATATATATATATATATATATATATATATATATATATATATATATGCAAGAGGTGTCAACATGAATGGACCTGTTATTTTTATCTAAAGACATTTTTTCCAATTCCATCCCGCCCGTCCCCTCAATCTATCTTATTTCTCATTCTTTCTTCTGATGAAGGACTAGCGTCCGAAACGTTAAGGCCCTCTTCCTGCTATATCAAGCGTTAATCTAATATATCCCTTCCATATACTGTACCGATTGTGTTGTTATTTCTGTATACCTGTGTGTGTGTGTGTGTGTGTGTGTGTGTGTGTGTGTGTGTGTGTGTGTGTGTGTGTGTGTGTGTGTGTGTGTGTGTGTGTGTGTGTGTGTGTGTGTGTGTGTGTGTGTGTGTGTGTGTGTATACATACAAATATATATATATATATTTGTATATTTATACATACATACATACATACATACATACATACATACATAGATGGTGGCTGCCAACTCGTTTTCGAGTACGGCCACTACTTTATATCCATGTAGGAGAACCCCTACCGATGCGCTGAACGAGTGTGACTTTTTAGTCTAGCCAGCGACTTGAAAACTCTGGTACAAACACTACACTTGTGACAATTATTGACACATAGTGCTGGGCCCATGGTACCATGTAACGACAAGTGCAGAGAGATCTCCAGATATAAAGCAATGCCTGTGTTGTGAAGCTTTTATAGTGAGCAAAGGCACTGCACAAAGCCAGTCCCACTCTCTTAACCAAGATGATATTTACCAAAAAGAAGAACAAGTCAACATCATTGGATACCATCAGGGTTGCAGGTGTTATATCAGAGTTTTCTTTCTCCTAGAATTCTTCCTTGACAAAGGCTAAGGGGTCATCTCTCCCGGTGATTTTGGATGGCCATTGACTCTTAAGAGCTCCTTTGCTCTTTGACAGGTTTTGTTTTTAGTCCTGCAGAATGTCCAAAGTCAGCCTCCTCACCAAGAAACATACATACATACATACATACATGCATACATACATACATACATACATACATACATACATACATACATACATACATACATACATACATACATACATACATACATACATACATACATACATCACATATTGGAAAAAGAAAAATATCCAAATAGAAGTGGAAGTCACTCGCACTTTCAAACATGCGATCGTTGAAGAGAACAACCCTCGGAGGTACACTACCATTTCATTAATTCCCCCTTCCTCACCCCAATGTATATGTGAACATAAATAATTGAGTAGATGTGTATACATATGTGTGTGTAGATGTGTATGTGTGTATGTCTGTAGGTGTACAGGTATGTGTATACATGTGTGTATGTATGCGTGCATGTTGTGTGTATATATATATAAATATATATATATATATATATATATATATATATATATATATATATATATATATATATATATATATATATATATATATATATATATATATATATATACATTTATATATATACACACAACATGCACACATAAATACATATACATATGTATATATATGTATCTGCAGTATTCTTCTCCCCATTTTTTCACATATATTTACCTAAACTGCGATTCTGTTTTTTTCTCTCTCTCTCTCTTTTACTGCTCCCTCGTTCTCTCTGTTTCTCCTACTTTCTTTCGCCCCCTCTGTCATGTCAGTTAACTCTTCCTCACACTTCCACTCACTCACTCACTGTTTCTCCTCTTCTCACTTCACCCCGTTCGTGACGAAAACATTTTCTCTCTTTCTCACATTTGGATTCGTTCCCGAAAGATCTTTTTTCTAAGCGCTCATATATTCACCTAGCTTATGCTAAAAGAATAACTATGAAGCTTGTTCCCTTCCTTCTACGGTTAGCTCTCCTCTTTGTTGTTATCTTGTCTCACTCGCTTTACGCGTTTTAATTGTCCTAATAACTTAATTTAGTTATTATTGCACCGACGTGAGGTATATGATTTTTAATGCAATGAAATATCTATGATCGTCGGCAAATCACTGATGAGGGACTTATTTTATTACATGTTATCCATGTGCAACCTGCAGTATTCTTCTCCCCATTTTTTCATGTATATATATATATGTGTGTGTATATGCATATATGTGTAAATATATGTATGTGTGTGTGTATGTAGGTGTATATATATATATATATATATGGTTGTGTGTATATATATATAGGAAAAAGTATGACTCCGACGGCAGAGCTCAAGCCGTTTCGACGGCTATTTCTGGACTAAATTAGAATTTTTAGCCTGGTGAATAAATAGCCGAACTTGCCAAGGGGGTACTTCCTTATATGGGAAGATTGTAGTTGTCAAGAGGATTGGTTTACATTTGTTGTAAACACAAATAAGTCTATCATGGCATTTGGTGGAGGTAGGGGTGGCTGAACTTGCCTGTAGAACAATAGGGGAGTGAGTGGAGCGGTCAAGCGTTGAAGGTGATATGTATACAGCAGATTCTAAGGATAGTGTATGAAGTGGAGGAGGGAGGTTATAGAATAGGTAAATCGGATGAGAGTAGGAGACAATAAAAGATAATAGAAAGAAATTAAAAAAATATATAAAATTAGATAGTGAGAAATGAATTTAAAAAACCTCAATGCTATCTTACAATTACAGGTTAATAAGTTGAGAATAGAAAAAACTTGTAGAAATTGAGTAGTACCAGAACTGATACAAAATTAAAGGGGTTTATCACGTCTGCTGTAGCATCAATTCCCCCACCCCTGTAATTTTAAGATAGAACTGGCCGAATACGTTTTACTAACTACTTATAGCAAACGTGTTAAACCCCTTTAATTCTGTATCAGTTCTGGTACTACTCAATTTCTACAAGTTTTTTTCTATTCTCAACTTATTAACCTGTAATTGTAAGATAGCATTGTGATTTTTTAAATTCATTTCTCACTATCTAATTTTATATATTTTTTTATTTATTTCTATTATCTTTTATTGTCTCCTACTCTCATTCGATTTATCTATTCTATAACCTCCCTCCTCCACTTCATACACTATCCTTAGAATCTGTTGTATACATATCACTTTCAACGCTTGTCCGCTCCACTCACTCCCCTATTGTTCTACAGGCAAGTTCAGCCACCCCTACCTCCACCAAATGCCATGATAGACTTATTTGTGTTTACAACAAATGTAAACCAATCCTCTTGACAACTACAATCTTCCCATATAAGGAAGTACCCCCTTGGCAAGTTCGGCTATTTATTCACCAGGCTAAACATTCTAATTTAGTCCAGAAATAGCCGTCGAAACGGCTTGAGCTCTGCCGTCGGGGTCATACTTTTTCCTATTTGTCTGTAAGTATGTTTACATGAAGGGAAGTGAATATGAGATCTAGCATGCCCCCTTCCACACACACACACACACACACACCCTTCCCCTCCCAAACCAATATCAACAACATACATTTCTAACAAATATTCCAAAACTATCCTATTTTTTTCTTTGTTGTCATCCCATCCTTATCAAGAGACATGTATCTTACACCTCATTAAACTCACCCCACAACCACTATATATATATACATTATCATCATCATTATCGATTAACGTCTAGGGCGGTGGATTGGCAGTATCGGTAGAGGGTCGGACGCCATGCTTTCCAGCATAGTTACGTCCCTTTACGATCTGAGTTCAAATCCCGCCGAGGTTGACTTTGCCTTTCATCCTTATGGGGTCGATAAAATAAAGTACCAGTAATTGCTGGCCTTGTGCCTAAAGTAGAAACAATTATCGATTAACGTCTATCTTCCACGCTAGAACGGGTTAGACGGGATTGTCCCATTTAGAGGCAAGTTGGGTCGGGTGACCGTGTCTCGCTCATATATGAATGTTTCTGGCTGGTTTTCTGTGGTAGGATGCCCTTCCTAACGCAAACCACATTCACAATGTGTGCTTTTTGTTGTGTCAGCTACACGATGACTTTACAGTGTGGGCTAGATATTTTCTGGTGCCAGCATAATATACACATATATATATATACATACATGCACATATCATGATAATGATACACACACACACACACACACATAAACACACACATAAACACACACACACACATATACACACACACACACACACACACACACACACACACACATATATATATATATATATACGTGCATATACATATACCATATATATGTAATATACATACACATATCATACATATACATACACACTTCATATATATATATATACACATAAATATTTCATCAACCTATCGATTAGCGTCCATCATTCATGGGTAGGACGGATTGACCCTTAGGGAAAACACCGGTCAGAGGACCAAGTTTAGCTCACCCGGGGTATATTTTGGATTGGTTTCTGCAGCTGGGCGCCCTTCCTACCGCAAACCACATTCACAATGTATGCTGGGTGCTTTTTGTCGTGTCACCTACACGACCACATTACAGTGTGGGCTGGGCACTTTTTGTCATGACACTTACTGGACCACTTTACAGTGTGGGCTGGGCACCTTTGTCATGTCTTCGACACGACCACTTTACAGTGGGGCCAGGGCACTTTTGCCTTGGGAATAGGGAGGGGAGAGGAAACTTGGGGAAATTGTGGACAGGGTAATATGGGAGGTATGGTTACTGCTAAGGGAGGTGAATGGGAGGGGAGAAGGTTGAAGTAGGCGTTGCCTACTAGGTATAAGCCTCGGCCTGAGAGTAATAGAGGGCGAGTATTCTGTAAAACTGTAAGTTATGTTGGCAGGTGCATTCTTCACTGAGGGGGACTTTGTGTTCCTAACAATCACTCTGTCTCGTCTTCTAGTAACAATGAAATCAATTTGGCGGGCGAGGTCACCTGATCTGTATGTTATTATGTGACTGTCACATTTTCTGAAGTTCGTGTTACAGATAAATAGGTCATTGGCATCACATAATTCCAGTAGTCTGAAGCCTTCCCGGTCATATATATAAATGGTCGCATCTTTAAGGGTATGTCAATATTTATTTATAAAACTGATCTATATTATATTTTATCTGATGAAAGCACACCACAATTTAACTTAGTGTCCTTGAAATATGTATAATGAAATAAATATGGTTTTATAAATATAGTTTCCATTTGTTAATATATCGTATATATATATATATATATATATATATATATATATATATATATATATAAAATATTAAACAAATAATGAACAAACAATTCCTTATATTAAACAAAAAAAGTTCACTATTTAACGATCGTTTCTAGGGTATATATGTGCTATAATTGGTATGCATATTTAACAGATCTATGTATAAAATTATACAAAATTATACAAATTATCAAGATTAAATATACATACCTAACTCATATATACGCCGTCCTCAGAAATAATCATTATTTCTGAGGACGGCGTATATATGAGTTAGGTATGTATATTTAATCTTGATAATTTGTATAATTTTGTATAATTTTATACATAGATCTGTTAAATATGCATACCAATTATAGCACATATATACCCTAGAAACGATCGTTAAATAGTGAACTTTTTTTGTTTAATATAAGGAATTGTTTGTTCATTATTTGTTTAATATTTTATCTTGACTCTGTATACCGTTTATCTTTCACCGAAATTGGATTTTCATTACATCTCTTCTTTCCATGATATCCGGAATACATTGAGTTCTTCATACGGATTGGACACTACCGTAAACTCTTGGTAGATTTATCTACATATATATATATATATATATATATATATATATATATATATATATATATATATATATATATATATATACATATATATATATATATATTTGTTTTGCAAGGTTTTTTATATGAAATCGTGTGTCGAAACAAATACTGTTTTACTTGGGGAGAGTCATATTGTTATAATATTGCCAGAAATAATAACAGAACACACTCACTGTTTGGTTTGAGTTGGTATCTATATATATATATATATATATATATATATATATATATAGGATAACAAGGTATCGTTTAAGGTAATCCACCTAGAAGTTATGAGTACTCTGTGTCGAGGATAATAATAATAATAATAATAATAATAATAATAATAATAATAATAATAATAATAATAATAATAATAATAATAATTTTGTCATTCAGTATGAAGACATGGAAAACGACACTCCTTTTGAATAGTGAAACAAAATCACTGGAAGCTGGAGAAGTTAATATTAATTGTGGAATTGTTCAGGGTAACTCTTTATCACCGCTTTTATTCTGCATCGCACTTATACCATTAAGTAAAATGCTCAATGAAACAAAACATGGATATAAAGTCTATGACAAAACCATTAATCACTTGTTCTACATGGATGACCTGAAACTATTTGCAAAGAATGATGAACAATTGCAAGGGCTATTATCCACTGTGGGGCAGTTCAGTGATGACATTAAAATGGAGTTTGGACTAGATAAATGCGCCAAAGCAACGTTCACCAGAGGAAAGCTGCTGAAGAGTTCAGACATTAATCTTGATCGGGGGAACGTGATAAGAGAACTTGATCAAGAAAAAACTTACAAATATCTAGGTGTTTGTGAAGGAGACGGAATCAAGCACTCGACAATGAGGGAAAGGATAAGGAAGGAATGTTACCGCAGAGTAAGAGCAATCTTAAGAACGGAATTGAATGCAAGGAATAGGATCGATGCCATAAACACGCTTGCCATACCAGTAGTAACCTACAGTTACAATGTCATCAACTGGTCAAGCACAGAGATCCGTAGGCTCGATACAAAAATTCGAAAATTCTTAACCATGCACAGAATGCATCACCCTAAGGCAGATATAGATAGAATATATCTCCCTAGGAAAGAAGGAGGACGTGGGTTAATCCAGTTAGACATTGCGTTGAAAACTGCAACAATTGGATTATCTACATATCTAAGGGAATCACATGATTGGATGATAAAACTCGTTTTGAAACACGAAAGCATCAAAAGATAATATTCCATTACAAAAGATGCACAAAGATACAGTAATGGACTACAAATTTCAGAAGTCCCATTTACTGCTGAAATGGAAAACACAGAAAAAGCAAAGCAGGTAAAAGTAACTGGAAAGAAAGAACTGCTACAGAAACTGGCTAAGAAATGGCAAGAAAAGCCTCTGTATGGAAAATACCCAGAGCGAGCTAACAATCCTGATGTTGACAAAACTTTAACCCATCAGTGGTTGGCATCCTCTGGACTGAAATCGGAGACTGAAGGACTGATTATATCAGCACAAGATCAGTGTCTGCCAACAAAAAATTACCAAGCCAACATAATAAAAAATGGATGCAGCCCATTATGCCGTATATGCAAAAAACAACCAGAGACCATTGACCATAAAATTTCAATGTGCAGTCCTATAGCTCCAACCGAATACTTAAACAGGCATGACAGAGCTGCACAATACATACATTGGATAATGTGTAAGCATTTTGACCTGCCCCATCAAAGGAATTGGTGGGAGCATCAACCACCTCCCATACTTGAAAAAGATCACATCTCAATCTTGTGGAACTTTAGCATCCAAACAGACCGAAAAATAGATGCAAATAGACCTGATATAATACTGAAGGTCTTTAAAAAGAGGGTATGCCTGCTAATTGATATGTCTGTTCCAATAGACAAGAATGTATCTATAAAAACATTTGAAAAATTGAGCAAGTATAAGGACCTGGAGATAGAAATTGGAAAAATGTGGAAATTGAGAACTAAAACAATACCAGTGGTTGTAGGCGCTCTGGGAATGATACCTAAGGGGTCTAATGATTACTTATCGCAAATCCCAGGAAACCCGCGTATAGGAGAAACACAAAAGATAGTACTAATGGGAACTGCCCATATACTAAGGAAGATTCTGTCAATATAAGTACATCACAAGTCTAAACACTAAACATGCATGTGTGAGTATGTATGTTCTTTCTTGAACATGGCGGACCTTGTTGTCTCTTGAGGTCACTGGTTGTGACTTGGTGATAACTCGTATGAACATAAAGCAAGATAAACGCAACTGTAATAATAATAATAATAGAACAGCCAAATAACAGCAATTTCACCAACACCAGAAACTAGATACACCACCTACCCATCACCCCTCTGTGTACACTATACACATCAGCCAGATAACGACAATTTCACCACCACCACCACCACCAATCTCAGCATAATAATAGTAATTACTATTATTATTGTCTCAAGTTTTAACAAAATGTTTAATTCCAATATTAAGAAAAATATGTCAACACATATACGCGAGTAACCCTATACATTCACCGATCAAACAAAAATACAGTTCATTCAACAAAACTCAGTAACGACAACGCCATCACTTAGTCACCGCCACCGCCGCCCCTCCATCATTACTACCACTATCCCATCACCGCCGCCACCACTCCCTCATTGCTACCACCGCTATCCCCCCATTACCTTCTGTTAACTTACGAAAGGGGAAGATGGCGGTATCACTAGACAATATTAATAAACAAGATTAATATTTAATTTTGGATCAGGAATGTTAGAGTCGAAAAGGAGGAAAATGACAAAATGACTAAATAACTAAAGATAATTTCACCACCAACACCACCACCACTACCACGATGAAAACTCTGGTTAAGTCGACTCAACCGCTATTTCTACTCCAGCTTCAACACCATCACTACAGTAATACGATCACATCACCACCACCACTGCCCAATAATGATTTATCGCTACCGCCGCTATTCTCTCCCACTACCTCCTGCTAGTTGCTGCTAGCACAGCACCGCCACCACCACCACCACCACTGCCTCATTATCACTACCGCCGCTATTCTCTCCCGCTACCCCCTGCTACATCGTAGAACCCCCACTAAAAGAGGAAGGCATCAAAATATATAAATAGACTGAATTGATGACCCGGTCAAAATCAAAAAAACAAAAATCAAAATCAAAGCAGCACAGCAACAACGAAAAACGTAAAGAAAATAAGAATGAAGAGAAAAACAAACAGACGGACAGAGAAGGGAAGGGAAAAACTAAGTCAGACATTCAAACAATACATTACAATGAAACTTATGCTTATTCATTTTGGGGGGGTTTTTGCCTGTTTGTTTGTTTGTTTATTTATGTTCGTCTACAGCGTGATAATGCCACACAAAAATCACGTGGAGTAACGGAACCACCGGAGACGATGAATTCACCGGTGGTTATGTAACCATACATTCGCCAATCCTCGATAAGAGTGTTTAAATATCGAACCTAAACAGTTCGAATAACGGTGAAATGGAGACTAGAATGTCATGTGACAGACTCTCACCCAACAGGTGCTCCCTGGCTCAGCAGCAGGGACCTGGCTGTCAACCAAATACTGCTGGTGTCGGAGGAAGAAGAAGAAGGAAAGGGACCAGAACCAACTGGACGAAAGAATTGAATAGAACTGTTATGCAATGTTACCTGAAGAGTAACCCCAAGGAGAAAGGCTATAGGAAACGGATGCATAACATCTGGAACGAGATTGGTCTATTTAAATTAGATGAACAAAAATTGGCCGGGCAGGCTCGGGTAATAAGAACTAATGGGTGGATAAGCGAGCTGGAACTGGAGGAACTGAGCAGAGAGATTAGCTTAGAGATGGAGAGTGGAGTATGCCAGGCAAACGAGCCAGTGGGAAATGAAGGTGAAGAGGTCGAGAGAACGGAGGAACCACCCGAAGCAGACAATGATCTGAATGCTGAGATAAATAATACCTGGAACAGAGATACGGCCACTGAGGAGATGAATGCTGACGAGCTAGGACAAGATTTGGTTGATATCCTAAACTTAGTGGTAGATGAAATGAACAATGATAGTGGGAAACCTATGAACCTAAGATTTGTAGACAGGAAAAAGTTAAAAGAAACAACAGCTAAGGTAAACAAAGTCATCCCATACCTTGAGGCGAGGAGCCTTCACCAGTGCAACAATATCCTCAAAGCAACAGCAAATACGGTGAGGAAACTACTTGGTATAAAAGCGAGAGGAAACAACAGACAAGAAAGAGCAGAGCCTTGGTGGAAGAAACGACTGAGTGGTCAAATCAGGGAAATGAGAAATGACATTGGAAAACTTGAGTCCCTACTGAATGGGACACTAAAAAACATAGACACTAATAATAGACCGGAAATAAAGTACAAAACTAGGAGGAAAAAGCTAAATATTATCATAGAGGAACTGAAGCAACGCATTGTAGCAAAGAGTGCAAAGATTAAGCGATACAAGAGCAGAGTCAGTCAGTATAAACAGAACCGCATGTTCGACAACAACCAGAATATGCTGTTTGGACAGCTTGAAGGGAAAGAAAGAGGCAACCACTTGATCCCTGAGGCGGAACAAACTAAAACATTCTGGAGAGGAATATGGGAGCAGGATGTTAAACATAATGACCAGGCAGTGTGGATTGAGACAGTACAGAAGGAGATTAGTGAACAGGCACACCAACAAACTGATTTGAGTATCACAGTTGAAACTCTTAAGGGGCAGGCCAAAAAACTAACCAACTGGAAATCACCAGGCCCAGATGGTGCGCAGGGGTATTGGATTAAAAATATAACATCCCTCCACCTGAAACTGACAACCATGTTCAATGACTGCTTGATGTCAGGTGAGGTACCAGAGTGGTTGACAAAAGGTACCACAGTTCTGATAATGAAAGACCGAATCAAGGGTAATGATGTTACCAACTATAGACCTATCACATGTCTGTCCGTAATGTGGAAACTGTTGACAAGCATTATGTCTGAGGAAATCTACCACCACCTCCACACAAACAACTTGTTACCGGACGAACAAAAAGGATGCCGAAAGAAGTCACGTGGTACAAAGGACCAGTTACTTATTGATAAGATGGTAATGAGGAATTGCAAGAGGAGACACACTGGTCTTGCCATGGGATGGATAGACTACAAAAAGGCATTTGACATGGTGCCTCATTCTTGGATCACCAAAAGCCTGGAGATCTTCAAGGTGGCAGATAACATCAGACAGTTGTTGAGCAAAAGTATGAAGTCCTGGAAAACAGAGTTAACATCAACTGGAGAATCCTTGGGAGGCGTGAAGATCAAGAGAGGTATCTTCCAGGGAGATAGTCTGTCCCCTCTGTTGTTTGTTCTTGCCCTGATACCCCTGACCAGTATACTGCGAAAAGTGAGAGCAGGATACAGGTTGGGAAAGGGAGGGCTTACCCTCAATCACCTCCTCTTCATGAACGATCTTAAGCTCTTCGGGAAGAGTGAGAAGGAGTTGGATGTGCTTGTTGACACTGTCCGTATTTTCACCAATGATATATGTATACAATTTGGTATTAGTAAGTGTGGAGTCATTGTGATGAAGAGGGGTAAGTTGAGCAGAAGTAACGGAATCCAGGTACCAACAGGTGAGATGATAAAGGAAATTGACTCTGAAGAAGGATACAAGTATTTGGGCGTTCTGGAGGCTGATGACATCAAGAACAAAAAAAATGAAGGAATTGATAAGAACTGAATACATTCGGAGAGTAAGGAGCGTATTAAAGTCACATCTGAACAGTAGGAATGCCATAAGTGCAGTAAATTCCCGAGCTGTTTCTATTATTAGGTACAGTGCGGGAATTCTGAGATGGAATGTTGCTGAACAGAAAGAAATGGATAGGAAGACTAGGAAGCTATTGACTATCTACAACATGTTCCACAAGTGCAGTGATGCCGATAGACTCTACTTAAGGAGATCTGAGGGTGGAAGAGGTCTTATCAGCATAGAGGACTGTGTTCAGATGGAGAAAAACAACCTACACAAATACGTGACTGATAGTAAGGAGCCAATGCTCAGAACTGTACTGAAGGAGGGGACAATAGGCCTGGGGATGTCCAAGGAGGAAATAACATCAAGGAGAAAGAGCAGCCTTCAGGAAAAATCCCTTCATGGTACCTTCTTTGAGAAAACTGAATTTAGAGATCCACAGACATGGAAGTGGTTGAAAAGAGGAGACATTAAAAAGGCTACAGAAGGAATGTTAATGGCTGCGCAGGAGCAGGCCCTCAAAACGAAGTGGTTGAAACACCATATTTACAAGGAGGAAGCTAGCCCACTGTGCAGGATCTGTGGAGAGAGAGAGGAGACTGTGGCTCACATTGTATCCGAGTGTAAACACCTCGCCCAGACTCACTATAAGGGCTGGAGACACGATGTGATGGGCAGGGTGATCCACTGGCACCTATGCAAAGTAAACAATTTACCACATTCTGAGAAGTGGTATGAGCATAAGCCAGAGGCGGTGATAAAAAACGATCAGGTGAAGGTGCTGTGGGATTTTAGGATACAGACGGACAAGAAACTGGAACACAATAGACCTGACCTGGTGGTTGTGGACAAAGAAAAAATATCGTGCCTGATTGTGGATGTGGCCTGCCCATTCGACACGAGAGTGCAAGAGAAGGAGAGGGAGAAAATTAACCGATACCAGGACTTAAATTGGGAGGTAAAAAGGATTTAGAACTGCCATGAAGTCAAAGTGATCCCGATTGTCATAGGCGCACTAGGGACTATCTCAAAAAGTTTCCAGGGATGGTTAAAGAAAATTGGCCCCTTCACGCTTTTTGGAACGCTTCAAAACGCATGCTTGCTGGGAACAGCAAGAACCCTCCGATACGTCCTGAATATCTGAGGCTGCAGGTAGTGGCTTGATATTCACTTCAACAAACTTAACTAACATCAATGACTGAGACTCAAAGAGTAATAACAACAATAATAATAGTAATAATAATAATAATAATAATAATAATAATAATAATAATAATGATTTCTTTATTAACCACAAGGGTTTACATAAAGTAGACATTAAGGACAGTGCAGGACAATGCAGGACGGTACAAATGGGCATTTCTGCGTGTAAAAAAACAAAAACAGAGGATGTAACAAAAATAACAATGAAAATAACAATGAAAAATTCCCCAATAGGGGGGAGACTTCGGAGGGACATTTGTGGAGAAAGCCCAGTAAAAAGCCACAATGACCCTGACCACCAAGGCAAGTGCCCTCTCCCAGTTTTCCACCTTTAGTTTACAGATATATACTCAGAGTCGGCCCATTCACTCGGGCCATTCTTGCTTCTCTCACCCATCTTTCAACAAAATGCTGGGAAGAGAGCACTTCCTTCTCTACTCTGATTTTCCTTTTCAAATGAAATTTGAAAAAGGCAATCAGAGCATCACCGAAGAGGTAAGTGCTCGTCTTCAGCCCTTTCAAACGTGTCCACCATACTATCTCTTTCGCCATGGCCACCAGACAGATAAAAACTGCCTGCCCTTCCCGGCTAAAGGAGGAGGGCGGGGAAATCCTCACGATAGACTCAGATGATAGCTGGATCCGTCCTAAACGCGACAGCAGGTGTTCGACATAAACCCACAAGTCAGCAATTTTCGGACACTGGACGAGTGCGTGCAGGACGGTTTCGTCGCCCTGCGCGCATCTCGGACATGCCCGGCTGACGGCACCTCCATGCCTGTAGAGTTTATCCCGAACTGGCAAGGCTCCTCGGTAGCACTGCCAGGCCAGAGATTTCTGGAAGTTGTCCATAGGCCCTGGCCCGAAAGTTCTTCCGAAGAGATTGGCTAGTTGATTTTCGTCGACGCCTAGAGTTTCCCCAAGTACGTCGTCGCTCTTCCCCTCCACTAATCCTCTATAGAACGCCGAGGTGGAGTTTCCACCGATCACATTGCCCGATTGGTCGAGGGCTGTGAGCGCCTGAAGACATTCCAGTCTCCAGGCGCTCCCTCTCGGTCTTCGCTTGACCCAGGACTGCAGCTCCGTCAAGGAAACGAGCTGGGGAAAAACGCGTCTAGCAAACGGCGACCACACCTGATCACCGTCGAGGAAGAGGTGGAGATGTCGTAGCCTGAGCGCGTGCCTGCGCATCATCAGCCACGGCATGCCCAGCCCTCCACGTAGCGGGTGTTGACAACAGATGGACCGCCTGACCATCGGAGCACGTCCCTTCCACAAAAAGCGAAAGAGCAAACGCTCCAGCGCAGTCAGGCGAGGCTTAGGACAAGGTACGACGGTTAGGCGGTAGCAGATGACAGACGCGATGTACGCGTTAGCCACCTCCGCTCGACCTTTCAGGGATAGCTTCCTCTCCGCCCATTTCTGGGTGAGAGAAGCCACCCTGCTCGTCACCTCGTCCCAGTTTTTGTCCGTCTGGAGGTCCGGACCGAACCAGACCCCTAGCAATTTAACCGGTCCGTCCGTCCAGCGCCCGACGACGCTGTTGGACGGCATGGACCTGCCTCTCCAGGTGCCGAGCTGCAGGCCCACTGACTTTTCCTGGTTGATCATTGCTCCTGTCACCGCTTCGTATTCTCTTAGTGTAGTGCCGATCGCCTCGATGTGTTTGGCGTTCGACACCACTACGGTGACATCGTCCGCATATGCTGACACGGATCTTCCGCATCCTAGTTCGCGCGGGACTCCCCTCAACGTCTCCAGTTTGTGCAGTAATGGCTCGAGAGTCAATACGTACAAGAGGGACGAGAGGGGACATCCTTGGCGGACCGAGCGCATGATGTTGAACGGTTCCGACAGGTGACCGTTCACTCTCACTACAGAGCAGATGTCGCTGTGCATGGCAGCGATCCAGCCTCTGAAGACGGGCCCAAAGCCAGCCGCCCTCAGGACTGCCGCTAGGTAACGATGGTCGACCCTATCGAAAGCTTTCGACTGATCTAAATTGATCAAGGACCCACCCGTGCCAGGTTCCCTAGCTACCCTCTCTACGATGTATCGCATGAGGTGGAGGTTGTCGTGGATGGATCTGTCGGGAATGGCGCATGTCTGCGCCTCTCCCACCAGACCACCAACGACAAGCGCCAACCTCTTTGCTAGCACCTTGGCCAAAATCTTAAACTCTGTGTTTAGCAGAGTTATGGGCCGGAAATTGTCTATGTTATCCCCCTTGTTCGGATCCTTTCTCAGCAGTGCCACCGCTCCTCGGCTCACAGAACTGGGAATTCTCCCGTTCTGTTGCCAGTTGCAGTAGACGTCCGCCAAGAGGCCTCCGAACAAGTCTGGCATCTGTACGTAAAGTTCATAGGGCAGACCATCCAAACCAGGCGATTTACCCCTTGTGCAGCCAGTCATTGCCTCCCGTACTTCAGCGGCTGTTATCGGCTTTTCGCAACACTTCGCCTCAGTGGCCGAGAGCCGCGGCAGTCCTTCGAGGTAGACACTAAAGTCCATCCCTCTACCCGGCCCCCCGCTGCCCCCGAACAGCTGAGCGAAGTGTCGCTGAAAAGCTTCACACATTTTCCCGGGATCGAGTAGCATGCGCCCGTCGTGGTCCACCAAAGACCGGATCGTGGCTTTGTTGCCACGACGCGCCTCCGCCACTCGGGCCCATTGAACGGCTTTCGTCCCCTCGTGTCTGAGAGCACGCACCCTTGCTCTGACAACGCAGCCTTCGTGCTTTGCATTGAAGAATTGGTCAAGGGCCAATTTCGCCGCAAGCACGTCGGTCGCAATGCCTTTGCTAAGCGCCTCGTCTAATTTTCTAACTAGTTCTCCCTCTGCTCTATTTTTCTCTATTGCTAAAGCCTTACTAAATCTAATCGATTCTATTCTAATCGCTCTTTTCAGAGCAAACCACCACTTGTTGTTGACGATGGCCCCCGTCAACGCCCGCTTAACTAGTTCGCTAATCCGGTCTCTGTAGGCCTTGCGCGCTGGTAAGGACGCGTTTAGCTTCCAGTAGCCGGGTCCTCGTCTATGAAGCCTATCTAAGTCAAGCACACAGATCACGAATTTGTGGTCCGTGTAGCTGACTATCTTGAATTGTGGACAGCCTATGCTAGACCTATCTATTTCCCTACAAAATACTCTATCTAGATATGATCTGGATGACCCTATGCGGTTTGTCCAAGTCCACATTGGCACATTCGGGAAATCCAATCGGTACCTGTCAGACAGTTCAAAACGCCTGAGCAGGTTGGTGAGGCTCTTGCACCCTCCACCCCTATCCGCTAATCCCACACAGTCCCAGCGTGCATCTAAGATCCCGTTCCAGTCGCCCACTAACACTAAAGAGCGCGACGTTCCAAGAAAGGTCTCCAGACGCCGGAAGAAATCAGGCCGCCCTGCTCCTGTCGGGGCATAGACGGCCACTAGCCTGAAAGCTTGCCCGTCTCCGCTGGTCACGTCCAGCACCACCAGCTTACCCTCTGGGTCCAGGAAGATGGCCCGTATGGCGAGATCCAAACCTCTCCGAAAAAGTACAGCAACTCCTCCACCGGATCCAGGACGGCTGGGAGATGCGTACACATCGTAGCCGCCGAAGATCGGTGCGAAGGCCCGTGCTTCGGAGATTCTGGTCTCGCTGATGGCCACTACATCTATGTTTAGTGACCTGAGGTCGTTGAGCAGGTGACCCTGCTTCCATGACGACCCCAAGCCACGCGCATTTATGCTGCCTATTCTGAGTGAGGTCATGTTTAAAATAGAGTGGAAAAGATGGGAAAGACCACTTACCGTACTTTTGGTAGAGGAGGGATGGTTTTTACATCCCTTTTCACTTGATCGTCTGGTGAAGGGACCGTTGAATCGTCCCTTCGGCTGGTCGTCGGCTCTTCTAAGAGAATGTCTGAGTATACTCTTCGATTGATGGTTCTTCCTAGGTCCCTGAAATCACCAACTGCGTTGGGGAATTTCGTTTTAATATTTGTGTATTGTTTCTGTGCTATTTTTAGCAGTCTTATGTTAGTTGGCGTTTTGATTGGTGCTGGTATTATGTAGTCCTGTTGTGAAATGTCTGTGTGTTCAATTATGTAAGTCATTAGTTTCTTGTTGTGTGTATTTATTGCCGTGCATTTGTTTTTCTGGGGGTGGGGTGTGGTTCTGCTATTTTCTTGTCGTTGTTGCTGGGTGTGTGTGTTTTGTTGTTGTGTTTGCGATGTTGGTGCTTGTGGTGGTGGTGTTGAAGGTGTTGTTGGCGGTGGGGTTGTCGCCGGTGGTGATGGTGGCGCTAGTGTGGGTGGTGATGGTGTTGGTGTTGTTGCTGCTGTGGGTCTCTTTGCAGTAGACTTTACCCTTTTCTCATTTCTTTCCTCCCTTTTCAAAGGCGACGATGCGCTGCTTCTGCGTTTGTGCCTTCTTACGACCTTTTGCCATCTCTCTCCCACCTCACACTCCATGTCTGATTCTGTGAGGTCGGGGAGGGGTACCAACTCCACTCTTTCACTTGTTGTTGTTGGTGATGTTTGCACTGGAGTCTCTGTTGCAGCTGCATTTGGTATTGCTGTTGTTGTTGTTAGTATTTCCACTGCTGCTGCTGTTTTTGATTTCCGTGGAGTGGGTATGGGTGCCACGGGCCTATCGTTCCTGGTTGCCGCTTGTCCTGTTGCTGGTAGCCGTGGAGCCGGATTCGGAAGGAGGGGGGTTTTCTCCTTTCTCAGGGTCTTCTCGTTGCAGAAGGCCCTGAGGTGAGTCTTCGATCCACAGCGAAAGCATTTCGGGCGTTTGCCCTCAACACTTATGGGCAGTTGAGTGCCGTTATCGAAGTCTATCACATCCGGGATAGCTTCGATGCACTCCTGGTTGGTTTGGATTAGCATCTCAATGGAGGAGCCGACCCAATCTTCTCTTACTTTTTTCTGTACTTGCAGTACAGTTGTTTTGTCCTCGATTCCGACGAGGACAGACGCGGCCAGCCAAGAAGGGGTCATTCCGGGGGGGACGTGGGTCAGTTTGACCCTCACAATTTTTTGCCCACAGTAGGAGGGCACCAACACCATTTCCTCGCTCCTTAGGGTCACTACTGATTGGGCCTTTGCCTCCTGGGGTGTGGCAAAAAGTACGTCTACGGTGGCATATTTTTTGCCTCGGGTGATGTGCGTTTTCCGCTGCCACACAGACCCCAAGGCTTTTTGTATTTGGGCCTCTGTGGCTCTTTCCACCCTACGGGATTTTGTACTTACTGTACGGTACGTGACCGTACAGTGCTCTTGGGTTTCGAAAAAATTTTTCGCTGCCTTGCAGATTGCTCGGTGTCCGTTCTTTGTCACCATCTTCTTCGCTTCCTCTAATTCCTCATTTGTTATGAGGATTGTTTCCAAGTTTTTCGCAATACCTGCAAATGAGATTGGTTTTTCTCTGCTGTTGTTGTTGTCGTCAGAGCTGCTCGTACTTTTGTTGTTGCTGCAGGTACTACGACTACTGCCTCCGCCGCTGTTGCTGTGGTTGTTGTTGGTGTTGCTGCTGCTAATGCTGTTGTTGTTTATGCTGCTGGTGATGCTGTTGCGGCTGCTACTGTTGTTTTCATTGTCACTGTTGCTGTTGTTATTACGGCTGCTACTGCTATTATTCCTGACGTCAGACGAATGAACTGGGTTTTCGTATTTCCCGCACACCTGTTTCGTCGCTGTCGTCGTCGTCGTGGAGAAACCTTGCACGCTTTGCACGAGACTTTTCTTTTCTTTCGTCACTTGCGAAAGAGAAGGGAGGGAGAGAGACACATTTAAAGAAGGGAGGGAAAGAGACAATCTTCTCTCTGCTGTAGTGATGATTGAGGAAGAAGAAGACGGAATGAGTGGGAGTGACGTATGAAATTTCTTTTTCGTAGCCATGTTGTTTTTTGTTTAAAATGAAATTTTGGGTACAAAACCCCAATAACTGATTATTTAACCCCGAAGGGCCAAATAACGGACAGAAAGACCCCTCTCACGAGGAGGAGGGTGTCTTTATCAACAATTTGGTTCAAGTTTTAAACAATTTACAATTGTTTTAACGGTTAAAAATTACTATACCTTACAGAGCCGAGCCTCCGTCAACCATGGCATTCAATAATAATAATAATAATAATAATAATAATAATAGACATTCTATATCCGGGTGGGTTTGAATGGATAATGAGATTGCCGGATCGAACCATGCTCGTCGCGGTTTGTAGTTAGAGAATTTAGTGGCGGCTTTGTGGCTACAGAAAATTGTTCGCTCGATCTTGTTATTGAGCAGCATTTTTTTATATTGCAGAATGTGGAGTAGCTTCATATTGCAGAGTCCACGGTGGGACATTCCATTCTTGTAGGCCCTTGCATTTGATAGCTAATTTCATATTCCTGATTAATGTCCTTAAGCTGCCAGATATAATTGGGCAGCGTTGTTGTATTATCGAGTTTTCGGTTTTTTATGGAGTGTCGATGCACATACCATCGTTTCTTGAAGTCACCAGATTACCAGACTTAATAGGGCATAGGTATACCATAGTGGATTCCAGACATCTATTCTGCAGTGGGCATTTATCTGGCAGGTGGCAGTTACATTTGGAAGCCTTCCTATGTGCAGGTTCCTTGTTGCAGTTCAATATGTTGTTAGGGACAGGCTGGGATTTTGGTCTGTTGGTGTTTTGTTGGGACATATACTGGCGTGTGGGTAGTTGTGATGCTGTTACGTGTTTACGTTTTGTATTTGATGTTACGGTGTATATTAGTAGACTACAGTCTTTAGAGATTCTCCTAGAGTTATATATATATAATATATATATATATAATATATATATAATATATAGTATATATATATATGTGTATATATAAATATATATACAATATATGTATATATATTTATATATATATATATATATATATATATATATATATATATATATATATATATATATATATATATATATATATATTTAAAAGTTAAACAAGGTTCAAGGTTCAAGGTTCCTCTATGCTTTCCTTTCCCTCCTCTTTCTCCAGTAGTTTTTTTTATAACTGTTATATTGATGCCATGTATTTCTTAAGCTCTATTACACGCACCCTCTCTATTGTTTGTATTATGTTATCTCATGTTCTCAATATTAGGGTATAAATATTGAGTTTTGTCATAAGTTAATCACTACCATGACTGAATCTTAACCATCTACTATGTCAGGGTATGTCATGCATCATCTTTTTTATCTGATGAGGACGTACTGTTGAACTTAACTCAGTACCTCTGAAATATGTATAATAAAATATAATTGATCACAAGAATATCTATTTTGTTAATATTTTGAATTAATATATATATATATATAAAGGAAATGAATACAAAGAGTTTAAAACCATTAAAACATGTTTATATAATAGTGCGCCTACGTACGTTTCGCCCTGAGCGGGTTTATCAAGGGCATGGAAAGCAAAATAATGATCAATATAGGACCCAGGAGGGAATTCACAGTTAAATTAACATCATCATTCATTTTTCCCCTCTGTGCATGTGTTTTTATTATCACAGAGCAAGGGGAGTAACTCTGGCCGGTGTTCAAGCAATCAGTCCCATAAGGATTTTTATGCCTGTTCATATGCTGGTGTTTAGCATCTTTATATTATGTGTGTTGTTTCACTAGTGCCAGTACAGGTCGGGTCTGGGGTGTCCATTTATTATTTAGTGGATGTTGCTTCACAAATGTTTGTTCGAGTATGGTCTGCGGTGTATATTTGGTTCACAGATGTTTGTTCATACTGCCTGCCCATTTTTTCCATTTATCGTTTTTGGTAAGCACGGCCGACTAACTCACTCGATTTGCAAATTAGGCTGCTCAGCCGTTAATATGCATAAGGAAAGTATATACTTTCAAACGTTCAATCGATTGACAGGAAGGTATACGGTGCTGGTAACAGCTAATAAGCTAGAAATTAGTTCATCGTTATTTTGTCAGTGTTGAACAAAAGGGCAATGATGGTTACCGAACACTGTACGGCTTAATTCGGGCTGTTTGTTTACAAACAAACCGAACATTATAATAAATGTTCGGTAAA